>VXBJ01001559.1:422-120885 GCA_013400055.1 Nycticryphes semicollaris
CGAGAGCCGGCGGCGGGGAATGCGGCAGCTGCCCCCTCCCCCCGCCGCTGCGGGCCTGCCGCCGGCGGCGGCGGGGGGCCACCGAGCCTCCTGCTGAGAGGTGCCGAGTCCTCCCGCGGCGGCCTCCTCGCGGCGCCTGGCCTGCCCGGCCCGCCCCGCCCCGGCCTCCTCCCCGAGCGGGCCGGGCCCGGCGGCACCATGCAGGCGCAGCCGCTGCTCTACGAGTTCTTCAGCGAGGAGAACGCGCCCAAATGGCGGGGGTTGCTGGTGCCCNGAAGGTAAAAACCGGTTAATGGACAGGCGGGTCTTGGCTCCTTTCCGCCGAGCAGGAAGCGTGTAGGGCTGCTGCGGGTTTCTGCTGGGCTCCCTTGGCGCCCAGAAGTGACACGGCTTGAGGAGATTGGGGGGTTGTTACGAGGAACTACTGGGAGAATTTTGGTTAATTAGTGTTCTGGCTTGATGACTTTTAGTTAAGCTTCTCTTAGTTTAAATACTATTTTGTTGAGAAGGCTTCATTAGGACAAACTAGTACGTCTTGCTCCCTTGGGATGGTGAAACTTGTGCCTGTGGTGTGGGAAGAATTCATTTGGAAGAGAGAAAGAGTGTTGAGGGCTCCTCTTCCCCTTCTGCAGCCACAGACCAAAAAGTAGAACGCTTAAGAAACAAGAGGTTTCTGACACCGTTGCTTGAACTGGCTTCAGATTACAGAACTTGATGCTTTTCAGTCATGCACAGCAATGCTTTATGAGTCTGTCACTGTTACACTGATTAATTGCAACTTTTGCATAGAAGACTTGCTCCTAGTGCTAGTTGAACCATTACATCCTCCTGTATGGATTGGAAGTGTCAAGTGTTGCATTTATACTGGTTCAGTATTTCTTCCGAATTTTCTCTTGCAATGTATTGCCTCGCTTTTCTGCGCATGCTCTTTGAAGTCTCCAGCACTGTGGTTTCATCCAGTTCTTGGAAGCCTTCTTGCTTGCCTCATCCATAGTGTGTACTGTTAATGTCCTATCCCTGATTGATAGTCACTTCTTTGAAGCTGTACTTCTGCACTAACCATACAACTCATTGCTGGTTGTGGTGCTCGTAAGCACTGGGACAGCCATCTGACTGAAGCCTGCTTGGAAAGTGGAGAAACCCAAGGTCTCAACACAGCAAGCAAGAGCTTGTTCCTTTGGAGGATGGTTTATTCCACAATGTAGCAGAGATTTATCTAATTTGGAATGAGGCTCGGTGCTAATTACTGGAGGACACAGAGTGAGGATTCAAGGCAAGTATGAGATGGGACTTTGGAATTACATGCTACATCTGAAGCACAAGATCTCTTCCCAATGGATGAATGGAGTCACCCTGCATTAAAGATGCTTGCTGAAGGATTTGGATAAATTCCTTGAGGAATAAAAGGAATTCTGCAGTCTGAAGTCAACAGAGAAGGCCAACAATGACAAGCTACCAAGGATGACAGTCTGGCCCTGCAAGGTATAGTTGTCTTGGTTTTGTCATGCTGTGCTCTGTTTCTTACAATGGGGAGAAAGGTGAGGTGGAGTTAGTTCTGAAGGATTCACACTCAAACCTGCAGCCGCCTGGCAGGTGTTAACTCTTTTAACTTTAGTTCTTCATGAGATCACCAGCTATTCCTTGTATTTTGTCAGGCTATTGACCTCTGTGCTCCAAAAGCATAGTCTTCTGCTGCTTACTATTGCTGTCCCTGTAAAGGTAGAAATGAAGAATCTGTCCATATTGTCTTCTGATTTACTGAACAGCTGAATACTTGAGTAACAGGAAAACTAAATGGCAGATGAATATACTAAACTATTATCTTCATGACTTCATTCCTGGAGAAACCAAATTGGGTGTTTTACTAACTCTATTACAATATTTACTAATTTATTGTATTATATTATTTAGCCCTCATAAAGGCCCCATAAAGTATTGAACCTGTCATAGGTGGCACATAAAACCATGAACATTGCAGTGTAGTTGCTTTGACAATCATCTGTCGTTGTGCACGAGTCAGGTGTAATATTGCAACCAGTGGGTTTGAGATGCTGACCCCTTAGTCTGCTACCCAAAGATGCGAGCTGGAGGCCAGTGTGTGGGACTAGTAAAATGGAGAACATGGCAGCATATGCCAGCGAGGTCAAAGTGCAGAATGGTCCTGGAGGGAAACTAGCCTGATAAATTGCCAGGGTATCTCAGTAGGAGTCAGATTATGTGAAGCCCATGTACGTCCTGTTGTTAATAGAGAAGAACCTTTCCTTTGGTTCCCCTGTTAGCTGACCAGATGCTGATGCTCATTCTCAGGTAGTGACAGCAGGCTGCTTTCTGAACTCTTGCCTTGAAATGAGGTAGATGCACAAATAGGATGATGATGATTTCTTGCATAGCTGGACAAGAGATGTAATAGTTTAGGAAGATCTATATTGAATTGATACCTCCAATGAGGAGAGTGGTGTTTAATTTAGCATCGTTGCAGCTATTGGAGAGAGCTGCCACATGTGGACTGAATTGTTAAAATGCTATTGTGCTTTTGTAAGTGTGAGTTGGCTTGCAATGCAGAGCTCAAACTACAACCACAGACTCACCTTCCTAAAAAATAGGTATTCTTGAATCACTGCAAATCACTCATTGGGAAAAAGAAAGCTATTTTGATTCCGGTGTTTTGTTTTGTTTTTTAATAATCCAGCTACAAAACCAAGATTATTTAATAAGAGTAAATCTCTTTCTACATCAACAAATTCTTAGGGGACCGTGCCTTTTGTTTTGTTAGATGTGAATCTTAACAATAAAGTTGTATTTACACTGAACAATTGCATTTGCAAAAAGCAGGTTTTGCACTGTTCAGATCATAATGTAATTCCTTTTCTTCTGATTCTCCTTCAGATGCTGTCAAGATAGACTCCAGTGCATTCAATTAGGAAGAAAGTTATGTGTACTGAGATGCTTCTCTGCCTGGTCACTGTAATTGTGAAGCAGCAAAAGAGAAGTGTTGCAGAGAACCTTGCTTGCTGATGGAAGGCGGTAGTCGTGATGACGAGGTACAAGAAAAGGAAGTAAGAATAACAGGTGGTGTCTGAAGTTGTAGTTGCAGGGATGGACAGAAGGTGAGATACTGAGGCTGAAGACAGAAGATTCAAGACACATGAAACACCACAGCTCTTGGGTGGCTGGAGATGGAGATACATGGCTTTTAATACGTCTTGGAAAATGGACTCAGAAGGGATACCTGCAAAGTGATGCCTCTTCCAGCATTAGGGTTCCATCACTCGTGAATTTATTTATTCTAGTCATAAACTTTTGGATAGTTTTTCCTAAGCATCTTTCCTCGTTGCTTCGTTTTGCTTGTTCATGCAGTCAGAATTTCTCTGCATGCCTGTGACTTGCTTCTTCCCTGATATGTTGGTTTTTACAGTAGAAAGTATGTCATCCTTACTCATCAATACCTTAAGGAATTCAATGATTGAGAAAAACAAAAGAACTTTCTTACCATACAGGTATTCTGCGGGTTTCTACCTCAAGTTGTTTTGAATCAGTTGAGCAATTAACAAGGGGTGCTCTCAGATTTTGATTAGACTGATGTGGCTTGACAGCTGAGGGGTATTTGCTTGCTCAACTGAGGAAGCTGTTCCAGAGAGCATGTATCCAGGTTCTCTGTGTTTTGTATAGTCAGTCTTCTGTACCTTTCATGGAGCAAAAGAGACAAGAGAAGCTGCTTCCATGACTGCAGAGTGCTTGGGAAGCTGCAGTTGACAATAATACTTACACTTGACTTTTTATTACCTAGTTCATCAAATCAATGGTAGTTCAGTTGCCCCTTGCTACTCAGAATGGCACTTCTTGTTCTTGGCACTACTTCGCTGCAGATGGAGAACATTCTGTCCAGTTCTGGGCACCTCAACACCAGAGAGATCTGGAGGGGCTGGAGCGAGGGCAGAGGAGGGCAACGGAGCTGGGGAAGGGCCTGGAGAATAAATCTCATGGAGAGGGATTTGAAGGAGCTGGGACTGTTGAGTTGGAGGAAGAGGAAGCTGAGGGGAGACCTCATCCCTCTCTACAACTCCTTGAAAGGGCACTGTAGAGAGGTTGGTGCTGATCTCTTCTCACAGGGAGTTAGTGATAGAAGGAGAAGGAATGGCTTCAAGCTGCACCAGGGTGGGTTTAGGCTGGACATTAGGAAAGAATTCTTCCCAGAAAGAGTGCTCAGACCCTGGAATGGGCTGCCCAGGGAGGGGGTTGAGTCCCCATCCCTGAGTGTGTTTGAGAGTGGTTGAGATGTGGTGTTGGGGGATCTGGCGTAGGGGAGACCTTTGTAGAGTCAGGCTGATGGTTGGACTGGATGATCCCAAGGGTCTTTTCCAACCTGAATGATTCTGTGATTCTGTGATCCTTAATTTCTGATCACTTTGGGTTCTCTGTTGTTCTGATGGCTATGGAGCATAAAGTTACGATCCTCCTATGGTTTAAGTCTTTAATGTAAGTTTTTTCACATGCTCACTGGTGCAGTATAATACTGCTGCCTTGATAAATCAAGAGGAATGTTAGGAAAAACGTGAGTCTTGTGGCCTCAGTGAATTGTTGCTGAAGTGTGGATCCAAGACTGTTATATTTGGTTTAATTTACCGGTTTTGAATTGGTTGAGATAACAAAATGTGAACAGGATTGCCAAATACCAGCAGAGATGTACAAGAATAGAAGAAAAAAAAATTTTATGGAGTGTTTGCATCATGAGAACACTCATCCAAGCAGGCTGTACATAAAATACTTCATCCTGGAATGTTTTAGTGATAAGCAGTTGCTTTGTCAGTAGTTTTGTAATTATTGAGGGAAGATTAACAAACGAGATGTTGACTAAAAATAAGTGTTATAACATTAGACTTTCAAAGCTACTGAAGAAAATTATTCCATTCTCCCTAGAAAAACCTGTTCTGTGGCCAAGTAATTTCTACTAATCTGTTGAATAAACTATGTAAAGTTTTAGAAAATTTTCGGTTTAGAGGAAGTTTGGAGAAATGCTTATAAGCAGTAAAGTTTCACCCTCTCTAATAGTGATCTGGAAAACTGTTGAGTGCTGTCTCATTACAGCTTCTTTCATTCTATTATCAAAATGCTCTGGTAAATATGATTTTTTTTCCTTTAGACACTTTCTTACCAGCACTTTAGCTGTCACTGAGTAAGACTGGCTGCATGGCAGTACCTCTACTCAGCAGTGAAGTGCAGTTCTTTAGCGAGTGTTGGGTTTTGATTTGTACTGTGACTTCTTGCCAGAATCCCAGTAGATGGGGAGTCTTTCCCAGATGTGAAAAAAATCTCTGACCAACAGTCGATGCTTCATTTCTGTTTCAGTTTGGTATGTAACTTCAGCATGATTTCCTTCTGTTTATGCACTTTTCTGAAGCTGCTGGAGCTTCTGCTGTTCCTGGTGGACTCAATTCAGTGTTGTTCTGTCTCCAGCCTTTCACATGTAGGATTTTTCTGGCGTGTCCTTATATTTAGCAGAACAACTGGGAACTGCGAGCCTGATCGCACTGATTGTTAATGATGATCTGGGAGCATTACACTAGTGTTTTTGTGTAAGATGTGAAGTTGCTTTAAGAAGTCTTCAGAGAGGCTTTTTCATTACAAGTTGAAATTTTTCAGCTTTATGATCACCATAAGTTAGACTGTGTGAAGAAGTAACTGAAAACTGTTGCTGAGGAAGTATGGATTAGCATCAGCCAGACTGTTGAATTCACTGTGAGAGTTTTCCTTTCTTATCTGTTATCAAACATCTATTTCTAGTGCAGAATGAACTGCTGAGTGCCAGTCTAGACTGGCATTGGTTTGGGTCATCCTGTGACCAGCCTAGGAGTTGTGTTGGACCAGTCGGAAACCAAGCCTCTGTGTATGCTGAAGCTGTTTTATCTGCAGTCCTTCAACTGAAACTCATTTCTGGGTTTGGTTTAGGTCCCTGCTGTTTCCCATGGGGCTTGCTGGGAGTGTTTATATTCTGATTTATCATGTAGAGTTTTAAAGGAAGGGTTTGAGAAAGCTTTATATAAAAGAAGTTGCTAAGGGTAAGATCAAATACATTTATCTTTGTGTTACGAAGTAAGCACTTTTTTTAGCTACTTGCATTGACTTTTTCTGGCAGTTTAGGCTGTTTTTAAGCTGTTGCCATTCCTCATAGAAATTCTTTGCTTTTGTTGACTTCAAGGGAAGGGAGAAAGGGAGAGGGGAAAAAAAAAAGCCAAGTGGTCATATCACAGGATTTTCCTGACGTGCTGTGGATTTTCTTAAGACGCTGTCTCTGCTCATGTTCTTAACCAGAGCATGAAATGCTGTTGAAGAAATGCTGGCTCTGCTTATCTTCAAATAAAGAGGATCCTGGTCCCTTTCTTTTTGACAATTCAAAAAGATTGAGAAGATTGAACATCCAAAAAAGTGATGAGATGAGTGAAAACAAAGCTGTGGTGACAGGGATTTGCAACCGATGTAGATTGTATTTGTCCATTAGAATTTGTTGGGGTATTATGAACAATCAAGGGTTTTGTGAAAAGATCTTAAGCTGCTCTTTTAGTAATTTCCCCTCATCATAAGACAGAAATTTTTGTATGGGTGTAGGAGGGAAGGGATGGGTGCTGTCATTATTTAAGGGAGAAGTTAAACGTTTAGATAAAATCTTACCTAAACATCACTAGACTTTTTAGAAGTTTTTAGTCTGTTTTTATCATTTGTATTCCTAACACAGGACTGTGAATGATCTGGTGGGATTCAAGCCTTGCTCCTTTTCAAGGGTGATAAGGCATGGTGACCCAATGTTTCTTTTATTTTTTTTTCCTTTTTTTTTCCCTTTTTTTAAAATTTAAAATCTGAGGCAGCTTTCCGAGAAGGATAGAAACTCGCTAGTAACTTAGTCATCTTTTTTTGAAACTAATGATGTGACAGTGTAGCTAACAGGTGTTCTCATTTCTTGTCTTCTCTTACTAAATCCTGTATCTTACCCAGTCTTGCATCACATCTTAAATAATGGACTTCTTGGGACTTGCTTTGGGTTCCCTCAGATAACCCTGTTTCATTCTTGGTCTGAGCCTTTAGGTACCACAGTGTGCAGATACTAAAATTACCTATTTCTATGAAAATTGTACACCAAGCTACCATGTAATTTTCCTTGTTAGATTAGTTGGTTTTTTGCTTTTGCTTGTATGACTTTGAACCCTAAATGATACTAGGTTTCAATTAAGTAGCAATGAAGCGTATTTACTACCACCTATATAGATAAAATACTCTGGCAAGCTACTGGTGGATGGTTTCTTCTGACTGAAGTGGTAGTGGCTTGGTAGTGCCGGAAGACGATGGTCTATGAGTGATGTAATTGCCTCGCAAACATAAATGCCTGGAACTCGATCTACCAAACTAGGAGTAGGTTATTGCCGTTGACTGTTTCAGCTGATTGGATCACCTTTCAGATTATGGCCTAATCTAGTATTTTGATTCATTTGTTCCTATTCCTATGGACTCTGTTACAGATTGAAAGAGTTGCGATGAGGCTTTTTACGTCTACAATCTGTCTTCTAAGCAAATGAGAATATAGAGCTATTAATCACTCCAGTTTATCACGCTCTGTATTTTTACTGGTGGATTGACTTGGTAATTTAACACTTCTCAAAATACAAAGTGCTAGAGTATACTGTAGAGAGAATGTAATACAATTTTTTCCAGTTCTGCTTTAAAAAAAAAAAAAAAGTTAAAGGCAGCATCTTCCAGGCAGCTCAGATCAGCTCTAATCTGTAAGAGAATACTTCTGCAAGTGTGTAATTTCCGGTGTTAAGGTGTTCCAAGCTGGTACAGTATTTCAGATGTCAGTGTTTGAATTCTAAATAATGCTTGGGACTGCTAGGTGTGCTGTTACTTGGGTACCTCCACAAGCACACTCTATCTGTGCAAAGTTCTTAGGAAAAATTAAACTGTTGGCATAATCAAAATAGTTGCATTAACTAGTCAAAAAGAGACAAGTGCTCCTGTTCTGTTTTTGTCAGAGTGCTTTTAAGTCAAAAAAGCAGTAGCTTCTGGAGATGTTCTTTAAGACCTGCTGCATAAGGGTATGCAATCTGCACGAAACTAAACTCATGATATTTAAATCTGAACGGCAGTTCAATGAGTGCCAGGACTCTGCCCAAACATGAAGTTTTCAAACTAATGAGTGCCTTAGCAGGCAAGTGGATTTCTCTTTGTGTGTTTGAACTTCATAACACTTAATTCTTGCTATCCAAACAGGAATGAAAACTCAGGTGTGAAATTAAATAATTATGGCACTAGTATTTGAATGTAGACATGGGTTTAATATTTGGATGAGATAGATTGTTGGGGTTTGGTTTAAGATAGTTAAGCTCTTGTGTTAGTGATTGAGAGAACTGGAGGTGTATTGACTTGTACGCAGCGGAAACGTAAAATGATGAAATTTGGGCTTGAAAGATGTGTTGTGAAAGTCAGCAGTCAGCTTTTTCTGGCATAATATTTACCATCGATGTAGGATTGAGACTAAACTGCCTGTTAGCTTAAGCTCTGAAGCACTGAGCTTTGCATACCTGAAACTTAAACTGATTAGAACTGTACTATTTTGTGAACTACAGAAACGCAAAGGCAAGCTATACTGGAGGCTTGTTTCAGAAGATAAATGAATGTCTGGAAAAATAATGGGAGGAGCAAGGAGGATTGTGCCTTAGTGGGATTTAAACCAGTGATACTTTACAGACACTTACAAAATACAAGTAAATGTATGGGGACCAAATTTCAAAACCTCTGAACTGCCAGTTAATGTCAGGACAACACTGTGACCTTTGCTGAAGTTTTTTTTACTCTAACATCTTTTTAAAAAATCAGTATTGAAACAAACTTCTAAATCAACTTTATTTTTGTGAGAACTCGTTGAGAATGGATCAAATAATTTGTAGGCTAAGTACTGCTGAAAACATTGCTGTTTCTGTAGTGCACAGTCTGTGAAGAAAGGGCTGTATTTCATTTTTATAGATTGAGTGATGAGCAATGAGTTGTAAAAGGGAGAAAACGCTCTGTTGAAAATGTCTTGTACAAAGCGTGGTTTAAGTGCTAAGGGAGAAAGATAAATAAATGCAGGGTTTTTAAACAGTTTTCCTAATTGCACTGCTAAGCACTGTTATTAATTAGGTGTGTTCTTGACATTAAAAGTCATTTACAGTGATTTGAGTACATTTAGCTTTTGAGATTTGTATTTTTGTCAGGTATAGCTGAGTGTTTCTCTTATGATCATCTGGTGTGGCCTAATGTTTTGGGTTTCATTTGTCTGAGCTGTTTGGCTCATTCTTTTGTCATCTTTTTTTTTTTTGCAATTAAAGCATGTGATTTGGGGAAGAGCAAAACTCAAAGCTTGAATTCTTCTATTTCTTATAGGTTCAGGTACAAGTTCATCCTAAACTTTCATCTACTGAAGATGCCTTACAGTATGTGGAGGAGTTAATTCTCCAGTTGTTAAATATGTTGTGTCAAGCCCAACCAAGAAGTTTTCTGGATGTGGAGGTATAGAGAATAATTATTACAAATCTGTATTAATTTGAACTGTTACATGAAAAGATACTAATAATTTCACAATATAAAAAAGAAAGCAGTAATTACGTATGTTTATGTAGCAGACCCTTCAACATAAAGCCTGCTAAGCTACTTTTCTGATTTCCCTATCAATTTACTTTGTTGTTCAATGCACAGTAAAGCCATCTCTGAACTGTATTACTGTATAATGGATGCTGAGTGTAACTTTTGTACAAAGCTAACTGGTTCCTCTCCTTTCCTCCCACTGATAGTGAGTGCTATAGCTGCTCAGTCTGAGGCTCAGCTGCTTTTTCAGCATGGTGATTTAGGCTGATAGACCCCCTGCCTTCCCAGAAATTTGAACAAAACCAGTTCACTCACTCTCCGAGAATAAGCTGAGGAACACTTCTTTTCTCTAAATAGAAACCTCTTATCTTATAATTCAATTTTCAAAGACCTACAACCTGTGTTGCTCAGAAAAGCAGCTTGATGTTTGAGAAGAAGGCTTGATCCGAGAAGAGTTCTCCATCTGAGAAACAAATTAATTAAGCTAAATTAGTTAAACTTATTAAAGCCCATTAATATCTTGGTAGCTGTTAGCACTTAACCAAGACTTTGATGCCAAGCTACAGACTCTGTGTGCGGTGTGCCTGTTGGTTTCCAGTACTCAGAGGCTGTGCCTATGCCAGGTTAGGTAACAAATGATGCAACTTTCTCATATTCTGAAGAAAGTGGACTAATGTCAAAAAAAAAAAAAATTGTCTTTGGACTCAAGATTCATGCATTGCATCCTTCCTCTTCTCTTTTGGACACTGACCCCTCTAATGGTGTTCCAGGGTCCCCTTTAATTGCTGGCCTCATTATTTTGCAACCACATCATGGTCTGGTAGCTCAAGAGATAAGAGGTTTGTAGAAGATTGTCAAATGCTGTGTTACAAACAATGCTGTCAAAAAAATTTGACATACAGTGTTGCGTAATGAGTGTGAAGTATGTTATGGCTGTGAAGTCAGAGTGAGAAATGCAAGAATTGCAGATGATCAAGCAACCTCAATTTACCTCAATTTACACGCACACATGTTTCAGCAGGAGAGCTGTTCAATGCATGGGAATAGTGTACATGTCCTCAGGTTCCTTGGGTGTTGGAAGGAGTAAATAGACTGGGGCATATATGGTCTAACTGTAGGCTATGAAACTGTTTTAAAATATGGGGGTACTGTTGGACGTTCTCTTTTCCTATTATATTCGTTGCCATCGTCAGAGCAATTTGCATGTATATAATCTGGACCATGTGCATATCAGTAAAGGTGAAACAGAAAACTCCTATCTCATTCAGTGACCATTTTTTAAAGCAAATAAAATGATAGGATGAAATATAGCCATGTATTTAAATGTTGAATTACCAGGCATGTGCACAAGGGGAGCAAATTATGCCTGCAATGGCAACTCAGTTCTGGTGTTTCTAAACTTTGAGCATTATGATAATGATATTCTGATACAGTGGTATGAATGTAGTGAGCAGTGTGTACCGAAAAGAATTTATGCGTAGCTGAAACACTAATACTAGCAAACATTCCTTTAAGTAATGGGAGGTGACTTGATAATGGAGTAATATTGTTAAGCTCATGTGGATTGTGCATTTACCCTTTAGTCCTGTTTTTTTAAGGATCGTGTTCAAAAAAGTTTTCCCCATCCTATTGATAAGTGGGCGATAGCTGATGCCCAGTCTGCTATTGAGAAAAGGAAAAGAAGAAATCCACTATCTCTGCCAGTAGAAAAAATCCATCCCTTATTAAAGGTAAGTAGTAATGTAATCTTGCTTTTAGAGTGCAATTAGAAGTTGACACCTTCATTTCATGTAATGTCTATTTGTTTCATGAAATGTAAATCAAAAGGAATATGTTTGTTACATAATTATGTGTTCTAGTTTCCTTATTTCCATGTATTTCTTTTTCATTTAAATATTAGTTAATATTGTACTGAACAAACAAGCCAAGAACTCATCTGCTGTGCATTTGATTGTTCTAATTTCATTTTGCATGACTAAGAAAACACTCAAACGTTTCGGGCTATTTCCAGAAGTTTCTTAAGTGAAGCTTTTGTTACAGTTGTTAGATGTTGTCACTTCTATAGTTAGTAGATCAGCATCTACAAGGACACTGTTTCTTCTCTAGGCCTACAGACTACCCTGTTTCTATTACTAAAATAGACTGTATGTGGTGAATGTTTATTGAGTAAGAGTCTTAAACTTACTGGGTTTAGTTGTAACGTGAGGTGTGTATTTTATTGACTGAGTAACAGTGGAATGCTTTTTTTTTTTTTTTTCTTTTCCCTTTCAGGAAGTTCTAGGCTACAAAATTGACCACCAAGTATCTGTTTACATAGTGGCAGTGTTAGAATACATTTCTGCAGACATCTTAAAATTGGTTGGGAATTATGTACGGAATATAAGACATTATGAAATTACAAAACAAGATATTAAAGTGGCAATGTGTGCTGATAAGGTAAGCCTATCTCTTGTTTCTCATGTAAACAGGAAGTTTTAGTTAAGTTTTGAAAGTACAATGTTTATTCCTTATTGAGTGGAATGTTGTACCTTTGAAAGAAGAAATTACTGCCATAAAACACAGTTCCAGTGAAAGAGCAAAGCTACTGAAAATTGAGCCTGCAGAGCTGTTGCTTGTGCTTATTAATAGTTGTGTCTTTTCTTTTTGATGTCACTTGCTTAATCTCAGTGATGTGTGAATGCTTGAAAAATTATTGTGAAGCAGCACTAACTTAAAAATTTACTGTTCTGAAATGGTAACAGTGGAGCCCTATTTTGTAGCCTGAAAAAAGAAGGCCAAAATTAAGCTTGGGAGTTATCTGGAAATAATTAAGACTGTATTGCATGTAAAAAGTAGTGTTTTCAATTGAATATGCAGCACTTCAAAACAAACCCACCTGCATTAGCATCTCAGCCCAATCCTGGTTAGCTGTCCATATTTTCTCTGCAGGTAGTCTTTCTTGTAGCTTTAGAAGATTCATTAGGTTCAGACCAGAATCTTCTTTCTTTCCAGCAGTAATAGCACAAGGTCCTCTGCCTGTCTTTCAGGTGCCTATGCACTCTGGCTTCTGTAGCCATCTCATTAGCATCTCAAGTTTTTCCATTGTTTAAAAAACAAATCTTGAAGTTAATTCTTTAAGGGATGGGATAAGAATCTCTAATCTGGCTGACTGTCTTTTTCGGCAGAATTGTTTTCAGTATTTTGTCTTGCTGTCTGTTAATATCTTTGGTTGGGTTCATCTGTATTGTAACGAATACCTTTGTCTCATTACTGCTTACTCTTTTGGTTTTTTTAATCCTACTTTCTTCGTGTTTCTTTACTCTCACAAGATATCTTGTGAGGTTTTCAAAAGTCAAGTATTTCTCAGTCAGGGCAGTAGTCTTGGTCATTCCAGCTTTTGGGTAGGAGTGCCTGAGTCATTAGGACAGGATTTGAAGGTGTATTTTTGAATATTTGTCATACAATAATAACAGGAACGAGCGCTGTTGCTGCGTGCTTCTTTTTGTCCTAGGAAAGGTGTTGAGCAGAAGAGCTGTGATGAAGTTGATTTAGGAACTTGCATTGGAGGAGCTCTTTGATATGTACACAGAATAAACTTTTGAAAGGCTCTAAAGCAGGCCTGTTGATTTACTGCCTCAGCAGAACAAGCCATTGGAAGGCACTCCCAAGGTGTTTCATTTCCAGTTGCATTGAGACGCTTCATGGTATATTATGTATTTACCCATAATGTGTTCTGCTTGGTTTTATTTTTTGAAATAAGGAAGTTTGGTGTTTTTTTTCCTCAAGCACTTAGGTGCTTGCTTTTGTGCCATTCATCCATCTGGAAAATTTTGCCTTGTCTGCGAAAAATAAACCCCATTTAAATGCAAGCTGTTTTTCTTCTACTATCTACTTGTCCTTCTGGTTGCTCTAAATTCAATATATGGGGTAAAGTTACTTTAATTTGTTTCTCAGGATTTCATAGTAGTGAGATGTGCTATGAATGTGAATATCATCTGGAATATTCTAGCTTAAGTATAGGCTAGAACTGCATCTTTGAAGTAAACTTACAAATGTTGGGGCCTACTTGGATACCTGTATTATTCCATGTAATTTTCTACAGCACAAACCCTGTAATGTCCCATTCCCCAGAATTAGTTAGAATTCTTTAAAACCTGAGTTCGTGTACATTCATCTTACAGACTTTGAGAGATGAATTACCTTCTATTCTTAGAGCTGCAGAAGAAGTCAGTCTTAATGAAAAATGGCCATGCCCTGCTTTCAGAGAAGCTTAAGATCAGGGTGTGTAGCAGGGACCTTTGACTCGTGAGGACAAAGAACTTGCTGTGTTCCCACTTCCCTCCTCACTACCCCTGTATATTATTGAGGAGTGTTAGGGTGAAGAATGGCTGTTCTAGGTAGATGTGTTTTCAAGTCTGAACATACCAGACCATCTCTTGAACTTACGGATCCTGAAGTATTCTCTTATGTGTTTAATATCAGTAGTCAACAACTTGGTTAACTGACATGTCTTCTGGAGAAGTGCCTATAACAAAAATTAAAGAAAGAAGACTTCTACTGTATATACCACAGTAAATGTCATGTTTGTTGTAGCTCATTCAGAGGTTTAATTCTTGATCTCCTGTTTTATAAGTATTTTGAAAAACACTTTTTCGTTCTATTTTCTGCCATTTTAAAATTCTAGTTCATGCTTTATGTGTTGGCCTTTCCTCCTGTGGCTCTCAGGAGTATTTACAGCTTTGATCCTGCGGTCCTTTCCTCAGTGATGAACAGCCATCATGTCAGTCTCTGAAGTAACAGGTGTAGGTTGTCATGGCTTCACCTCCATCTGTTTGGAAGGGAGGCTGGCAAACAGCACTGAAGTTCTCATTTTTTTTTTTGAAGTTCACATGTATTGTTTGATGCACCTCATGACTTCCTGGAAGGGGTGTAGCTCTGGGCAGCATATTTGTTAGAAATACTGTCCCATCTGTCTATCCCAGGACAAAGTCATCCTGTGTGATGAACTACATCTTATGCTGGCTTGTTGTTAAGCTTTGCTACATCATTGTAGATTGTTTGTGGACCCTCTTTAGGTTTTCTTTCTGCTAATGATACTTCAAATTAGGATGCCTTTTACTAATTTGCAGTCAACTTACTTAATTTACCTTTAAGGTTTTCTTTGAGTATGATAGAAACAACCCCAAGTGTGGTCTCTGTTTGCCACTTTCTAGATCGTTTTAATTACTCCAGGCTTAGATGACCATGTTTGGGAGAAGTGTTCAGTGATCCACTTTTCTTGATAAGTTTGAATTATTAATTGCTTCCGTTTGGTAAGCCTTGCTTAGGTGTGAATTGGAACCTCTGGTAGTCAAAGCTTTTAGAGGTCCTTTTGTCTATGTAGTTCAGCAGTGTGACTGCCACCTTTTCTAAAGCCTTCTACAGCCTTCCTCGAGGGTCCATTTTAACAAAAGAACTCAGGAGTTAAGGACAGAAACCAGGCCACATAAGTGACTGGGCAGGCCAGTATTCATTGCAGATAGATTACAGGGTCACACATAATCATGTGTGACTTTCTGTTTAGCTTTAACAGGTGAAAAGCCAAAATGCACATGTTTTTTGACTTCAGATTATATAGTGTCTTCAGTAACTTGGGTTATGTATACAGCTAAATGTGTCATTATACTTCATAGAGCTCTTCAAATTGTAATTGATTTTAGGACCACTTTCTTGGAGAGATGCCTGGATTGCAGTAAATGACCAGGAATTTTTCAGAAATTGTCACTGCCAATAATGACTTGCGAATTCATAGCAATTAATATTGGTTTTGTAATGCTCAATCAATTGCAGAATGATAATACTTAAATCTTACTGCTGATCAATCTGATTTGACGGGAGTAATAGATTTCCTCTACTGGTAACTTATTAGTAGATCTTCAGAAGAAGCTGTTCTCACCTGTGGAATTTCCCCTCTTTGCTACCTAGGTATTAATGGATATGTTCCATCAAGATGTAGAAGATTTAAGTGCCCTAACTTTATCTGATGAGGAACCCTCCACCTCAGGGGAACAAACTTATTATGACCTAGTGAAATCATTTATGGCAGAAGTTCGACAATATATAAGGGAACTAAATCTCATTATCAGAGTTTTTAGAGAGCCATATGCCTCCAACTCCAAATTATTTTCATCTCATGTAAGTATTGTATAGATCACAAACAACAAAAAACCCTACTACAATATCTGTAAATGTAGATGAATGCTTCTAAACTTAACTGTTGTCCAATTTAACATATCAACATAGAGGAAGAACTTGTACTGAGTTCTGAAATGGAAATGGTAAAGGAGCACTTGTGGGGAAGCATGGGTTTTGTAGAATTGTGGAAAAAACCACACAGTTTATTCATTTCCAGGCCTGCAATTTAAGATTTGTTGTTCTTGATCTTTGCCATGTTTGAATCATTGTACACTTTTATATTATATTTAAATATATATATAGTAATTATTTAAAAAATAAATTCTATCATCTTACAAGTTCTACAGAAAGAATATAATAAAACTTACTATAAAATTTTGTTCTATTTAAGGAAGTGCTTGACTTTCATGTTGTGACAGAGCGGCTTTACACATAATATTATTTCTGTTAAAAATTGTGTCCTACTAATTTGCAGTCAACTTATTTAATTTACCTTTAAGGTTTTCTTTGAGTATGATAGAAACAACCCCAAGTGTGGTCTCTGTTTGCCACTTTCTAAATCATTGTAATTACTCCAATGACATGGCTTAGATACCGTGTTTGGGAGAAGTGTTCAGTGACTGCCACCTTTTCTAAAGCCTTCTACAGCCTTCCTCGAGGGTCCATTTTAACAAAAGAACTCAGGAGTTATTAAGGTCAGAAACCAGGCCACATAAGTGACTGGGCAGGCCAGTATTCATTGCAGATAGATTACAGGGTCACACACAATCATATGTGACTTTCTGTTTAGCTTTTTATCTGTTCTGTTGATTTTTATCTGGTTCTTTTGTGTTGTACAGGATGTGGAAAATATATTTAGTCGTATATCAGACATTCATGAACTTAGTGTGAAGTTACTGGGTCATATAGAAGACACGGTTGAAATGACAGATGAAGGTAGTCCTCATCCGCTAGTAGGCAGCTGTTTCGAAGACATGGCAGAGGTAAGAAAATACTTGGGAATTTTTATCTCTTCATATGTATATTAATGACTTGCACTTAGCTGTCTTTGTTTAGGTTGAGATCTCTTATTCCAGCCCCACCATGGTGAATAAGAACACCTGTTTTTCAGAGTGGTTTTACCTTTTGAGTCCCTGAATCTCTTTTTTTATAGGGCTGTTTTATAAATGCTGTGTAGCATTTGAGACTCTGTCTGTCATACTGTGTCTAGTTTTGGTTTTCCCTAGTACAAGATACACATAAAGGTTTGTCACGGTGATTAAGGAGTTGAGGGCTGTGATATTCAAAGACAGTTAAGAGTACTTTTGTGTTGAAAATAATAGAATATTGAAATCGGCTGCCCAGAGAGGTTTCGGTGCCTCTGTTCTTTGAGGTGCTCGGAACTTAACTGGATGAGGCTCTGAGCAACCTTAGCTAGCTTTGATGCTGGATCTCAGGGGACCTGAGGTGGGCCCTGGTTTGATGAAGGAATTGGACTGGTTGACCTCCAGAGTTCTCTTCCAGACTGAATTACTCTAAGAGTCTGTGCATATTTGTGCATCTATAGATTCTTCTCTATAAATGTTTTGGGAAAAGTATGCAGAAGAGTCAGTCCTATGGATCATGTTGGATGGGGCTCTGAGCAGCCTGATGACCTTTAAAGGTCCCTTCTAACCTCTGATTCTGTGTAGCATGTATATTTTCTTTAAGAAATATGAAAGTTTGGATATTAAATCAATTTTGTAAAATTACTCTGTATTTCTTCTTAGGAACTAGCATTTGATCCATATGAATCATATGCACAAGATATTTTGCGACCTGGTTTTCATGATCATTTTCTAAGTCAATTGTCAAAGCCAGGAGCAGCATTTTATTTACAGGTAACTTTCTTTTAAGTAAGCCTTATTGTTAATATTACTGTTTTAATTATATTGTTGCTTCAATACATTTATTGTTTTAAGACTGAAACTGACTTTGTTTCTAGTCAATAGGTGAAGGCTTTAAAGAAGCTGTTCAGTATGTTCTGCCCCGGCTGCTCCTTGCCCCTGTTTACCACTGTCTTCATTATTTTGAACTGCTAAAAGTAAGAACATTGTGTTGATCCGATGGCATGTTTTCTTTTCATAATTCTCAGTGCTGGATACCAGAGCTTTGTGTGCTCAGTTAGGTGTAAAACTTTTTACTAGAATGTGAGTAATAAAACTGCTATGATGAAAGAAAAGCAGGTTATATGCTCTGGTGCATGCTCTAACTGAGTATCAGCTTGTAATTCCATGGAAGTTTTACAGCAGCTAATGATTTATGTTGAATAATGAAGTAACTATTAATTTAGAAAGCAATGGAAATCTAGGTACTCATTCTTGGAATGATTATTTCAACGGTGGTAAGAGATTATGGGAAATAGTTGTATTACAGAAAATGTCCAAGGATTTCTCAAGCTGTTACTTTGTAAATTTTAAAAATCACTGTAATATTTCCCTTTAAATTTCATTTTATTTTCATAAAGGCTTCAGTATTCTTTCAGTTCATATCTCATGGTGGTTGTAAAGGTGATATCCTTCCTTCAAAGGGAAGGTGTAGTTCATATATACACTTCTTTGGCTTTTTGGAATGAGACCTCACATCGGCAGTGTAAAGTGTAAAGACTCTGCAACATACGCACTTAAAGAGAATAGCTATAGAATGTTTTTTCTGGGGCGTTTATCAGTTTTTGTTTTATTGAATAAAAATCTTTAAGGAGCATAGAGCATTTTCAGGAAAACTTTCAAGTAGAATCTTCATTTGAACTTAACTGAAACTCATAAGGAATAACACTGTTGCAGACTTAATTGCTTGGAAATTGGGATCAGAAGTAAAAAAAAATACCTTCTCTTTTGAAGAACTGTGGGCATATTTTTCTTGAATGTTTTTTTTGATTGTCTTGGGACAACCCAGAAGTTACATCATCTTTATGTCAAAGCGTCTACAGCTTTAACACCATTTTTACTGATTTTTGACTTGCACATACAGCTTTGGCACATAGCTCATCTTGTATAACATGCCTTTTTTGAAATTTGGAACGTATGCTTGATCTGTTTGTGTAGCTCATGGGTTCGTTCTGACTTTTCAGACAACTATAACATATTAAACATTTCCTTTTGTGACATACCATTGGAAGGGAGGTGGGATACTGCTTGTCGGGATTTTCTGTGGTAGACCTGCACAGACATAAAGTTTCTCTGCTGTTATCACATAGCCTCAAAATGCAGTACCCTGTGGCTTTGTATACTTCCATGTGAACGTGGTACTGTCTGACATAATATATAAAGCATGAAGGATTAGTGTCATCTGACACACAGGCATCCTGCATTGTTAATTTTAGAGGGGGAAAGAAGGCATGTGTGCTTACAGAAATAGGCAGCAGCTCACGTTTGTGCTTTTCAGAGCAATATAGCACCTAAGCTAAGTTAAACTCCAGAAGGTTATCAATCCTTTTGTAACTCCTGCCTATGCTTTATGTAAAATTCTTGTTTTTTCATGCTGTACATACACCCACCCTCCACCCTGTGTAAAACTGGTATGGTTGGGTTAGATTTTATTCTGTGTATGACGACCTTTCAGGCTTTCTACCCACTGTGTTGCTCACTACACGTTTTCATGAGATACCAGTTGCTGTGGTCTATTGGATGTGATACATGGAATAGACAGTGATGGATAACAGGAGCACATGAAGAGATTTTAGCTCTCATGGTAGTAGCTTTGTCAATTTATACATACATGTGGAAGCAACATATGTATCCCTCTCTTAAGTAGTCTCTGCTAACAATAGTTTTCTTTCTTGTATCTGGAATCTTCAACAGATTCCAGCTTCAATATACTTCAAAATGACCTGAAGCAAGAGTATATGCTACAGAAGGGTATTGGTGGAATTTTTTAGCTATGTAATCCTGACAGTTCACAGATGCAAGGTTATATTGAATTCTTTTGTATGGTAAGAGACCTGATTTAGTAATCACGGGCATATACATGAATAATCAAATCAAAAATGGTATGAAAATTATGTCTTGGTATGAAGAGACAAAACATTGGCCAAGTAATGTATGGAAAAAATATTTTTCTCGAATATAGGTATACTTAAGGATAAAGGGGTTAGCATTTTTCTTTGAGCTATGTTGTGTAATCTTGCACACTTTGAAGTTACCTATTAAAAATGTATTTCAAAGCTACCTTCTAACTCTGCAGACTACCAAAACCATAAATTTCTATGCACTAATGGGTATTTTGTTTAGAAACTAAAGCACTCCTGAAGTTTGGCAGGGTACCAGGAACGTACAAATACATACTCTATATTTAGCTGAAGCTACTTGGGAAATTAACATATGAATAAGGGCTGTGTTTTCCTTCAACCAACCTGAAAGTCCCCAAACTTTTATATAAGAAACTAAGTGTAGGGAATAGCAACTTCATATGAGACTGTGCTTTTCTGCATATTTGCAGATAATACGAATGGGCTTTTCTAAATGTGGACTCTTAAGTGAAAGGTAGGGTGTTACAAATTGTGCAGTTATTTAGGATCTTGAGTTACTGAAGGAAGAAGTTTACAAGACTTAAATTTAATTGGGCACAGTTTTACATGCTGTAAATTTCTGTGCATATGTAATACTTTTCCTTCCTTACTTTAAAATTTCTTTTCCCCCCCCCCCCCAAGTGGGAATGACTCAAAGCATGTATAAACTTTGCTTGGATAAAATAATATGTTTGGGAAATCAAGAGAGCTAGATAGATGACTTTTTTATTTTGTTTTTTAATCAAGTGCTGACTTGGCTCCCATGACTTACAAGTAAAAAAATCCTTGTCTCTTTGCAAATATTTTTTTAGTTGGAATTGTACCTATAATGACCTTAAATTCTCAGGATGCTGTCATTTCACAACAGCATCTAATGTGTTTTATTTATGTTTTTCAAACTTCGTTCTTATGCGATAAATAACTTGCCAGTCTTTACCGACTGGCAATTCAGCTTAAGTAGAAATACTCCTCAATTAAAATCCTGGGCTTTCCCTTTCACTGTGCTAATGTAACTTTAAAAAAAAAAAAAAATAAATAAAAAATTCTGTTTTGACAAGCTCTTTCAAGGTAAGAAACCACTTGTTTTCCAGCTTGATGATACTACATCTCTTACATGTTCCTGGAGGAGGAACAAGGTGGTGAAATGTTAGTAATTTAGAACTGAAGTATTTTTTAGGTTGATCCTGTAAGTCTCTTGCTGTGTGTTGTGTTGGGCTACACATCTTAAACTATTTTGGCTTTTGACTTCGCTTTGATTTTCAGCCTTGTTTCTGCAAGATGTAACTGCAGATGAAGATTACTTTTTTTTTTTACATCCATTGGAGATAATGTGCAATTTTATGTCTCTGTGACAGATGAAGGAAACATAGCTTTGACCAAACTGTTGCCAGTGTGTGATAAGAACCACAAAGTGTATTTGAGTGTTTCTTCAGAGAGAAGGCTGGGCTTGTGTAAAAAATTGGTCTCAAATCTAAGAAGAGATTTCCCAGAATATGACAGCAGGTTAAAAATTTAAGAAGCTTGTTCATATGTTTAAGCTATGAAGACTTACATTACAACTGCAATGTTGTAAAGGTGCAGAAGTTGTGCTTTAGGTAGTGACTGGAGGTGATACAGCCAGGTAAATGACATTCCGTATTTCTTTCTTGCTTGTGTGGTTTCACTGTCAATATTTCTGTTGCTTTTCTCCTTTAAAGGCTAGTGTGCTTATGCTTTAAGTCCTCTGTGTTATTTGGCAGCCAAAGGGAAGATGATAGGGGACAATAAAACTTTGTCACATGTGTGTGAATGCAGTTTTTCCACAAACTCAGTTTTTATTAATCTAAGTAATTGCACTCTCTGAGGTAATTCTTTAATTGAAAAAATTATTCAGAATGTATTCAATTTTTTTTTCTACCTGTGGTACTTGATGGATTTCTTATGTATATCAGAGATAAATATATGTGCATGTATAGTGTTTCATTTGTCAATGACCTCTGTCATCTGTTATGAGTCGTGATGTGGTTATGTTCTGTTGTATAGCATTTTGTTTTTACACAGGATGTATCTGTGCTTTTGAGAAGCAGATGTCTCTTTCCAGGGAATTTCTAGTGAGAAGTAATTACTTTGGAGAGTATTTTTTCCATCATCCCACTAAAATTGTTTTTCTACGAAAGTTGGATAAAATCTAACAAAAGCAAAAAGAAAAAATTCCTCCCAATTTGCTTACAGACCTTAGTGACACGAACTGTGTTACTGTTAATCTTCTGTCAGACTAACAAATGCTGTACTTTGATCCCTTGAAGGAGGGAGTAGGATGGCACAGGGCCAGACTGTTCTTATCTAGATGGTGCCCTCTTCAGTGAGTCAAATGAAGCACTGACTGAACTGACTTTTGACTTTTGTGTTTAACTGTAGGATTCCCGAGTCCTGTTCTATGATCCATTTTCTAGGAACTACCTGCAGGGCGAATTCTCCCTGGTACTGTGGGAATTAGGAGAGCTGCACTGGGGCAGACTGTTCTCTGGGGCTGGTGATCTGTTCCTGGTCTGTGAGTGCTGCTCTTTAGCTTACCTGGCAGCAGTTTATGCTGAATGCCCAAGTCCAAGTTCTCATGAAGATAGATGGGTGATGCAGGAACTTGGACAAATTTTGATCATTTTCCCTCCTTCCCCTAAACAGAAGTCTTGACCCAAGTAATCCATTGAGGACAGAATGTTAAGAAAGACACTGTCCCATGTGATTGGGACACGGATTGGATGGATGGACCACTCAGTGGATAAGGAACTGGCTAGATGGCCGCACTCAGAGTTAGTTATGGTTAACAACTCAATGTCCAGGTGGAAACCAGTGACGAGTGGTGTTCCTTGGGGGTCAGAACTGGGACCAGTGCTGTTTAACATCTTTGTTGGGAGACATGGTTAGTGGGATTGAGTTCACCCTTGGCAAGTTTGCCAATGACACCAAGCTGTGTGTCAACATTCTGGAGGGAAGGGATGCCATCCAGAGGTACCTGGACAGACTTGAGAGGTGGGCCTGTGACAACCTCGTGAAGTTTAAGCAGACCAAGTGAAAGGTCCTGCACTTGGGTCATGGCAATGCCAAGCACAAACACGTTGGGCAGAGAATGGATTGAGAGCAGCTCTGAGGAGGACTTAAGGGTGTTGGTGGACAAGAAGCTCAACATGAGCTAGCAAGGTGCACTCACAGCCACGAAGGTCAACGGTATCCTGGGTAACATCAAAAGAAGCATGACCAGCAGGTTGAGGGAGGTCATTCTACCCCTCTACTGTGGTCTTGTGAGACCCCACCTGGAATACTGTGTCCAGCTTTGGAGTCCTTAGCACAGGAAGGACATGGACCTGTTGGAATGGGGCCAGCGGAGGGCCATAAAGATGATAAAAGGGCTGGAGCCCTCTGCTGTGAGGACAGGCTGAGAGAGTCGGGGTTGTTCAACCTGGAGAAGAGAAGGCTCCAAGGAGATCTTAGAGCCCCTTCCAGTACCTGAAGGGGCTCCAGGAAAGCTGGGGAGGGACTCTGTATTGGGGAGTGTCGCGATAGGACAAAGGGTAACGGTTCTAAATTGGACAAGGGGAAATTTACATTAGATATTTGGAAGTTCTTTCTTGTGAGGGTGGTNAAAGATGATAAAAGGGCTGGAGCCCTCTGCTGTGAGGACAGGCTGAGAGAGTCGGGGTTGTTCAACCTGGAGAAGAGAAGGCTCCAAGGAGATCTTAGAGCCCCTTCCAGTACCTGAAGGGGCTCCAGGAAAGCTGGGGAGGGACTCTGTATTGGGGAGTGTCGCGATAGGACAAAGGGTAACGGTTCTAAATTGGACAAGGGGAAATTTACATTAGATATTTGGAAGTTCTTTCTTGTGAGGGTGGTGAGACACTGGCCCAGGTTGCCCAGAGGAGCTGTGGTTGCCCAATCCGTGGTGGTGTTCAAGGCCAGGCTGGGTGTGGCTTTCAGCAACCTGATCTATCAGGAGGTATCCCTGTCCATGGCAGGAGACTTGGAACTCGATGATCTTTAAGGTTTCTTCCAACCTGAACCATTCTGTGATTCTTTGAAGCTTATTGTAGCTGAAATTTTCAACTCTTACAGGATGACATTAGCTTTTGTGACTGTGGCAGTTGTGGTCCCTAATACGTATGACAGTTTTGCTGTAGAGCATTTTAATAGGAGTAGTATGTCCCTGTTCTCCTCCTGATTCTATTTCTGTAACTTTCTGTACAGAAGGGAGATCCTTGGAGGGAGGTAGCCCTATGGTTGAGACTTTCATATACTTGATTTCTTCAGTGGAAATGTTTCTGGACATGGAGCTGTTGGTTTAGTCCCGCTACCAGCATGCTTCCTCTGTTTGCTGGAGACCTATGTTTTCTGACAATACTTTGATGTTTTCAGTGGAAACCAATGGGAAGACGTAGGAAATAACAAATATAAATAACAAGATGCATTCATGATTTCTGTAGACTTGGTCTACAGATGGGATTCTGCTGTCCTCCCTCATTTCTGCTGCTGTTTTTTCCTTAATCAACAGGGTTCCTCTTTAAAATCAATGAGGTTCTACTGTTGCGTTCCAGAATGACCTCTGAAATTGTGAATTCATTTTATGTAACATCCAAAACTTCATATATTTCTATCCAAACATAGAAGTGCCATCCAATTGAACTTACGGCCTTGCAAACTTGGGTGGCAATGAGTTGACTTGGTTTGTGTCAAAACAGTGGAAGTGGATTTTAATCCACGTTGGAATTACAAAAGAAAAAAGGAAGATGTTTTCAAATTGAATTGTCTTTACTATGATGGAAAATTTGGGGGAAGAAAATGGAAGACTTCAATTACAAGTGTGGAAGCACATAGGTAAATATTTTGTGATGTTTCAAATACTGATCTAACTAAATGCTATCAACTTAATTATGAATTTTAAATTTCTAATGTATTCTGCAGGTCTACTGATAATGATGAGGCAAACCAAAGTGACAGTAAGAAAGAAGAGAATTTCAGAGCATGAAGGCTCTGGAAGGATCTGTATGAACTTGTACGTTTGTTGCAGAAAGGTAATGAAACTGCTGTGGAAGAGACATGAGCATATGCAAAAAAACCCCAAACTCATGTTTTTGAAGAATGCAGACCCATTTGGGTTTTCCATACATGGAGAAGACAAGGCTGCCTGTAAGCAAAGTAGCCATTTCCCTAGTAATAGAATCTGAGCATATAAAATGTGTATATGCCACTTAATAGCTTACAGAAAGTCTGAATGTTTAGAAAATGGTTTTATGAGAGCATCAAGGTACTTGTTTAAAAACAAGGATTCCTTGATGAAGGTTATGTTGATTGTGCAAGCTCAATGAGAATTGCTCATATACATGAATCCCTTTCCTGGGGATTCCTGAATGCTCTCTGTGGAGCAGAACCAGCTGTATCAGCTGCTATACCTTGCAGGCTGGCCATAGCACTTGAACAGACTGAAATACAGTCTTTGGACAGAGTATTTCTGTTCATGGGAATGCTAGTGGCAAATCAGCCACACAAGAAATTTCTTAAGAACTTTGAACTGTTGAAATGGTGAAACGTCAACTGAGAGACTTTGGTGTGGTGTATATTTCTGAATAGCTTTTCCTCAGAGTCTGTACTAATTTGAAAAATGGTATTTACTTCCCAAAAGTGTAGCTTATTTCTGAAATAGATTTATTTTAGTTTCACCCCCTCCCTTCCCAAATAAAAGCATCCACCTCAAGTAATCAAAGTAGCAATTCCTTACATTCTTATGTTTCTTTAGTCCAAATGGTTTCACTTTTGGGGGGCTTGGATGAAGTTTGATGTATTTAAATTTTCCACATGTCTTTGAGATCTATTTTAAGTCACATAGTCAAGCTGTGGAAAAAATGGGAAGCTTGTACTAAAAATTGAAATGGTGCTGCTTTGCCTCTATTTTACTGCCTTAATTGTGCAATATACTTCCCAGTTGGCTGACTATATTTTATACTTTGTGAGTTAAAATTTTATTTGAAATACGAGATGATGGCTTTTTAGTTTCTCTCTCTTTTTAAAACATACATCCAAGAGAATGCTGGAAGCTTGTTGTAACTAATTATATGGTACCTGAGGTTTGATATTTGACATGCTTATGTGAGATTAAGTGATTCAATGTAACTTTTTAAAATTAAACTCAGAAGTCACAATTAAAATTGAGTGGAGAAAAAGTTTTTAAAATTCCTTCAGTAATATATTATTTTCTACTCTTAATGCAAATAACACTCCTGCTGTAATGTAATTCTAAATAAATGGTTATGTAAATGGATGCATATTTTTACTAGACTATGCTCAAGATTGTCCGAGTTACATGAAAGCAAATTGACTTTTGAAATTCCAGTCTGTTAAAGCTGTGTATGTGTGTCCAGGAATATGGGACATGGTATTTCCTTTAAAGTTCAAGTGTGAAATGCATTTAGACCACTAGTGTTTTCCAGAAGTGTACAGTGCTTCCTGCACTTGTCCTAGTTGCTGTTCCAGCTGATTTACTGATGCTTTCTAAAAATTAAAGTCTGGATATGAGAGCACTTTTCCCCCACCGTACTGCTGCTTTGGGCTGAATTTTTTGTTACTTGGAGGAATTGCAAAAAGTCAAAAGACCTCTCCAGCAGCTCAATGCTATTGAGCCAATTTCCGGGATTATTTTATGGCACAAAGCCAGCAGACCTGCCTTCCTGCATTTGTCAGGGTTGAAACCCAGTTCATTTTTATTCTTGATCCTTAAAATAGCCTGTTTCAGGATTGTCTTTTGGTAGGTACCTGATTCTCAGGAACATGTTTAAGGAAATGGTGAGGCGTAAGAATAGAAGCTGGAATAACTGCTGTCAGAGCACTTAAAGTTCTTGTGAATGTTACTTACTTCTTTTTGCGTGCTCTGCATTTCCCTGCATAGCAGACAGTGAGGTCACACTACAGATCAGACTTGCTTTGCCAGCTGTGCAAGTGTATTGCCTTGCTGTTGGCTTCAGGAAATTACATAGAAAACATTTCTCTGAAGCAGCACTAGTTTGAGCTCCTTGCTGTGTGTGGGCAGCTTCCACTTGTAACATTATAAGTGTAAATGGATCTTCTGTCATTGTCTTTCTAGATAAGTGCTTTCCTGACAGTGTCGGAGAAAGACTACCATAGTTTAATTTTGCAATGCATAACGAGGTTTTATTTTGTATCTGCTTGGAATTTCCTTGTTTTATAAATATCTAATCCTTGTGTTATGCAGCAGGTAGAACAGAACACCTTGTCTGCCAGTTCTTGATGTCTTTTCAGAGCTTGCAACCTGGAACATACTTTTTAAATTAAAAACTTCCCTTAGCAGTCTGTTTTCTGAGTTTTCCTTGAATGGCCAGGATACTACACCTGTAGTATTGTGATTCATTACAATCTTTATAAACCAAAAATTTTCTCATAAGATTTAAAAAAGCAACAGTGTTTATAATACTACTGATAATCGGAAATCTGCAACTCTTTCCCATAATAATATAGTCTTCACAGGACATGCAATATTAAACAAAACAAGACCTAAAAAACACCACACTTTCATTTAGCATCTGCCTGATTCGTTCATTAGGGGGCACTGCACAACCACAGAAGAATCAGTGGGATTTGCAGAGAAACTTGGATGTCTCCAGTGATGCCATCTCACTTTCCCTAACCTCTTCTTCCAAACTGTCTGAGGGCAAGTGTAAGATGGAAGTCATTGCTGTAATTTATGCTTGGTTCTGATTAAGACTGTTTGTTGATAACAATTTATGGCAATTATACAAGACTCAAATATAAACTTTCAAATGCCTTTTCTGTGTGCAGACAAGTGTCTTCATAGTTTACAGCTTATTTGCCATTTACGTTGGTCTTACACTTAAGAAGATGTGTAGTTCTACACAGTACTTTCTGGATGTTAAACCTGGATCACTGGACTTCAATTTAGTTTGTATATACAGTTGGAAATGTGTGTTACTTTCAATGGATCCTGATGGGGGAAATATTAGTATTATACCTGTGCTTCTCTCCCACACTGTATACAGATGTGTATTTTGCTTTTGAACTTTTCTTACACATTGAGACAAATTTTCATTGATTTTTGTGATGTTTTACACTTCTGTTACTCCTTACCCTGTCTTCTGTGCTCTCCTTACAAGCAAATGACAGAATACTGTGGGATCTTTTTAGGCTTATTTTCAAGGAGACTAGGCTAAAACAGTGCTGCTCATTGTTGAAGGGTAGCTACCCAGAAGACAGTAGGAAGTCCAGCCAAACTCTTTTGATGGGAGTTGTCAGAGAGGTAGTACTCAAGGAAAAGAGCTTCCCTTGAACTACTGTAGAGAAAAGATATAAAGTCTTAGAGATTGTTACATATTTTTCTTAGCTTGCTTTCAAGACTTTTGCTGGCCGTGCTGCGCCTGCCTTTTTGTCAGAAGTTCTCTCTAAATCTAGATGATCTACACAACTCAAAGCGAAGATGATAACTCTGTGTTAAAACATAGAATAGTTTAGGTTGGAAGAGACCTTAAAGATCACCTAGTTCTAAATCCCCTGCCATGTGCAGGGACACCTTCTGCTAGAACAGGTTGCTCAGAGCCTCATCTAGCCTGACCTTGAACACCTCCAGGTATAGGGCATCCACAGCTTCTCTGGGCTGTTTCGGTGCCTTGCCACCCTTAAAGTGAAAAATGTCTTCCTGATACCTAATCCAAATCTACCCTCTTTCAGCTTGAAGCCTTTACCCCTCATCCTACCACTACATGCCCTTGTAAAAAGCTCGTTTCCAGCTTTTTTGTATGCCTCCTTCAGATACAGAAAGCTGCTATAAGGTCTCCCTGGAGCCTTCTCTTCTCCAGGCTGAACAACAACCTGTATTTATGCCTAGAACTGCCATGACCCAGGTGCAGGACCTTGCGCTTGGCTTGTTGAATTTCTTGAGGTTAGTGTAGACCTACCTCTCCAGCCTGTGCAGGCTCCTCTGGATGGCGTTGCTCCCCTGCAGTGTGTTGACAGTGCTATACAGCTTGATGTCATCAGCAAACTTGCTGAGCGTGTACTCAATCCCAATGTCCATGTTGCTGACAAAGTTAAACAGCACCAGTCCCAGTACTGATGCCGGAGGAATACCACTTGTCACTGGCTTCCACTTGGACATTGAGCCGTTGACCACAACCCTTTGAGTGCGATCATCTAGCCAGTTCCTTATCACAGAGTGGTCCATCCATCAAATCCGTACCTCTCCAGTTTAGAGACCAGGATGTTGTGTGGGATAGTGCTAAATGTTTTAAAGGAATATGATGAGGGTAGTCTGTTCTTTCTTAGAGTCATGTATTCTTTGTGAGACCTTTTGTGAAGTAATGCCTGTTGTGCATTATCAGTCTTATTTCAATGATTGTGGTATGAGTAGGCACATGCCTTATGCTGCTTAGGTTGAGTATGACAGATTACACTAAGTGAACCAAAGCTGCCTAGAATAAACTTTGTGGTCATCCTTATGGTTGAAAACACAAATAAAGTAGTCTGCCATTGGCAGCTATTGCACTGAATGATTAACTCTGGTCTATTGCTATTCCATGACACATTAAAATGTCAAACATGAATGTTATATTCATTTGGGTTTTGAAGGATAGTACTTGTATTTCACACTGGAAGCAAACCGTTCCCAAGGGGTGCCTGTTACTCTGCTCTGTTCCAGCCTGTTGCTTTGCTTTTACCACCTTTGTCAAAACAAATCTTTGAATTGTTTGGAGCCAGTTCTTCATCTTTGGCTGCATCAGGAGAATCATATCCAGCTTGGACTTCCAGGTTTTACAGGCTGGACATGGTTCGATGACCTCATGTTTTCTGCTGAACAGCCAAGCAACCCCTCCATGAAGGAAGAAAGAACATTTACCTTTCCCACTGTCACTGTGGTTATTGCTTTGCTTGGGTGTTTTTTCATGAAAAAAAGTCATGGTCCTGGTGAATAAAAAGCTGAACTTGAGTCAGGAGAACACCCTTGCAGCAATGAAGGCCTGTATTGTTGTATTAGAAAGTGTGTAGCCACCAGGCTGAGGGAAGTGGTAGTGCCCAGATGATCAGTACTGGCAAGGCTGCATGAGGAGAATCATGTCCGGTTTGGCCTTCCTGTTGATGCTGGTGTCACTGGAACACCACTGGAAGGGCTTGTCAAGATGACATGAGGAATGGAGCATATGATGAAAGAAAAGTTGTGGGTGTGGGCTTACTCATTCTGGAAAAAGGGCAGCTAAGGAGGAGAGGAAACCTTCCTGCTGTCTTTGTGTGATGGGGTGTGAAAGACAGAAATTTTTCTTGCAGTTGCATAGTGCTTCTACGTGCCAGTATGAAAAGTCAATAAGGGAAATCCTGATATGCTACTAAGGAAAAAAAAAAAATCATCATGAAGGATTTCAGACATTGGAACAGATCATCCAGAAAAGTTGCGGCCTCCATCCTGAGAGCAATTTAAAACTCAATATGGCCCTAGGCAACCTGATATACATTGGCTCTGCAGATGAGCTGGAGGGTGGATAAGATAATATCCAAGGTCCCCTCCTACCTGAGTTATTGATTAGACTGTTGTTAGTGAAGTGACAGCCTTTCTTGCATCTTCTGTTTAACGTCCCTACTGAGTTATTTTTTGGAGATGTAAAGTAATTCGAACTAGTCTTGGGGTAAATAATGTGTTCCTGAGCGTGTGTCTGTGTCTGGAGGACTAGTGACTGCTGCTCTTGTTTTACTGAGATTAAGCTCTTAGCAGACAGTTGTCTCTCTCGCCTTCTCAGTAACATGCCTGGTTGTTTCATTAACTCTAGTAACAAGTAGGAGCATGCAAAAGCAGCAGATGGTTAGATGGTTTCTTCTTCCTAGGTCAAACTTTTGGATTTGTACATACCAAAATGCTTGTAACGCTTTTTATATTTGACTTTCGATGTTCACAGCAATTGGAAGAAAAAAGTGAGGATGAAGACGATAAAGAGTGCTTAAAGCAAGCAATAACTGCCTTACTAAATCTTCAAAGCAGCATGGAACGGATATGCTCTAAAAGTCTTGCAAAACGAAGGCTTAGGTAAACATGTTTCCGTTTTTCCTGCTTTCTGCTCTTAATGCTTTGCTATGAATCCAGGGCTCCCAGTTTCCTCTTTTAGTAAACAAAGAACAAAATAGTTTCTGACAAGCCTGCTTTTTCAGAGGAAGTGACATCAAAGCCAAGATAATTTGTTATTGTTTTAAACCCGTTCTAATTTCTATGTGTCCTTGCATACTGGTAGTTAAGACGTTCTGAGAATTCACTGGTAAGTAGAAAGTTATGGCATTTGTGGCTTAATTATGCTTAGATAATGAATGTCCACTGAAAAATATTGTAAAAGTAAATTTCTGTGTGATTAGGAGTGTTCTTGAATTTGAAACTACTTAATCTGAAGGGATCTTTTGTGCAGTGGCTAGTTAAATTACCACTGGATAATGGAAGTGAATGCATAGTTACACTATTGTAACAAGTTCTTGGATTATGCGTCTTTTGATTTAATGCTAGTATTTGCACAGTTATTTAGACATGTTTAAACTTGGCTTTTGATCTTAAAATTGTTTCAATATTTTCTTTAATGAAGAAGTTCTAGGTTGCAAAGTGTAATCTTTAGGCTTGGTCATTAATGTATTTAAGAGCTTGTATTCTCTGAATATATTTCTTTCAAATTAATGCAGTTTAAAATTGTGTGTCAGCTGTGGAAATGAGTGGTTTGTTAAGCTCAGAAGCGCTAAATGGCTTGCCTACTTCTGGTTGCCCGTGTTTAGGTAAGCATTAATTGCATAGAAGTTAAGCAGAAAATTTATCAGCTGAAGTACTTAAGATAAACATTAGTTAAGGCTTCTATGGTGCTGATACTAAATGCTGAAATTGCCTTCTCAGTGGAATTCTCATCACTTGGAAAAATGATCTTGTGTTTTTGTTGTTAGTGGTGGTTGTGTTTTTTAAATACACGTATACTAATAGGCTGCCTTTCTCCCATCCTTCACTGAAGTGAATCTGCATGCCGATTCTATACTCAGCAGATGAAGGGGAAACAGCTAGCAATTAAGAAAATGAATGAAATCCAGAAAAATATTGATGGTTGGGAGGGTAAGGACATTGGACAATGCTGTAATGAGTTCATCATGGAAGGAACACTCACACGCGTAGGAGCTAAGCACGAGAGACACATATTTCTGTTCGATGGCTTGATGATTTGCTGTAAGTCAAATCATGGCCAGCCACGGCTTCCTGGTGCTAGCAATGCAGAGTATCGTCTAAAAGAGAAGTTCTTCATGCGAAAGGTACAAATCAATGATAAAGACGACACTAATGAGTACAGACATGCTTTTGAAATCATCTTAAAAGATGAGAACAGTGTTATTTTTGCTGCTAAATCAGCTGAAGATAAGAACAACTGGATGGCAGCATTGATATCTTTGCAATATAGAAGCACGCTGGAAAGGATGTTGGATGTAACAATGCTGCAGGAAGAAAAAGAGGAGCAGATGAGATTTCCAAATCCGGACCTTTATAGATTTGCAGAACCCGACTCTGAAGAGAATATTGTGTTTGAAGAAAACATGCAGCCCAAATCTGGAATCCCCATCATCAAGGCAGGAACTGTTGTCAAGCTCATCGAGAGGCTGACTTACCACATGTATGCAGGTGAGGCACTTCATTTATAGAGCCAAAACTCAAGGTGGTGACTAGTTTATGCTTTTCTTTCTGTGTTAAATACATGAAGCCGAATATAAAATGTGTAGAAAGTGATTAAAATATAAAGTGTGTAGAAAGCAAGTATGCTTTGCAATGGACATATTCAAATGTGCGGTTTGAGATCTAAATATGCGCTGCTGTAGGGGTTGAAAGTATGAATCCTGTTTAGCTGAACAGAGTGGGGTCACACCTGCATGAGGTTATTCTCATGCAAGGGATGAGGGGTGGGGGCCTGCAGGAATTGAGCTCTAGACAATACTTTTTCCTGTATACCCCCAGGCTACAATAATTGCTTTCTCTTGAGACTTTCAAAGCTGGGTGGCACACGGAGCATTGTCATTGCAGGAGTTTTGTATGGGCCCCGTGTTCCCAATTAAGGGTTATACCTGTGCAGGTGTGTAATGAAAAGGCCAAATATCAGCTTGCTAGAAGCAGACACATGCGCAATTTGGCCTCGGATCTTTGCCTTAATCAGAATTTCAGTGGGGATTTGATTTAAGGACTTTTGACTTCAGGTTTCTGTTTGTGTTGGAGATACATCAAAGGCATTTGTGTGATCAGCTAGTTCAACCTTAGTGTGTGGAGTTTCTCTTGATAATTTCCCATGATTTTCATGAGCCATGCTGAAAAGCATGGGCTTGGGTTATTTTTTTTTATTTTTTTTTTTGTTGTTATTTTTTGGTTCTACCTGTATGTCAATTATTTTAAAACTTCATCCATCTTGGTATTAGTGCTTCTCATGTTCAACTGTGAATTCTTTTGGGTGTTTTTCTTTCTTTTTACGCTCTGATTATCCTAAAGTTTTCTTGTGCAGCTTAGTTCTGGATATCCACAAACATTTGTTTGGAAGAAGTGGGCAGTAAGCAGAATACAATTGGTGTATTTTAGTACTGCTTTTTATTTATTTACTCCATTACTTTTATTGCTTTTCACATTTCATTCAGTTGAACTTTCCTAACGTATCATGCTGGCAGTTTTTACCAGAGCTAGTTTGTCCATGTCTTCGTTTTGTTGTAACTTCATAAACTTTTGGCTTTGGCTTTGAATTTTGCAGGCATGTTTTATGCCATAATTTTATGGGCTTTGGAAGTCAAAATAAGTGTTTGTTTGTTTTTTTTTTAAAGCTAGCATTGTATTTGGCAGAGAATTAGCAAAGCTACTACTTCATTACCGCCCTTGTGAACATTTCCTTTGCTATGACTAACTTGTGCTCCATTGAGAATCGCCCTTTACATACATGCTGGGGCTTTGGTGCTATAGCCTTGGCATTGCTCCCAAGTGCTAGCAGCGCTCTCCACTTGTCTCTGTCCAGGGAGCTGCAAACTACATCTTCCAGTTCCAGAAAACAGAAAGGCCTGTTTTTAAGGAACACGTGGCTGTTGAAATATGTCTCTTGTGTTGTTTATTTGCATCTGCATGTCTTTGTGGCCTTTCTAGCACATAGGATATCGAGGACAAATTCAGATCGATTGATTAGATCCACCTTCATCCAGTCATTCCTGCTTTTAACAACCCCTATTAAACACAGCTTTAAGTAGAGTGCCTGAAACTTAGAACTGTAGGTATCTGTGGCATAGACCAAACTATTGTATGACAAAACTGAGGACATGGGTTAGGCTGAGATAGACTAACGTGACATAGACATGAGATAGACTGAAAGACTTTGACCAAAAGAATAAGAATGGTTGTCTTTTGATATATTTAGCCTGTCTTCGTAGCCTTAGAGATCTTAGTGCAACATACATGGAACTGATGCTGAATTGCTAGGTTGCACATATTTCCCCTTATTTTTCATTCTATATATTGTTTTATAATTGGTTTTCTATGAGGAAAAATGTCATCGTTTTAAACGTTCTCTTCTGTCTTTTCCAAGGGAGCAAAGAAATAGAGCTATAGTGACTCTGCCAAAAATACTCCGTTGTACAGGAAACAGGTCCACTTACTGTGTAAATAATTCAGTGTTTTGTGGCATTTTATGAGATGCAGTGAGTAGGGCAACAACTTTCCATAGTACCCTTTAAATCTTCTTTCGTACACCTGTCAGCTGAGTTAAAGGCTTCTGTTTTGCTTGGAGACATGGGAAAATGAGTACTCTGCTGAAATCTAGCCAAACAGCTACAATGTAGAAATGCTTTTCTCATCCCCATTGGATTTTAATCTTAAAAGAATTTTCTGACTTTATATTCATATGCTAGAACAGTAAACTTTTTCTGTGGTGACTTTTCTCAGTTACGGTGTGACTGGCTATGTAAGCCCTCAAGCACACAGTCAAAAGACAATATTTACCATAGCATGTGACTTTGCTAGTTTTTTATCTTTGTAGGTCAAATACTATAAAGAACAATTACAGATATAATTTGCAGAGGTGGTACCAATTTGTTGCAGGTAGTTGAACAGCAGTTTAATCAGTTGCATATTGAGGGGCTGTTTTCAGATGGTAGTCAAATCAGGTCTCGACTTACCTGTCCTCTGTGAAAATCCACCCAGTCCATGTTATTTGCAGATAGGGATGTTGGACCTTTTATTTTCTTCCTTCACCTACCTGACAATGTGCAAACCAGCTTATCAGCTGAAATAATTTGCTGTGGAACAGGGACAGCTGGTAGCCTAGCTCTAAGGAAGCAGTGCTGGGGGGGTAGGAGGCATCCAGGGCAGAGAGACAGCCCTGATGGCCATCTGGCTGCAGACTGTCCAAACCACCCTGCAGTGGAGCAGCAAAATAGGGAGACATCTCCTCTGCAAAAACAGCTTTCCATTATATTTTCACATGACAGAAACTGCCCTTTGATCAGAAATTCAGGTTCTGGCTCTATTTGCATATTGTGGTGAGGTTTACTTATACTTTCTGGGTTTCTGGGTTCATTATCTCCTCCTTAACCTGATTGTTATTTAAGAGCAGCTGGGTTAGGAGATACCAACTTTTGAAAGTTGTGTCAAGTTTTGGTTTTTTTTCTATAGGACAGGGCTCTTCTATTTTTAAAGCTTTGATACGTTACGGGTGCTTGTGCGTCATCAGTGTCCGTTTCCTTTCTTAAGGAATTCAAGAATGATTATTTATAAACCTTGTAGAGCAAGTTATTGTTCTTTTTTAGCTTTCAAATGGGCTGTATTGAAGAGAGAATTATCACATGAGCAGACATCCTGACTAACTAGTGTTGTCTGTAGTTTTTTTTTTAATGCATGCTTATATATTGTATGCTATTCTGAGTTACAGATTTTGCTGGTAAGATAACAAGGTTAGATTTGGTTTTCTGATCTACTTAATTTGAAATTCAGAACATATTGTGGATTTAAACACTGACCCTCCCTGTAAATAACAGTAGCTATGACTCAGAACTTGCAGCAATCTGAAAACTTTGTTATGAAGGCTGTCTTTTTCATATAGACAAAATTTTTTTAGCGTGAATGGTGTGTACAGAATGCAAGCTGTGAAAATACGAGTTACTGTGCTTAGTTCTATACTTATTTTCTAGGACAACAAAAATTGTGTGTTTTCATGACGACGATGGGGAGAGGGATGACATTCTTCATGCAAAAGAGTTCGGAGTTTTGCCTTTGAGAAGGATTTTAGACTATGCAGTTTAAAGGAGAGGTGGGAGAGAAGTTATAAGAACACTGGAGTAATGAAGGACAGATACAGTAAAGCAGAACGGCCAAGTTTTTAAGAAATGGGAATTAGCATACAATAGAAATGCAAGGAAAAGCTGTGTTACACAATGCGTGGTTAATTTGCACAACAGATTACAGTAAATTGTCGCCCAAATGAAGAGTGTAGTAGGATCTGAGAAAGGTAGAATGTTCATTCAAATGGACAAGATGCTTGTAAGTGGTTACAAAGGATTTTTAAAAAGCTCTTAAAAGTCTATATTCCAGGAAACAACTCAAACAGCTTAATATAGTGTTAGGTCAAATAATGCAGGCGTTTTTCTCTTCATTGCAGCTTATAGGAACTCCTACCTCAAGTCCTGAGTGCTCCTCTTTAGCTACTCTGTGTTAGCAAAATCATCAGTGGGGTTTGTTTTCTAAATATGTATATGGATTTAATATGCAAAGCCATTGCAACCGACTAATTTTGTTTAGTGATAACAATGGTAACATGTCTCTAGTCAGCTCTGCACAGTGCCAGCATGCTGTCACTGTGTTTCCTCATACTTGAAAACAAATAGTTTTGCTTTTGCAATTAAGGAAGACACTTCGGTTTTCTGTTTTGAATGCCTGCATCTTTTTAAAATGCATTTGAATATTTTAAATGAGCTGATATGCCATTAGTCAATTTAATAGAAATCTGTTGATTTTTTTGAAATTAAATAAATGTAACCTCAAAGTATAGCTGTCAGTTGAAAAAATCCTGCCTTAAGCAGAGTGGTGATCAATTGTACCAGTTTAGGAAAAACATTCCCCCCTTGAAGAGAGACCAGTTTTGTCCAGTGCAAAGTTACTGGCTGTGTCTTTTGAATTATCTTGTCGTGGTCATTGTCAAAACCAAGGCTGTTTACTAGATGGCTCATAAATAAAATAATCTATTTATTATTTTCAAAGTTGTTTAAGAAGAATCCAGTCTTTTAATAATTGAAGAAAAAGTAATTGCTTTGAATTTTCAACAGAATAAAAATTGTTTTAAAATTCTGCTTTGTATTGCTATTTTAAGAGGTTCTGAATTGTTACCAAAAACAATTTTAGCTTACATCATCTTCTCTGTAACTGATAGCCCTGTATTCTTCATTTTAAAAGATACTTAAAGTTATTTTAAAATATAAAAAAACCACAGTTAATTGCTGACATGAGCATAAAATTATTCTTTGTCTTAGATCCCAACTTTGTTCGGACTTTTCTCACAACCTATAGATCCTTCTGTAAACCTCAAGAGTTGCTGAGTCTGCTAATAGAAAGGTATGCCTGGTGTTAAAAATACTATTCATACAAAATGGAATTTTTTTTTAAAAATTTTACTTGAAGTAGAGTTTTGTTTTCCTGTTGGTTTTGATTCACTCCAAACACTTCTTTAAAAATTACAAAGTTCGAGGATGTAAAATGTAAAATGTGCAAGTTATATCCAGAAGCTTTAGGATTGTTCAGGTAGCTCAAGTAACTTCCAGCATCCCATGGTTTTGTCTTTGAAATCTGTATTATTATTGAATTTAGCAAATTTTATGTGCTTACCAAGGTGTAAGATTCTGACATATGGAAATGTTCTGAATTTTGAGCTATCTTTTAATCCAGATTTTATTCATGCATGCTGTGAGCAAGATTAGTGGAATAGGAATCTAGTGCTTATACACATTTCTGTGCTAGATTTGAAATTCCAGAGCCTGAGCCAACAGAAGCTGATCGTATTGCTATGGAGAATGGAGACCAGCCTCTTAGTGCAGAGTTAAAAAGATTTAGGAAAGAGTACATTCAACCTGTGCAGCTTCGGTGAGTATTGCATCAGTGTGAGCCAAACTGACTTCCTTTAAGTCTTTTGAAGTACCATCTTTTGGATCGTGTGACTCTGTGACACGAGCAGCCTTTCCCATAGATGCTTTGATAGAAAGCGTGTGTCGGCAGTCAGCCATTTTGACCTTACTACTTGAGAACCTGTTGGGAATTTGAATTCATAGTTTGAAAAGCCTTGGTAAAAGCTTGTGCTGAGTTTTAGACTATTAGTGTGCAATTAAACTCAGTGTTTCTTAAACTCAATGGTTGTTTTAATCCATGTTTCTACAAGGCTATACAGCAGAAGTGTGCCACAAGCAGAGAACTTTTTAGATCATGTTCTTTCCATGAGCAATAGCATTACTCTGACTTCTTTAAATTGGAAAAATGCTTATAGGTGGTTCCTGATGAAATGCTGCTGATTCTGATATTCCTGTGAAGCTTTGCCTACTAAAAGCCTTGAAATGCTAGGCATGAAGTCAGACTGCATTGTAGAGCGCTTACTTATTCTTTACTTTTGCAGAGTATTAAATGTATGTCGACACTGGGTAGAGCACCACTTCTATGACTTTGAAAGAGATGCTGATCTTCTGCAACGTTTGGAGGAATTCATTGGAACAGTAAGAGGTAGTTATGGTTTCTTAAGCGCTGGCACTTATCATAAAGCATCTCTTTTCAAAGGTATGGGTTGGGATCACTTTTCACTGAGCAGATAAAGAAAAACAGGACTGACTGCTTATTAAGTGCTTCATAAAGAATGTAAAACAAATCTCAGTGAAAAAAACCCTAACATTACCGTTATTCAAAGTCTGGCCCTTGTTCAGAAGAATGAATGGTATTTACATCCTGATAAGTAAGTATAGGTTGTGTTATAAAAGCACTGAAGTAACTCAAAATTATAAGAACCAAGTAATGATCAGGACAGAATAATTGTTTTGATTGTCTCTTAGGGTTATACACAAAGGTAAGGGTTTTCCAGCTCTTTCACAGTGGGTATTAGACCTGTAGGACACCTTTCGGTTGTGATTGTACAGATCTTTCCTGCTCCCTTCTAAGAAAAACTGAGACAGCTACAGGAGTAATAGGAAAAGAATGTGTTAAGAGAAGCATTTAATGGTTATTTAGCAAGTAAAAAGAGGAGGGAAATGAGCCAGCTAGTTAAATGGGAATTACTAGTATATTTTCAATGGAGTTGCCATCTTATGCATGAAATTCTTATGGTGTAGAGCTAAACAGGCATTTGGCCTTTGGGTTTTATTCTGAGCTTTGGCATTAAGTGCAATAGAGGGAGAAGCATCTCTGTTTCCTATTTTGCCCTTCTGTGTTACCTGAGGTAAGCATGTACTCTTGCCTGAAGTGGGAAGTTCAGGGTGTTTACAGAAGTGCGTTTTGAGCAAAAGGAGGTTAGTTCTTTAAACTCATTTTAAAGCCAGAAAAGAGAGGCAAACAAGTGACTTAGAGCAGGAGCCTAATTTGGGTGTTCTGAATTTTGCTTGGAAAAATTTGGCGTGTTCAGCATTGTCTGATGAGGAATTCTTTGCATGTTTGAATGCTTTGAGACTTGTGTGAGAGCAGTACTTACGCACTACTAAAGAATATATGGTTGGTTTGATTTAGTAGGCTTTGGGTTTAAATCCAAAGATTTCTAAATTATACCGACCTCTTAGAAAAACAGTATTAAGAGGAACTAAACAGTAATTTTCTCTCTGTGTTCCAGGTAAAGCAATGAAGAAATGGGTTGAATCAATCACAAAAATAATCAACCGGAAAAAGCAGGCACAAGCCATTGGGCCAAGTCACAACATTACTTTTGAGAGCCCACCTCCGGCAATTGAATGGCACATAAGCAAACCAGGACACACAGAGACTTTTGACTTGCTCACTTTGCATCCAATAGAAATTGCTCGGCAGCTCACTTTACTTGAGTCAGATTTTTACAGGTAACTTTCCTCCATTGAAAAACACATGATACAAACCAAAATGTTCTCCAGCATGAAATTGTTTCTGCGGGCCCCTGCTGTGAAGCCCCACGGTAGGTCAAGGGACTTTACCAGTGCTGTTTATTAATTGCTATTTTTTCAGAAAAAAAAATTAAAATAACAGTATTTTATTATCCTTCCCAAGTTAACATGCAGTACATGTGACGGATGCTTACTTTTAATTGCATTGTGCTGCAGGTTTCTCTTGATATTTTCTGAGTAGATCAACCCTTGAGAAGTATGAAGAAAACTGATTTAATTACGATCATATTGTAGTTTGTGAAGTGAATTATGGACCATGTCAGATCTCACCAGCTGTCTGTGAGAGGTTGTTCAGGCGTTGGAAGCTCACATTTTATTATGGTGAATGAGATGTAGACTTCATTCTTCATTTAGAAATATTTACGCACCAAAAAAGAAGCATAGAAATACCACTCAATAATGTAAGGGGCCTAACGTTACAGAAGAGAAGCAATGCCGTAAGAATTTATTTCCATATACCAATTGCAAATTCACTGGAAATAAAGAGATTTAGGGAAAATAATACCTTCTTTCTTGCTTTTAATTACATTTTTTATACATGCATCTACTTTCCTAGAGCTGTGCAGCCATCTGAACTAGTTGGAAGTGTGTGGACAAAGGAAGATAAAGAAATTAATTCTCCCAACCTTCTCAAAATGATAAGACATACAACTAATCTGACTTTGTGGTTTGAAAAGTAAGTGACTTTTCTGAATCTGTACCTACTCCATTTCTGGACATATACAGCCCACTCAGAAGCATACCATGAAAAATACTGTTCTAGGAGAATTCCAGTTTTAAGTTATGTTTAGATGATAGAACTGGTCCTTGTGAGAATTTTACCATAATGGTCACAGCTTTTTATTCTTAGAATATTACCAAATGTTTACTCTCTAAACATTTTCAAAAATGTGTCAAGTAATTTAATAAACATTTAATACTTGTTGATGTTATGACAATGTTTGATTTTGGAAAACTAGTCAAATGCTTTGATACAAAATCAAATGTTCTTGTGCTTTTAGGTGCATTGTAGAAACAGAAAACCTAGAGGAAAGAGTAATTGTAGTGAGCCGGATAATTGAGATCCTGCAAGTTTTTCAAGAGCTAAACAACTTTAACGGTGTCCTTGAGATTGTCAGTGCTATGAACTCCGCAGCAGTGTATAGGTTGGATCACACTTTTGAGGTACAGCCAAATGTTTTCTTTTTTTGGTATGGAAGTGTAATGCAATGCACCTTAGGTACGCTAAAAGCCTGTATTTTCACTAAGCATGTCTTTTAAAGAAGCAGCAAGGTAAATCCCCCAACAACCAAATCAATCAGGGTGTAATAGAGAGGCTTTAGGCTTTTCTTTCTTTGTTTCAGAAGCAAGAAATAAATCCTTATCCCTACTTAAGAAATGCAGAAAACGCTGGCAAAATCCTGAGATGGTGGGACACTGTCCTCATGGTCACTGATTTCAATATCAGTGGGAGACTCATCAGTGTTGTTACTGGGCTACACCTCTGCCCTGTCTTTCCAAACAACCTGTTCTATCTCTCTCTCTTTAGCAAATTCCAAGTCGCCAGAAGAAGATTTTAGAAGAAGCTTATGAGCTGAGTGAGGATCATTATAAGAAATACTTGGCAAAACTCAGGTCCATTAATCCTCCTTGTGTGCCTTTTTTTGGTAAGTGCATTCGGTTTAAATGAGCTGTATCATGTATAAACATTTGGAAAGTATTGAGCTAGGACACTAAACAGAGTATGAACAGTAGTAAGAAATCAGTTTTAACAGGACAGTTGGGGTTGAATTTCAGGTGCCCAGGTATTAGTTGCCTATATGTGAAAGAAAAATTAAAGTGACTATTAACTGCAGATGTTATTTGCAGTAAAAATAAGTATTTCTGTGATATCTTATTTACATATATACTCATTTTTATTTTTAATGTAGTTTGAACGGTGTTATGACCATAAATGCCTTAAATGAAAGGCAGTTACCTTAGAAATAATTATTGCCATTGACTAGTAAAGAAAGAAGGATCTCCTTCCCCATCAAGAGTTCCAAGAATAAGGATAGAGCTTTAATTTTTGTAGTTTCTTATAGCTAGAGTCCTATTTCTATAAAAAAATCTTCTTTCTATAAAAAGAGTTTGGGAAGAAAGCCTCTTCTTTATCATCAATCTTAACAGTTGTTTCAAGTAAATTGCTTGGCAATTCTCATGTTAAATTACGAAGTTAAGCACATGACATTCCTGTTCTTTAGCAAGCTGCTAGGTTTTTTGCTGCAGGTTAGTTCCAATTCTGGACATTGCGTTTGTCCAGCATAGGCTTCAGGCCAAAACTGAAAGAAAATACTGTTGATGGCTTTTTTGGCATTTTACAAATTGGGGAAAGATATACTCCAGAGCTCTGCAAAGAAAGATAAGATCAACTGAGAAACTTTCTGTCCTGCTTCAGAGATAAGTAGAGGTTAGCAGGATCATGTGTGAATAACTTCAGAGAAATAACTGAAGCTATACTTAGAAGAGTCATAATGACAGTTATGGATATATTATCTGTGGACTTGAGAGTGCTCTTTTCTTCTTAATCTTCAAATGATTTGATGCAATTATGAAGCCAGGAATGGAGAGTAGAACAGAAGAATAAAACCTGAAAATGAAACTTTTGGAGCTTAGCTGGGGTCTCTAATAGAGTAGGGCTGAATTGAGGCAGAACAGTTGAGAGGAAGCATTTGAGTTCAGTGTACTCTTGTCTTGCAAAATGCTAGTAAGTGTTCGGTTGTGTGAGCTTTCTGAACAGCAGAAAGATGCAGACTCTGATATTTTGATGCAAAAAAAGGCAGATTAAAATATTTGAATTGCTGCCTCTATTTGAAAATTAGGTGTGATTCTCTTATTGACCCTACCAGATTTTTTCTAAATAGAGTGCACAAATTAAATTCTTTAAGGATTCTTTATATTGCAGTCATGTCACATCCTCCTTATTTTGTACTGTTATGTTGAGAACCACTTCTATGTGCTTTTCAGGGATTTACTTAACTAACATTCTGAAAACAGAAGAAGGCAACCCTGAATTTCTAAAGCGACATGGGAAAGAACTTATAAACTTCAGCAAGAGAAGAAAGGTAGCTGAAATAACAGGAGAGATACAGCAGTACCAGAACCAGCCTTATTGTTTGAGGGTGGAATTTGATATCAGGGTAAGTGGGATTATTGCATTGAGTCCATGCACTGAGCTACTTTTGTGATGACTCTGTCAGCTGAGACCATAAGGGTAGGCTGAATTCACATAGATTCATTCAGACTGAATCAGAGACGACTAAAAGGCCTGTCATAAAATATCTCTCAGGTCTCGTTGTAAGAAAGGGCAGAAAACTCAATGCTTGCAGATTGGTGAAGTTTGGGTATTTTTCCCTCCAGTTAGGTATGTAGATCTTCTTACTGGTCATTGTTAAACAGGAACAAAACCTACCAGATTCTCACTGTCCTTCACTTTGTTTATTTGTCCAGTGAGCCCAGTTGTCTTTTTTTCTCATCTGTTACACTGCCTTTATGATTCTAGGTTTACCTGATAGCACTGCGTTTACGTCATGTGTTGATAGTGACGATGCTCACATTTCTAGGCAGTCATGTCTGTTTCCTTTTTTTTTTTTAATATCTTTTGAACTATATACTTTCAGAGAATCATAGGACAGGTTATCTTAAGAGATTCTGCAGGACTTCTTTTGCTACTTGTTTTCCCCAAGGTCTGACAGAATGCATTCTGAGAGCAGTCTTCCCTGTATAAGTGAAAAAATAGACTACATGCATCTTCTGAAGTATGTGTTTGAGCTAACCTGATTTCATTTTTTGCACTCCAGAAAGTATTTAGGGTACTTGCATGGTTTTTTTTCAGGCAAAGCATACCAGTAACAATGCCCAGAAAAGGACTGGCAGCATACAGATTCAATAACTTAAAAATTTATCATTGCTACTGACTACAGCGTTTTCTCTTCTCTGGAATAGTAGGGATTATTTGTGCAGGAGAAACAAACAGTATTAGCTGACAATTTTCTACCTTCTTGTATTTCAGAGATTTTTTGAAAACCTGAATCCAATGGGAAACAGCATGGAGACAGAATTTACAGATTATCTGTTCAACAAGTCACTAGAGATAGAGCCACGAAATGTCAAGCCTCCACCAAGATTTGTTAGTATTTAATGGTTTTGTTTGTTTGGGGGGGGGGAGGAGTTGTTTTCTTGTTGGGTTTTTTTTTTTCCAAAAAATGCTCACATTTGTCTTTCACAGATAGCAGAAGTAATTTTAGATTTCTAACTTCATATATACAAAATTACAATTAGGTGCTTTTATGGCCTTTGATTTTATTTAATACTATCTTTTTTGCTATTTCAGCCCAAAAAATACAGCTATACTCTCAAGTCTCCAGGTGTTCGTCCATCTAATCCACGGCCAGGTACCATGAGACATCCTACACCATTGCAACAAGAACCAAGGAAAATTAGTTACAGCCGCATCCCAGAGACTGAGACTGAAACTACAGCATCTGCACCAAACTCTCCCCGAACACCTTTGACCCCTCCCCCTGCTTCTGCTACTTCCAGTAACACAGATGCCTGCAGTGTGTTTGACTCGGATCCTTCAAGTCCATTTCATGCAAGTAGGTGCTAATAGATAGTCTACTAAGAACGTGTGTGTTAGGTGAAATCATGTTTAAATCTTCTAAAGTGACCACAGAAATAGTTGCTTTTGTCTGCTTGCTGCAGCAAAAGCTTTCAGTGTGTTTTATTCATTTTTTTTTAATAAGTTTTTATTTTTAAGTTTTTTATTGTAAAAAAAGTAATCTGGACAGAATTAGGTGTGTTATATAGTATGACATGTCTTTGGGGAAACTGTCAAAATGGGAGGCAAAAATATATCTCTAGTAGTGCCCATATATGTCCCAAAGAAACATTTGTGGGATTTGCTGCCATATAAGCATGTGGTGAATGTATCCGGTTGATGGTGAGAATGAAAATGAGTTTTGTGAGCCTTATTCTGCTCTCTGCCATTCTGATTTGGGTTTTGTGCAAATGGGTGGTTTTCCTGCACAACTTATAATCAGTTTCCCTGCTTTAAATCTATCAGCACCCATCCACACTTCTTTTTCTCCTGTCTTTACCAACAAACAAGAAATCTCATATTTTATGATGTGATTTCAGTACTTTATAGTGGATGGTAGCTCCTGTCATGTGTGAGGGATTTCACAGTAAGTACAAGGTTAGTCCTGTGTTCAGCTGATTGCCACAAGGAGGTCAAATGACTTGCTGAAAGCAGAATTTGCTTAGCAGAGAGGTGACTTGGGTGAGTGTCCACAAAAGGTCTCTGGAACACCTCTTCAGAAGAAGATAGTTCTTCACTGTTGGGTTGGCCCTTCGACTGCAGGTTTGCAATATTGTTTTAGTGTTGTGATACAAGAACAACTTCATGCTGTGGTTTTGGTTTTGAGGATTACTTAAGCATGTGCACAGACTAGTGAACACAGAGATGATTGCAGAACAGAAAAGCAGTTCGTCTGGCTGCAATCTAGAGGGTTATTTCATTGTCTTTCTTTAACGCCTTCTTGATTCATTCTGCTTTTTATGAAAGTTTATGCTTTGTTATTTGTGATACCTTTATTGGTAGCAATAAAGGAAATAGACTAAGGCAAAAAAGTTCATCATTATCAGGATTCTTTTTTTTATGTCTACTAGGATCTGCTTCTGTGTCTTCCATAAACTTTACCAAAAATTCAGATGAAGCTCATGTTCCCCCTCCAGTTCCTCCACGAAGAAGACCAGAGTCTGCCCCAGCTGAATCCTCCCCATCAAAAGTAAGTAAAGAGAAAAAAGGGCATTTTTTCTAGGAACAGAGGGCAGGGTATGATAGAAAAGTAACTCTTAAAGATAATACATGTATTTTTGAGGAACTGTATATAAAAGAGCAAGCAGCCATGTAGTTCAAGCCTTCACAGCTCTACCTCTTTATGTCCTGTCCCAAACAAATAAAAATTAGCAGAGGGAACCTAAACTTAGGGCTAGAAATGTCTTACCTACTGATCTGCTATGCTCAGGCCCTCATATTGCCTGTGAGAACTTGAGACTTCAGGCAGATGTTTCCATTTATGATAATCACAGAATCACAGAATCTTAGTGGTTGGAAGGGACCTTTGAGACCATCGAGTCCAACCACATGAAAAAACAAAAAACAAAAAAAAAAACCACAACAAAAAACCCACACACAAAAACAAACAAACAAACAAAAAAGCCACCCACCAACTAAACCCCACACCCACAACCCCACTCACAACACCCCACCACAAACCAATCATCTTGGCCACTAGAGCATGCCCTGAAGAGCCACGTCTACATGTTTCTTAAATACCTCCAGGGATGTTGACTCCACCACCTCCCTGGGCAGGCTGTTCCAGTGCCTGACCACTCTTTCAGTAAAGTCATTCTTCCTAATATCTAATCTAAACCTCCCCTGCCGCAGCTTCATACCATTTCCTCTGGTCCTGTCGTTATTCCCTTGGGAGAAGAGGCCAATCCCTGCCTCTCTACAGTTTCCTTTCAGGTAGTTGTAGAGGGCAATAAGGTCTCCCCTCAGCCTCCTCTTCTCCAAACTAAACATGCTCAGTTCCCTCAGCCTCTCCTCGTACGACTTGTTCTCCAGACCCCTCACCAACTTGGTGCCTCTCCTCTGGACACGCTCCAGCACTTCAATCTCCTTCCTGTAGTGAGGGGCCCAGAACTGAACACAGTACTCGAGGTGAGGCCTCACCAGTGCCGAGTACAGAGGCACGATGACTTCCCCACTCCTAATTGTGAGAGAGTATCATTTTGCAATGTATGGGCGGGGGTAAAGAACTGAAGAATAGTAATGATGGGAAGTGATGTACACACCTCAGTCCTCTGAAAAGGTTCATTAGAATATTTGACACTGATGCTGCGCTGCTCAGTGCTTGCTTCCCTGCTTGATTACCTGTCCTGCCTCCTGCCTGCTTAAGCCATTGCTACATTTTCCTTTTGTGTTTAGGATCTGACCCAGCCTTTGTTGCAATGTCAAATGTCTCTTAATTTCAGTGGGAGATGGTTTGTGACTTCAGAGAAGTGGGTGGATTTGAAAATCCCACTCAAAATTACTTTACAACATGGAAATCTTTGACCAGGGCTTGTGTGTGGCTCTACAGCAAGTTGCTGTTTTCAGACTGCAGGTGACTCTGCTGCTAGCCAACAGAGTTTAACACATCACAGTCCTATCAAAATGTAATTGAAAACATCACATACAGGGTAGGGTGTTGGAGACCAATTACCCTGTTGCTCTGCTCTGCAGCTTGGGAACTGTTCACTTCGATAATTATGACTACTTAATTCCACCTTTTGAGCATAGTTTATTTTTAACCTGTTCAGCCTCATCTGCCTCTCCCTTTTCCTAATTTGCTTGGAGAAATATATGGTGTTATTACCCACCTCAAGTGCTTGTTACTGGGGAGGTGATATAAGATGTCCAGACCTAATCAGCAAGCAGACCTGGAAACTAGCATGGAAATTGTTGCTTTGACCATTCTTTTGCCTTGCCTTTGTCCTTCTGTGTGCATCGTTGTTCCTTCCATCCTTGGCTGTTAACTCATGCATTGATAAATCCCTGCTTTTCCCCTGCACATCCAGTCTGTCTTCTCTCTGCATCACTGAGAAACATGTTTTTCAGCCACCACCATTCCCTTTTGCTTCCTTATTCCCCATCTTCATTCTGCACCTGCTTGCTGTCCCTCCTTTTTAACTGGATAAGAGCAATCTGCAGGACAGGAGCTCTGCTTCCATTTCACAGCAGGGTCCTGCTCTTTACTACCACTCTAAAGCTTTATTGAATGAAATGTTTGTGTACCTCAGATTACTTCTGCGCACCTGGACAGCCCACCAGCAATCCCTCCTAGGCAACCAACCTCTAAAGTGTATTCACCAAGGTACTCGGTACCTGACCGGACCTGCATCTCTGATCCCCCCGAAAGCCCTCCTGTATTACCACCGCGAGAACCTGTGCGAACTCCAGATGTTTTCTCTAGCTCACCACTACACCTCCAACCTCCACCATTGGGGAGAAAAAGTGAACTTGGTAACACCTTTTTCCCAAACAGTCCATCACCATTTACTCCCCCTCCCCCTCAGACACCTTCTCCACATGTAGCACGGAGGCATCTTCCATCACCACCTTTGATACCACAAGATGTGGACCTCCATCCTGTTGCTGGACCACCTGTTCCTCCACGACAAAGCACTTCTCAACATATCCCAAAGCTTCCTCCAAAAACTTACAAAAGGGAGCACACACACCCTTCAATGCATCGAGATGGACCACCATTGCTGGAGAATGCCCATTCCTCCTGAACTATCCCTTGCGCTGGGAGTCGCGTTTTCCTGGTGCTATGTCTGTTGCTGGCAATGGATGCACTGAACTTGGTGGTGCCAAGGAGTTGGATGTGTATGCCAAACACTAAAAACTCTCCAGTAGATTGGAAATGCAGTGTACAGAAATGGAATTGCAAAAACAGACATTCTAGTGGAAACACCGGTTAACTTGCTATTCTTGTTTTAGTATGCAAGACATTGTTCTAAAGTAGTTGGACAACTGACTGTACCAGAAAACAGACTTGAGGGACTTCTTTGGCCAATGAGCAGAGACTGTGTTTGTGCAATGATCAATAATGTCCAGTACAGGAAGGAAAAGTCTTGTATCCATCAGTTCCTTACAATGGCACAGTTTGTGGAATGAAAACGTTATGCACTTTTTAAAAATCTCAAACAGGGAACTTTATATCCTCCTTAATCTTTTTCTTTGCTTTACTCCCTGCTTTAAAATACCCTCATAAAATTATGAGAAGGACTGTGAGGAAGATCTGTGGTACCTAACTAATCTAGGATTAAGGCCAAGCACTGTATTGCAGTCCTGTTTACAAGTTGTTACAATGAGTGGTAGGGGGTACCTAGGCTTCACCAAAGAGGTACTTTATTTTCTGAAATATTATGGTGCCAGTTCAAAAATAAGTTTTTGCCAGGAAGTGTAATGTCTAATTATTGCTTTCTTCAGAGGAGATGAAAGTCTTACATCATTAAGAGGACAGCAAGATTTTTTTTTTAAAACCAGCACTATCATCTGAAGTGAATATCCTACTACATTTAGAAGACTGTTAATCTCTGCTAGGTTATGTCATGTTCTTTTTAAGGTTTACTGATAATCCATTTCATGGCTAGTAGCTATTCTTTTTCAGTCATGCCATGAAAACAGGCACTTGTGAAAAGGAGCACTCACTGGTAAACTTCCATAGCTATTGTCATGTTTTACTAACTATAGATTAATCAGCATACATAGAATTGCCTTGCAGTTGCATAAATCATGTGTATATAGTGAACGTTGCATAAATATACTTGCAGATTGTTTTTAATTTAATTGAAATAAAGATACAGATATCTTTGGCTGACATATGTTAAATTATTACACAGACAAATGTGTACAACTCAATTTTTCAGTTAAGCGCTGAAGGGGATAAAAGCACATGTTGTGGTACATATTTTTCCTAGTTCACTGTATGTAATTTCAGTAATAAGAGTCTAAAGAGAAATTGGTTTTGGCATGTATTATAAAGTAATAATTTAGTGATATTTGAGAAGCTGGGTTACTCCCAAGGTGAATTACTATACGTTATAAAATTTCTCACACCTGCTGTATGACAATTGTTAGAAAAGTTCAAACTTGTATTAACCTTTGCGATAGTTTTCTGTGTCCAAAATACACATCTACTCGTATAAGTATTATGACATGGATTATCCATAAACCTGTGTACTGCTCTTCAACTCTAGACAATACTGTGACAGTAATGCATGGCAGTCACTGAAGAACAGAAACTCTATAACCAGTATCTCATCTTCAGTTAATATGGCTCATGAGTCAAAGTAAAATCATATAACATTTTCTTTTTGGAAGAAGAATACCTTTCAGCACATTGGAAAGCTGTGTCATTAGACATGGTGTTAGTTGAATGACAGTGGAAATCACCATCTGTAATGCTTTATGCATTGCCATTGATCAGTGCCTCTTGGTCGTTTTGGTGTAGTCGTTACATTTCAGAAAGTGCTCTGATTTCATGAACAAGAACAATACTTTTCATCATAGCCAAATGTTGAAATTTGTCAGTTTTATTCCTTCTTTGATGTCTTAACAACATTGTTTCTAAATGTTTTCCTGCAAAAGAAGAAAAAGTTAATGTCTCTAAACCGTGGCTTCAGAGGAGAACGTTGTATGGGAGCTTGGTAAAAACCCTGAAGCTACAGGATGCTTATCTAGGTAAGCGGTTCTTTGGATATAAACACCGTGATGGGCATACTGTTGGCAATGTCATCTAAATTATTAGCTGTTCAGCAGATTACCAGGGAAAACTTCTTAAATTTAGACTGTCTGATCTTCTGTGTGCTCTTGCTATTTTGCAGTCAATGCAGACCAGGCAGAAAGAATGATCCAGTGGTTAGGTTGCTCAGCTAGAATGAGACCTTGCATGGGTTCTGCTAATCAGCAGCTTTCTTGAATGTCAGTAGGTCTCTGTTTCCCTTTGTGAAACTGGGAAAGCTGTTTCACATCTTTGAGGATAAAAGTCCTTTACTGGTGAGGTGCTTGAACAACAGGTAATAATGGTCACCATGCAAAAACCTAACTTAAACATGCTTTGGAGCCCAGCAGAATGGGTTAGTCATAGTGCACAAATCATGATGTTGTCTCAGCTACAAACAGGAAGATCAGGATGAGAATCAAACCTGTTGCATTTAGAAGTTTTGCGTACAACTGCTAAGCCAATGGTTTGTCTAGTCACATCTTTATTTGTGCTAATTATTTAGTCTGGAGTTACTTCTTATTTGGACCTTGTTTACATTAGTGACAGTGCTTCTCACATGGAAAGCAAAATCATTTGAATGATGCTATTTCCTTGGTAAAATTACCCTGGATGGTCTGGCATGGCCTAGGATGATGTACAATGAAACATGCTTGTTTGGAGGCTAGGTGAGTTGTTCTACTACTCTAGAGCGCTGATGTAAAATAAATAATTAAATAAATAAATATCAGCCTAAACAGCTGTAGATTGTGTGGGCAGGGTTACAGAGACCAGCAGAACTTCGTAGGTGAACTTACAGGTGAACTTGAACAATGTGTGCTGTAATATCTCCAGGTTTCTAGTTCATATATAGTCCAGTGCAACAGTGGAGCATAACCTGGGTTTGTTCATTTTCTTCCAGAGTGTTATGTTTGTGTGTTAGCTCAGAAAAGCCCTCTGGGAATTTGGAAGGATTCCAAGTGCAAGATCCTGCACCTGGATTGGGGCAACCCTTGGTATCAGTACAGGCTGGGGGATGGAGAGCAGCTCTGCAGAAAAAGACTTGGGGGAACTGGTGAACATGATCTGGTAACAGGCACTCACAGCCCAGAAAGCCAACCATATCCTGGGCTTCATCAAAAGCAGCGTGGCCAGCTAGGAGGGGATTTTGCCCATCTGGTCCACCTTGGTGACACCCCATGCAGAGTGCTGCATCCAGCTCTAGGGGCCCCAATAGAAGAAGGACATGGACCTGTTGGAGCAAGTCCAGAGGGAGGCCATGAAGATGATTTGAGGGCTGGCGCACCTCTCCTGTGAAGACAGACTGAGAGAGTTGTTTAGCCCCAACTGTTTGTTGGAGAAGACTCTGGGGAGACCTTGCGGCCTTTCAATACTTAAAGGGGGCTTATAAGAAATATGGGGACAAACTTTTTAGTAAGGCCTGTTGTGATAGGACAAGGGGTAACGGTATTAAACTGAAAGAGGGAAGATTTAGACTAGATGAGGAAGAAATTTTTTACAATGAAGTTGATGAGACTCTGGCCCGGGTTGCCCGGAGAGGTGGTAGATACTGCAGCCCTGGAAACACTTAAGGTCGGGTTGGATCAGGCTCTGAGGAACCTGATCTAGTTGAAGATGTCCCTCCTCATGGCAGGGGGGTTGGACTATAGATGGCTTTTAAATGTCCCTTCCAACCCAAACTATTCTATGATTTTGCAAGTGCCATGCATTTATGTCAGTTCAGCATGCTGCATGGAGAGCCAGCCGTGTTGCTGTCAGATCACCCCAAGATCCATGCTGTTGTCATGACATTCAGCAGCCCAAGCAAAGATTTTCAGTAACCATCTGCTAACCGAGAACATTATCCTACTTTAGGATCAATACCAAGGAAGCATTTGGGTGTTTCATCCTCAAGAAGCCATCTCCAGTGTGAGCTAATGTGTTTCCCTGATATGCCCCTCTGATATATCAGGGGTGAGAGGTCTGTCTCAGATCATTTAAAACTTAAATTGACATTGCGGGATGTTTAATTATTTTTCTTCTGTGTGTATCTTAAATCAGACTCTCTGTTGAACCTGGGTCTGATTCCAGCTTGGTGATTTCACAGGAGGTACCGCTATTGAAGGTAGTAGATTATTGAGCTTCAGGGAGGTTTTATTTTGTTACATACAAGGAAGTTTCTTTTCAGCTTGAAGAGGTACTGGCACAAATTTGCATCGCAGCAGGCTATGTGGCAATGCCAGTGCATTGTAATAAGCCTCAGTTACCTTCTTTGTGTCTGTTGTCTCAAACTAGTGTGGCATTTTAGAGGCAGCCTCTACTACTGGTATTTCTAATATTGCTGAAATTTCAGCTCCAAACTAGAAAGAGCCCCTCATTCCTGAATGTTTTGTCTCACAAATTATATGAAAGCTAAACAAAATATTTCATAGTAGTTTGCTGCTGTGAGCAGTGCAATTAGCTGCAGTATGTAAAAGTCCCTTCTTGACTTTCTCACTTGCTGCCGTTTTCCAGACAGCAAGGAGAGACTTGTTCAAAATGGCTGTTGATGATATTAAAAAGTTTGCAAGTTCTAATGGGTTTTCCTCCCCACATCAAAATACCCTTTTTTAGTTGTTGAATTGTCATTTCAAAACCTGGTGGATGCATGGGCTGAAGCCTTTTTAGGCCTTACTCATTAAGGAAAGAAATCTGTGGCCCAATATAGTTGTAAAAATGAAAGTATTTTAACTTAATTTGCAAATGCCATGCCTTATTTTCTATTTAAAAAAAAAATTCCATAAGTGCATTTTTTTGTAAACTGTGAGCAAATTTCACTTTTGCCTTCAGTGGAAAATAGTGCACTAAGTAGCCAACTGCTGCAGCATTATGAGGCAAAGTAAAGAGTAAGTTGCTTTTTTTTTTTTTTTTTTACTTTCTAGCCAGCAAATGAGAAATCCTGTACCAGATGGCTGAGAAATTGAAAAGAAAAAATAAAGTAAAATAAAAACCATATCGAGCCAGATGCATGACAATTTTAGTACCTGCCAAATGTGCCTTTTATCAAAGAACATCTCGTATTTTTAAAAAGAAGGGTAGGCAAAGGTAGACAATCAGGGCTGCATGTTGCTGGAATTGCTTTGGAGAAATTTGTTCAAATCCACTTTGGAATAAGCCTTTTTAGTTTGTGAAAAGAAGACATTTTAGGTTCCAGTAAGTTTGTTCCAATATGTGTGTACATTTGCCTTTATTTGATGGCACGGTTAATTGCCAAAACGAGTGAATGTTAAAAGCTGTGTCAGTCCAGTTGTAAAAAGAAAAACTGGAGAAAGAGAAGGGGTAGCCTTTAGCTGGCACATATGATGACCTTTGTATGTAACTGTCTAGGTGATGTTTGTATGCTGTGTCTTCAGTGGTATTCAGATTGCATTTAAGTGAAAATTTAATAGTGGCTGTTATCTTTGGGTGTTGCAAGATACGTTCTAATAATAAAAAAAAAAAAAAGCCTTACGTATCCCAGAAGTGTACACTTTTGAATATGTAAGATACACTGAAAGTCCTTGTCTGAGACTGGCTTTCTTATGTTTAAGTACTGTGTGCTTTATATTAAGGGCAATCATGAGTCTGTTACAGATGTAGATTTTGGTTAGGATAGTGATATACTGAAAGACACAGTTACTTGAGAGGAGAAACCGTATCAAGCAGAAGACAAGTAAGCAAGGTGTACTTATAGTAGAGGACACAAAATGGCGTCTATTAACTGTGTTATTCTTTGCCACAGGATCATTCATGGTAGGTGTTACTGCAGCTCTGCAGCTTTCTATTACAATTTACTGTGCTAAAGTATCTGCAGTTTATGGGTAAATAGTGTCTCTTTAATTTTAATGTATTAATTTTTTAGGTAGAGGCTACATCTCATCTCCTTGTTGAATCAGATCACTGTAAATAAAGGGACATTATGTTTAATATCTTGTATCTGGCCACAGGCAAAATACCTGCTTTCAAAGAAGAGTGAATAAAGAAAAGCCACTTGCAAGTAGAAACTGCTTAATATTCACAGTAGCCTTCTCCATCTAATCACCCCACAAAGCCAAAGCAGCTAAAGACAGTACTACCAGTGCCCCAGCTCCTAGCTCCTCTTCTGTTTAGGCATCAGCCCTAACAACGTGGTGTGGAGTTCAGAAAAAGCAACTGGATTCTTTGGAATCTGTTGCAGTGGTTATGGTTTGAAGAACCTGCAACAGTTTATTGTCATTTAGACCCAGTGACCCCTCTGCACCTGTGAAGGGGAATTGGAAAAAAAAAACAAGGAAACCTGAGAGTTGAAATATAAACAGATTTAATAGAGTAAGACTAAATAATTAATAGTAATAATACTAAAGAACCAGTATGGAGCCTGATCCCAATATAACACAAGCAGGGATTGTGCTCAGCCCAGTGCATCAGCCAGAAGCTGTTCCCTCCCAGCAGGGACAACCAATGTGGGACACTGTGAGCACTGCAGCTTTGGGAGGAAGGGAAGGGCTCAGTACTCTGGCACTGAGGCAAGGAGTTCTCAGGGTGGCAGCCATCAAGGAAGAGAAAAACCTCTGCAGCAAACTTTCCAATTTATTTTGAATGTGCTGTACGTGGTATGAAATAATGCTGTTGGCAGCTTGGGTCAAAGCACCTGCGTCTCACTCTTCCTCATCCACTTGTTAAGGCTTGAAAACACTTGAGACCCTGAAACCTACGTGCCATAGCTGGCTCTAAAGTAAGTGTTTTCACAATTCAGATACTAATATCTTCTAAAAGTGCAGTTTTCCCTTAAAAATTAGACTTTACTGAAAAGTAAAATTACTGAAAGAGAATTTAATCTCATGTCATTCAAACCAGGACAGTGCATTTTGCCCTTACTGAAGAATATTTATACTTGTAATACAGATGAAAATACTCTTTAAAAACTTGTACAGGGAACCAGGATACATTGCAGCTCTGGTGAAAAAAGAAGTAGGAGAAAGCGTTTATATAAACTTGGAAGTAGCCTCAGCTTACAGAAATGAAGTGGTGAGAGGATACGTTTGACCAGCCCTGAAAGTCAGAGTTACCCATAATCAGAGGAGAGTCTAGGGTAGCTGACTTAAGCAGGGAGTGTAGCCATGGAGCGCTGATCTAGAATAGTCACAGCCACAACGAGAGTGTGTCCTGTCTGGGGCTGTCTCAGGCACTGGTGTCTCCCCAGCAGCTAACCAGTAGGCATGTTCTGCACCCGTATGATTGAAAGGGTTTGGAGAAGGAAGCCTCTCAGTAGATTTGCACGGGAGTAAAACTCCATTTGGGCTGTTGATTCAAAACTCTGCTGGCGTACTCTAATCTCTGAGACCACTGTCCTCAAGTGACACAATGCTGCAGCGAGCTACAGAGCAGTAGGAGGAACGCTACACATGCTTGTAGGTGCCACGTGGCATGGTGTCAGCATCCCGGACTGAGTTGTCCCTGTTTGTGGTGTCACTGCTTTGGACTTGCTGGGAATGTCACAAAGTTATGTTGATAGTCAGGACTGGAATCAGATTTTATATTTGTGATATACAGGAAAATACTAAGAGCTCTGACAGAGTTGGATGGCTGAAATTACAGTGGTGTGTATGTCAGTGGAGGAGGCTCATGGGATTTTTTTGTGAAAGCTTGTGTCTGGAACAGAAGCAGCAGCAGGAGTAAAAGGAGACAAGGGAAGAAGCTGAAAAATTGTCACAGCTGCACCAACTAACAGGATCTTGACCAGCAGCCTAGAGAGTGAGTTGGCTGAATGCTGGCTGAGAGTCTTGGAACCAGGTGTGTGTAAACAGTCTTCCTGCATGCCTGTGTGTGCAGGGGAACCGGATTTTGTAGGTAATGTTGCCTTAAAAAGGGACCCAAGAAACATATTTCTTCTTTTCATGGATGCAACCTTCTGGCTGATTCAGTCAAAGGAGATGACAGTGTTATTTAAAATCAACATTTATTTGGCACAGGAAAAAAAATTAATCCAGCTGGATCGGATCCTGCAAGACTTTTTCTGTACGGTGCTGAGCTTTATTCATTCATTTTATTCACAATTGCAGATTCTTAGCAGGTACAAGGACATCTCAAATGATATGTATAAGCCTGAAAGTAAGAACGCATACAGGAACAGAAAGAAATAACCACCAGTTCTGACCATGCCTTAAATCACTAAAATAGAAGTGTGCATTTTACAAGCAAGGGTCTGCCACTTTGGAAAGGTTTCCTCACCCAGGAGATATTAGCAGGTAGGTTTTCTCCTTTGTTCTGTTTCTGTCCTGGCATCTGCCTGGCAGGTGTGAGGAGCGAGCTCGTTCTATGAGGAAGTGTCATTATATATGAGACCAAAGACACAAGCATCAGAGCCCTTGACAGCATCAGTGCATTACAGTGGAAACTCATCCATATTTATATAGCTGGCTCCACGGACAAACAAATAGTTCTGTCTATGGCTGATTCCTTTTGCAGAACAAACAGGCTTTGCTGATGCTTCAGTTACAAGTATCTGGCTCTTCATACGTATTTCTGTGCTGGCCCTGCACTGTCTGACTGAAAGCTGCAAAGCCCTAGGAAGTGTTTTTGTGATGCAGTGGCTGGTCAGGGTGGAGCAGCCCTGACTGCAAAGGGCCAGGGAATTTGTAATTTCATGAGGATGTGAGGGAGACGAAAGAGATGGAAGCTTTTTTTGTCATTAAAAACCCTAGATTAAAAGAATTTAAAAAAAAAAAAAAAGTATTCCCAGAATAGTTTCCAAAAGCTGGGGGTGGGGAGAAGGATGATGCTTTTTTCCTTTTTGTAAGAAGTAGTGGATTTTTGGGGTCCAGTAAAATCTATGGGGCAGGCATCATCTAAAACATTCTCTGGGGTTTTGTTTGGTCGCTTTCTTGAAATGTTGGGGAAACTGTGATTGAGCTAAAGGATGGATTTTGTCTGCCTTAGCTGTATGATCCTTTTCACACACAGCTTTTTGCCTCCAGCAGAGGGAGGAAAAGCAGATGGTAGGTGCAAGTCAGTCAACATTATGGGAGAGCTGTAGGCCCTTGTGTCTGCAGCAGGTTTTAGCCACTGCAGCCGAGGATGCCTGCTCTAGGCCCTCCCTGTACTGTTGCTGCTGACAGGAGAGCCACATAGTATGATGGGTGCCCTTCTCATGGCACCAGATTCAGCCACCCTTCAGTGGTGTTGGAGTCCCAAGCCTTTAACCTCACAGTGTTGCATATTTTCCCTGAGACATTGCTGTTTCTCCTCAAAACACAGTTCACAACCTCTTCAGGTGAAGCTGTTCTTTATGACAGACCAGTGTCCCAACCCTGCCAAAAAGGCTGATAAAACCACATTTCCTCTTGAAGCTGCCCTCAGCATGTCCCAGCTTCAGCTGACACCACAGCCCTGTACCAATGGTGCTCTTGCTGCTGGGGTGTGACATGGTTATTGCTCCAGAGGGCTGTGTTTCTCTCCATACTTTCTTTTTAACAAAAGCTACAGTCTTCTGCAGAGACTAGTGTTAGTGAGGGTTTGTCATGTCGAGATGTGAGGAGGATGGCGGCATGTGTCTGGCACTGTTGTGGGAGAAATAATATCCACGCACAAGAAGGTGGGCTCGTGACTTCAAATGTGGGGCATCATTGACTTTCCTGCCCTAGCGTCCTAGTTTTAGCTAGAGGAACTGCTTCAAAGCAGGGTCCTGCACGTGATGGGGCTTGTTAAGGTGGTTCCAGGCCAAATAGAGTTAGCAGAGAGTATTTCAGGTGTATCACAGACCAGGAGCCAGGACACTGGTTGACTCTGTCAGTGTCTGCATTGATCCACAGCGGGAATAGGGCGGAGAAGAGTCTCTGTCTCTTGTGGCAGGCCCTGAGCTCAGCCTGCATCACCTGCCTGGAGATCCGACAGCAGGAACAGATTCATACAGCAGGAGGCAATTGAAGAAACAGCATGTCACAAAAAAGGTGAAGGATTTTGGGGACTGACAGAAGTCCAAAAGAAGGGATGCTGCTGATTAAGCTGTATAAAGCCCAGGTGCTTCAGCTGATGCTTATTAGACCTTCTCAAACCAGCTGCATAAGGCAAGCTGGGCTCCTGGAAGACATGTTTGATGGTGATTTTTCTTTTGGAAAGTGCAGGAAAGAGGGGAACTTCAGACTTCTGGCCTGGATGCCAAGGCTACAAATGTAACCCCTCTGTTGTGGGTGACCCCAAATTAGACCTGGCTTAAACTCAGAAGAGCAAAGATGTATGGCAAAACAAACAGTGTTGGGGGATGAGAGGGAGGAGAAGATAGTGGGTTTGGGCCAAAGCTTTCCAAAAGTCTAAGGAAAGTTAAGTCAGGCAGGGGTGAAAGCTAGCAAGTTCCTGTGCTTATTGGATCTGCTGGCTGAGCTCCACTGCGACCCACAGCCTGGCCCTGTGCTAGCAAGAGCAGGATGCATTTGTAAGGCAGTTGTGACAGTCTCCTCTCCCACACCCCATCACCTACTGTGTTAGGGGGAATCTTGGGGCCTTGCTTGTCTGTCTCCACCCTCAGGGACCTGGGGAAGCACTGTTGCACTTAGGCTGTGGCCTGCCTTTCTTGGGGCTGTTTATTTCTTTTTGAAGAGCTTGCGGAAGGAGCTCCGGAAGCCCCCCTTGGGCTCGTGCCGTGGGTTGTGGTCGCTGAAGGATGTTTGCTCATTGTCATCCTTCTGGCAGAACCTGGTGTTGTCTTCTGCATGAAGCTCCTAAAAGGGAAAAGACAATTTAACCAGCATTTGCAACCTCACATCCTTGTCACCTTCTCTCTCTCTCTCTCTCTCTCTGTCTCTGTGCTAGCAGGGACCTGGTGTGTGAGGAGGTGCTGGCAAGGCTGGGAGAGGTCACCCAGACAACTGGTCACTCAGGACTCGGCAGCACTGATACTTCTACAAAGTGTTTGTTGCTGTCTCTGAGGCAGTGGCAGAGAGTCGAGGGATAAACACTGTTAGAGGGCACTGGAGCTTTCTTTGCTAAGCCTTTTGTTTAGGGTAAGCTTACTAGCCCCTTTTGCCAATGAGGGAGCAAGCTAATATAGGGAGTTGAAGGAACTTCCCACCCTTCCTTGCTCATGAGTTCTCTTTACCCTAGGGCAGTGAGGCTTCAGGCTTCTTGAGCTGAAACGGTTCAAAAGACTCTTCTGTTGGCTCTATTGCTGCCTGGTTTTATGTGTGTGGGCAGAAAACTTCATTAGCACACACGCCTTGCGGTAAATATACCACTAAAAATCTCTGCCTCTTTCAGGACAGTGTTGAGTTCCTCCTAGCAAGGCCCTGGAAAAGGCTGTTTTCTCCAGTTCTGGCCAGTAGTCTCCTTTGCTCTGTAGGCAGATCATGTCCTGCAGTTACCAACTGGCTCCACATGTGCACCCTGCTGTGAGCCATAGCTCTGTGCAGGTGAGTGCCAAAGAGCTCCCAGGCTTCTGTTTCTGGGTGGCCTGTGTCCCCATGGCTTTTCTCCCTCTGCCTCATCTCCCCTTGCTCAACTGTCCACCAACTTGTTCACTCACTCCTTTCTCTTTTCTTTCAAGGTTTCCTTGCTGCCTTTCAGTCAGGTTGTTAGAACCTTCCTCCTATCATCCCCTGCATCTGCAGCCTCACCTGCATCTTGCCTCATTTTAAGAGGAGGGTGTTTCTCCAGGCTGCACTGAGACAATTAGTGAAGCACCTCATAGCACCCTTGGCCTCTTCCCTAGGAAATGTGAAGAGCACTTTCCCCCCTCACTGTGACAGCTCAAAGATGACTCTGACCAGGCACTGCAGACTAGAGAGACATTGTTCCTGCAAGACCTGGTGACCCTGAAAGGCTAGAGTGTCCTCTGCTGTGACAGTGGTTGTCTGAGGGACGCAATTGCTGGGCTCTGGTTTATTTTTCACAGACTTCACCATGGCTCTGTGATCTGTGCAACAAACACAGGTGAAACAAAATCCATAGACCAGATCCTTGCTGGTGTAAATGGGCTCAGTTTAGCCAAGGTATGCTATTTACACTGGCTGAGGATCTGATAATAAAACCATTGGTTTTCTTAACCCAGCACTCCTCACAGCAGGTGGAAGGGCACCTTTTTAACTGGGTGCCAACAGAGCACTAATTGCAAACAGCCTTATGCATACTTAGTGACCCTGATCAGGTACAACATTTACTTGTGGGGTCAGCTTCGTGACAGCTAGAGACACAGGAATAGCTAGTTTGTCTCAAGGATGTTCTAGCTGTCACTCAGCCAGCTGTGTGTCTCAAGCCCATGCTTGCCCCTGGGAAAAATGTGTGTGTGAAAAGGAGATGTCTTATCCCTCTCTTGGGGATGTACATGCAGATGAGGATTTTGAATGTGTGCACTTGGAAGCTATTTTGGCTCGTTCTACCCTAACTGTATCTCATGTCTTTCTGCTGCTGCCGCTGCTTCTGCACCACCATGTGCCTTTTTTTTTTTTGGTTTTTTTTTTGTTTCTCTCTCTCTTCCTATTTAAGCCTCCTTACTTCCAAAAAGCTCTGTTTTTCACCCGCTCCTCTTGCGGGGGGGAAGTAGCTCCTTTGGGAGCTTCGAGATGAGGCTGAGATCATGTGAGGCTGGACATTCCTCTCCTGTTTCTGCTGCAGGCGGCTCCCACTGCTGCTCCGTGTGCTGTAGAGTCTGGTGCTCACACCCTCAGCGCTCCTCGGCAGCTCCTTCAGAGACCTGCTCAGCTGCTTGCCTTTGCTGTGGAACATCTCACGCTTGTAAGTACTGCTGCTTACAGGAGTGCAGCTCTTAGGCAATGGCTGTAAGGCATGATCTGTCCTCTCTGGTTCTGATGTGAAGTTGACAGGCCTAAGGAAGCAAATGTCTAAGCTGGACTCAGAAGAGGCAGGGGAACAATTCTCAAAGAGAGCGAGGTTTTGGAAGGCATCATCCTCATAGGGGCCTGGCAGGGTGAAAACCTCCCCAGGGTAGTCAAACTCTTCATAGCTTGGTGTGAAGTTCCTCGCATCCTGCAGCAGCTCCACGGAGGTCCTGATGGCTCTCTCAGTGTTTCCTACTGCATCAGCTGGTGGTGCTTCATACTCCATTTCAGGGATGGATTGTAAGGGGGCTGTCAGAGCCTTGAGTTCCTGCTCTGTGAGCTGAGAGGATGCAAGGATGTTCTCTGGCCTCTCATGTTTTCTACTTTCCATTTCCCAGTCAGGGGGCTTTACAGCTTGGATGTTCTCTATCACGGTTGGCTGGGGTTTCTTCATCTGGGGCATCAAATGCCTTAAAATAAAAAACAAAACAACAACAAAAAAAACACCCAACCAAACAAAAACAACAACAGCCAAAAAAAAAACCCCAACCTAAACCCAACCCAAACAAATAAAAAAAAACCCACAAAAAACCAAAAGGAAGTGGAATACTAAAGGATGACTGAGAGACAGCACAACAAGCCCCACCTCCTCCTTCACTCCCCCAGTCCCATTGTCTGTTTTTTAAAGGTGAAACGGTATTTTCACATCTTGGAAAACAGTAACAGAGCTGCCACTAATTGAAATTGCCTGGTTGGATTAGCAGGAGCAAATTTGCAGCGGTAGAACTGTTTATCCAATAGGTTTGGTTGACTTTTGTGCTCTACACCAAGAAATTAATAGAAACTGAGATGAGAAGCCACTGCTCTATCTCTCTCCTGTTTATCTGCATTTTGGATTTTTACCTTTCTTCTCTATCTGTAATGTAGGGGCTGTGCCTTGCTTTCCTGTGGTCGGACTGTATTTTCAGGTGGACAAGGATTCCTCTTTTAGGTAGGGTGACTCTGTCCCCAGAAGTGTGTGAGGAGTACTCCTACCCTCCGTGTGTTCCAAAAAAGTCAGCAGAGAGTATTGCACTGGATGCAGTATTAGGTGTAGGGTCTGCACATCAACAACTCTTAATTACCACTAGTCAGGAAAGCCCCACTGTCATCTTCTGGGGACATAATGAATGGAGCACGGGAACAGAAATCTTGTGATGTTCAAGATGTGCAGAGGTCTGCATCTGGGGCAAGATAATCCCATGCATCAGACCAGGCTGGGAGATTTGGGTTGAGCAGCAACCCTGGTATGAACTTGGGGTTACAGGCAATCCCAGGGTAAAGATGAGCTGACAGCACACTCTCATGGCAGAATAGACAAATCCTGACCTGAGTTGCATTAGGAGCTGCATGGCCAACTGAGCCTGGGGAGTTATTTTTCCCCCTTCTCTTCAGTGCTGGTGAGGCCCCACCTGGATGCATGTTGGTCCTTGGTTCAGAATGAATGTGGGGAAACTGGAGAAGCATCACCTGAGACTACCAAAGTGGGGCCCTTGTGCCTCGCATCTGTGAAGGGAGGGAGACTGGCTTGGGTAGTCTGGTGAGAAGGAAGCTAGAGATTGATCTAATTACACTGCTGTTTGAGGGTGGGGACTCAGAATAATGAAGCCAACCCACTCTTGTCGGTGTCAAAGGGTGTAAGGAAGCATAACAGCCACAAATTGCTGACATAAGAAAATAGGCAAGTCTAGTGCGCTTCTCTGATCATCATCTTGGTTGGCACCTATCATTAGGCCAAAGATTTTGCCGGGTACTACCAGCAGCCCTGTCTTTCTTGAACTAGTCTTATGTCTTTTTGAACCCATTTTTACTTGGATCTTGGGATAGTCACATTGTTCAATGATGTGTTGTGTGAAAAAGTACTTTTTTGGCTTATCTGAAACCTTGGTCGCATTTCCTAGCTCTTGTAATGTTGACAGTGAATATTGTGGAATGTTACTATACACACCGCTGCCAGGCCTACACCAATGAGTGTTCTCTCTGGTACACTGTTAAGACAGCTAGCAAGAGCATTGTCAGCCCTGGATACAGGTCTGAAATGTTTGCTGCTTGTAAGCAACTTGGTAGGGGATAGCAAGAAGGAGCCTTCATTTCTCTACATATACGGGGAATAGTCTTGGAAGTGGCAGTCTGTAACTGCTTAGTGTCACTGGCATAGTATGTGTGAGGAGAGAGTTTTCAGCCTACTTTGAAAGCCTTCTACTAGAACAATAAGCTTACGGGGTTGTCGTGCCAGAGGAGGGTGCTGGTGGGAAGGACTGTATTGTCTCTTCAGAGTGGATCCCGCTGTCCCGAACAGATGTCGCACTGGGTGTTGGAGAAACCTCTTGGCTTGTACACTGAGAGGTGAGACCTTTGTACAGCTTCACGAGGGATGACCTGAGGGAGGAGAAATCCATCGTCGTGCTAAGAAATAAGGCAGGGAATGAGCACGAGCATGTAGAATCACAGAAAACAGGGCTGGGAGGGGCCTTAGTATTCCCATTCACTTCTTCCCACCCCAAGGACAGACCTGTTCCACCTAGTGTGTCCCAGCCAGCAAGGAATCCTGCTTTCTGTCCTGTTCTTAATGCTTCTCCTAATAGCAGTCCCTCTCCAGCAGTCCGCTCCAGCCCTTTACCACCCTCCCATATTTGGAAGCTTTCCTTGAAGTTTGATCTTGTCCTGCTCCCCCAGTGAATCATCACAAGGAGCAAAGGCAACCAGATTTTCATTTTAGTAAAAAGTCTTGATTTAAAGGAACTTTTCTGAACTACAACTTGAGAATCTACATTCAGGGTTATTTCTGTCACAGTTTATCTCAAGCACATTATTGGAGGCTTTTGTTTCTCTCACCCTACCCCCCCAGTGAAATAAGAGAATACTATTCTTTCACAGTCTTAACCTATGAGGGCTTCAGGCAACAGACCTGGCATTCACCAGGGTCCTGAGCTGCCAATACAGTCCCCGTGTGTTCTCCCACTGGACAGAACAGTTTAAGAAATCAAATGTTCCCATGAAACATGTGGCTGCTATGTTTAGAAGGATTAAATTGTTTTTTCTTTCACTCTCAGAGTTAGACACAAGGGTCCACCCCAAATCTGACCTCACTTTGGAGGACAAATGCCAATAGCGGGCCTTCTCCAGTACTCAAATGCAAAGAGCTTTGTTTTATTTCAACAAATCAATGTGTCTGTTGATCTTGCCTGGACCTAAACCCCCTGTTTCCAGGCTTCCCCCACACCTCCCTTTCCCTGGTGATAGAGAAATGAGCTGATATTGTGCTTACTTCTTCAGCTTTTTCCTCTTCTGTATAAGCAGGTCTTCATTGCATTGGAATAGGAGGCTATAGTGTGAGATGAAAACCCGGAGGCGCTGCACACACACCAGCAACAGGTAATAGTCAGGATGCTCTTGCTCCGTGAACTTCAGGACATTCTGGGGCACAGAGGAGAGCAGGCTGTTTGGAGGGTGTCCTAATCCTTTCTGTGGAGAAGGTGCTATTGGAACCATGGATTAGTGCTCTGGAGTGTCCATAGCACTGCCTTGTGGAAGCACTGTGGGAGCTTTTCTAGGTAGCACCAGTTTCTGAATGACTTGGATGGGGCTGGGGCCTGCCTCCTATTACTCCAGTGCAAATATGCAAGTAACCACTGTAAATGTAGTCATGGAATGTGTGGGTGATGCACCAATTGAATTTAGCACTGGAGGAATAAACCAATCTCTTGTTTTTATAGGGCTTGCTTTCTATGTTATTTGACTTGTCTGAAATGTTTTCGTACAATTCATCTAACCCTCCTAAGAGCCAGAACTCTTTTATCAACAAGCTCTGTGTAGATTGTTTGGCCCTTGGAGCCTCCAACCTTTTCAGTTTGTGAACTAACAGGCATGTGGACCACTCAGCAAGAGGCCAGTTCTGTTACAGGAGTTAGGTTGGAGCTCGCAGTAGATGTGCCCCACCTCTGGCATCCTATTCTCCCAGAGCAGCAGAGCTTTTGGCTTCCCAGGGGACAAAAGGTAGTTCTGTCAGGCCAAATGGAGAAATTGCCAAATAAAGCAAGCTTCAGGTGAAAATTATGATGAAAATTAAGGCATTCTCAGCTGGCTTTCCCATTTCAAAGGTTTTTTTCAGAGAGTCCACTGGGTTAGCCAGAAACACTGTACCTGTACAGACCTCAATATTAGCTCTGAGTTAAAAGTCACATGTTGTGATAAGAGTTCAACAAGACAGTTTCCAGCCTGGAGCCCTACCTGTAGATGAATGAGGTATTCAGGGATTCGCTGGACTATATGGAAGAACAAAATGTAGAGATCAGACTTGATTTCTTCTTCTACCTGAAATAGAGAAAGCAACTTCAGAGTCTTTCCCACACATAAAACTTGTCTGATTCCAAATGGTTCTGGGGCTTAATGAGCAGTTATGCTGGAATCACAGAATTTCAGATTTGGAAGGGACCTCTAGAGATCATCTAGTCCAACTCCCCTGCCAAAGCAGGATTCCCTAGAGCACATTACTCAGGACTGCATCCAAGTGGGTCTTGAAAACCTCCAGGGACGGGGATTCTATGGCCTCCCTGGGCAGCCTGTTCCAGTGCTCCATCACCCTCACCAGGAAGAAGTTTTTCCTCATATTTGAATGTTCCTATGTTCCAGTTTGTACCCGTTGCCCCTCCTCCTATCACTGGAAACCACTGAAAAGAGTCCAGCTCCATCCTCCTTCAACCCACCCTTTAGGTATTTGTAAACATAGATAAGGTCCCTCCTCAGCCTTCTCTTCTCCAGGCTAAAGAGGCCCAGCTCTTTGAGCCTTTCCTCGTAAGGGAGGTGCTCCAATCACTTGTCTTTGTTGCCCTACACTGGACTCTCCTGTTTTCCCAGTCTCTCTTGAACTGGGGAGCCCAGAACTGGACGCAGTATTCCAGTTGTGGCCTCACCAGTGCAGAGTAGAGGGGGAGAATGACCTCCCTGGACCTACTGGCCACACTCTTCCCTATACATCCCAGGATTCCATTGGCCCTCTTGGCAACAAAGGCACATTGCTGGCTCATGGAAAGTTTGCTATCTACCAGGAGTCCCAGGTCCTTCTCCTCAGAAGTGCTTTCCAGCAGGTCCGCCCCTAACTGTATTGGTGCCTGGCATTCTTCCTCCCCAGGTGCAGGACCCTACGTGTACACTGGTTGAACCTCATTAGGTTCTTCTCTGCCCAGCTCTCCAGCCTGTCCAGGTCATGCTGGATGGTGGCACAGTTCCCTGGGTCCTCCTTCTTACCCTTTTTTTAGACTGAGATGATACTTGCCTTCCTCCAGTCCTCAGGCACTTCTGTTCTCTAAGACCTTTCAACGATGATGGACAGTGGCTCAGCAATAATATCTACCAGTTCTCTCAGCACTCATGGGTGCATCCCATCAGGGCCCATGGACTTATGGATGTCTAGCTTGGCTAAGTGGTCTCTAACCCAGTCCACACCTACAGAGGGGAAATCATCCCCTCTCCAGTCTTTCTCCCTTGTCTCCGTGGTCTGGGATTCATGAGGGGCAGCCTTGGTAGTGAAGACTGAAGCAAAGAAGGCATTTAGTAGCTCCACCTTCTCTGTGTCTTCCACCACCAAGGCACCCACCTCATTCATCAGTGGATGTACATTTTCCCCAGCCTTTCTTTTTTTATTGATACGCTGAAAAAAAACTTCTTCACATTCTCTTTAACTGTGGTGGCCAAGTTAAGTTCTACATGAGCTTTTGCCCTTCTAATTTTTCCCCTGCATACCTTCACTACATCTTGATATTGCTCATAAGTTACCAAACCCCTTTTCCAGAGATTGCAAACTTTCCTTTTCTTCCTGAGGTCCAGCAAAAGGACTGTAAGTACTTGTAACAGTTCACAGGAGCACGCCAGTCAAGTCACAGTTGTGTGTGACAGTACACCAGTCTTCATCTTGCTTCTGGAAGGGATATTTGCAACTCCTTCCACCATCAATACTAGTCCTGAGGACAAAATTCCTTAGTTCAAGGATTATCTAGGGGGCACACTTAGCCCAATTAAGTAGGGATGCACTAGTTAAATTTCACTAATACACCGGGTATATGCTGTTGTTCAGAATTAAGTTCTCAGTTTAGGCCCTGAATGAATTGAACAAGATGAGATTTTACTTCTAAGTTAAAATGTCTTGGAAGTGAGCTACCTTTATATTTAACTTTCTCGGTTTAAACCAAGAATCAAGGGTGTGAGACCCTAAAGCTGAACAGTAGATACTGTTTTCTCTCTAAAGCACTCAGAGCCTCACTCTTGGTCTCCCTGTTTGGACAAGTCCTCCATTTTCCAGGAGACACTGTTTGCCTGGGACAGGTCTGGATAGCATGTACGCACGCAAGCCTTCTGGGAGGTTTGATCTGAGACATTATTTCATGTTGTAACAGAAGTATAGCTTGGTTACACAAATTGATGAACATATTAAAGCTGCCTTTTGTAGGCACATGCCAAGGAAACTGGCATTTGTATCAGAACAAGTGGATTGGCAGAGAAGAGTCCTATCATGGGCAGGCATAATAGGAAAAGATACAGGCTTGTATGTTGCCATTATGTGAAGCAGGCAGGAAGTTTACCTCCTTCAGGATCACCACGTGGATCAGAGAGATGCATTCTGGTAGGTCCCTCAGGTAAGCAACATAGTAGTCCAGAAAATTATTCTTACAAATGGGAAAAAGAACAAAGAAACTTAGAGAGATTTTTGGTCATAGAGCCAGCCAGAACAGGAAACTGTTGATTCTCCATCATCACCCCTGGGAGCTCATCGGTGAGCAGAGCTGCTAACTGCATGAAGCCTTCAGGGACTGGGACTTCACAGAATTATACAATGGTTTGGGTTGGAAAGGACCTTAAAGGTCATTTACTTCCACCCCCCCTGACATGGGCAGGGACACCTCCCATTAGCACAGGTTGCTTAAAGCTCTGTCCAACCTGGTCTTGAACACTTAGAGGGATGGGGCCCCAACAGCTTCTCTGGGCAACCTGGGCCAGTGTCTCACCACCCTTGTAGTGAAAAATTTCTTCCTGAGATCTCATCTAAATCTCCTTTCTTCCAGTTTAAAGCCATTAGCCCTGATGCTGTCACTACATGCCCTTGTAAAAAGGGCCTCTCCAGCTTTTTTGTAGGTCCCCTTCAGATACCAGAAAGCTGCTGTAAGGTCTTCCTGGAGCCTCCTCATCTCCAGGCTGAACAACCTCAACTCTCTCAGCCTGTCTTCTCAAGAAAGACTGTTTAATAAATTGTGTTCAGCTGTTGAGCCAGTATCTAAAGCTTTATAGCAGATGGAACAAGTAGGAACGCTGAGGAGGAAGAAGGTTTTCTCATTTAAGACTCTTAAAATTTATAAAACATCAGATAACATATTCTTCCAGGAGAGGTCCCACTGCTCACCAACATTGGGCAGACCTTCACCCTGAGAAGCTGCTGTTTTACTTGGGGCTACAAACCATATAGGATAAGTGTCCTGCCCACCCACAGTGGTTGTAACTCTGAGCAAAGTATATTGGAGAAGAGGACCACAAGAAGTCTGCTCTTTTCACACCCTCACCATGAATACAGATGTCCAAGCTGTCAAGGCTCATGTATATGGCTCCTGCCAGCAAGTCTACATCTTGTGCATTTATTACAGGGCTTGTGCTATATAGCTGCATGCCTCCAGGTGGGTCTGGTATGTGGGCATCCTGACCAGGCAAGTACTATAGCACAGGGGTTACCATGCACCAGAACTCTGTGCAAAGGAGGCTGGCTGAAAGGCTTTACCGTAACCACAGCTTCACAGCACAGCCCCTCTGCTGCAAGGTATCTCTGCCCACCTGTAAGCCATCAGCACAACATTATGAATCACAACAGAAGAGTCCAGAGAGGTCTGTAACATACCTCATCATTTGTTAACTTCAGGAAGATGTCACCTAGGATCCCTTGTCGCGGCCAGCTCAGAACTCGCTCCTGTAGAGCGTGAAGTAAATCGACATGCTGCTGGACCAGGTACCGCAAAGAGTTGGGAAAGAAACTGAAGGGAGATGATACCAGACTGGTTATACAGAGCAGAAACTCAGCCCTAAGCGTGTACTGCTGAAGTGTGCATTCATGGGTAGTCAGCACGGGCTTGCTTTAAACTCAGGTATTATTAACTACTTTTATTGGAGTCCTGACTGTACCAGGAGGCCCTGTTTTGGCTGCTATGTACATGCAGGTACCATCTCTGGTAGGGTATTACTACAGTGTTTTGAAGGTTTCTTATGTCGACTCCCCAGTGCATTGTGTAGCTGACTAGAATTAGCCGAACTAAAAAGCCTAAGGCAATGCTGCTCTGGCTAATGAAGCAGGACCATGGTCCAGAGCCATCCCATAGAGTGCTTGGAGGAGAGCTCCCCAGCTTTGTATGTTTGTATGTTGTATGTATTTATCAGGCCCTGTAACAAGCCAGCCCTTTGAGGCAGAGTTGGTCGAAATGTGCCTTTCTGCAATTTTATGCTGATTTAATCCAGAATCAGAATGAAGATATCAAATATTGAAACATTTTGCCAGATGGAAAGGTCCCAGAGAAAAATAGTAAAAATAAAAATTTACTTTGTACCATCGTGCTTCAGTTTGAACTGTGTGTATCATGTAACTGCTTAAATGTGTCCACATCAGCCCATATACCACATGTCCCATGCTGGATTTCTGTCAAGTGACTCTGTGGATATGGGACTCCCTAGGGAGAGTGGAAAGAGCAAGAAAGAGAGAGCTAGTGAGGACTGGGCTCCCCAAATGTGCCTAGAGGCTGGAAACTCCCAGCCCAAAGCTGAGTGAATGGGGAGAGCTGTAGGAACTATCCCAGCCTGGAAACTAAGATATCCCAGCCTGGAAACTAAGATAGCTACTACAGAGCCTCTGCAAAGAGCTGGGTTTAACTGCTAAGCTGAGTCATTCCTACTGGTCTTGTATCTCTGTGTATCTGTATATATATATATGATATATACAGGTGTGTATCTCTGTATATATCGATACCGGATGGATGGCAGCCACTAGCCTTATGCAGCTTCTAAAGCTGGAGCTGTGGCCTGGGAGAAACAGGCAGTGAATGTACAAAGCTTTGTTCCCACTCAGGCAGGAGGTATGTGAAAGAATAGGAGCCTGAAGTGAAGTAGTAGTGAAACAGTTTGGGATGCAAGAGGAACAAGATGCAAGGACAGGTAGGAAAGTCTTTAACCAATGCAAAAGCCTTCCAGTGCCTCCAATTTTCAACTAGAAAAAAGCTCTAGTGTTCAAAGATCTCTGTGTGAATGAAAGAAAAATGGGAGAGAGGAAGAAAAAATATTGACTGGATGGAACTCCCCAAAAGAGAGAGCACACTAAAACCAAATACCTTCTCTCTTTTGTGCTTCTTTTCACATCTGGCCCTTGCAGCGTCGCCTTGATCTTCAGGATTAAGGAAAGGTTAATGACGTATTTCCTTTCTGACTCCAGCAGCTCCAAAGCTATGTTCTGCCTTTTGGCTTCCAGGAGATAAAGTTTAAAAATAAGGAAATGCTGACCTCAGTGACAGTCTCATGTTAGACTGGTGATCTGACATTAAATCATTAAAGGAGAAACTGTTGAAAAGTGACACCAATATCTTGTCTTTGTGTGTTCACTTTCCCCAAAATATAAAATTCCAGCCTGATGTTACAGCATGCCCCAGCCACAGTTTGCTAAAAAAGCTACAAAGCAAATGTGTTTTCCCATGTGAATACCATTTTTTTTTCTAAGAATAAGAAAATAAGCAATGGCAAAACAACTCATATCAAGGATTCACATCCCGTTTCCTACAGAATATGAAGTATTTTTAACCCAATTAAGCAAATACACTGTCAAAATCCCATTGGTGGAATCTGAACTGCCAGGTCTTGGAAAGGAGAACGCATGTCTTGGGTGCAGAGCGATTCTGCCCATGCAAAGTACCAGCAAATACAAAGGCTACTGAGGCCGTGAGACATACGCCCCCATGAGACATAACGGGAGAAACTGGCTTGTGTGTCTCCCTCCATAGAAGCTGCTTACCAACCAGCCCACACCACAAATGCAGCTTTGAGTCCCTGTAGCCAGAATTTCCCACTCTGTCCTTACCAGCCAAAGAGGGTTCACATATAATGTTGTCTGCTGAGCTGTATCTGCTTTGGCCCATGTCTTTCCCTCTCTCTGGTTGCTCTTTGGAAATGTATTCATCTCCCCAGTCCTTGGTATCTTTGGGCTGCTTCCATACTGTTGATGGCAGATGCAGCTTCGGCTGTCCCTCTGTTGTCAGGGAAGGCTTGAGGCTCTCATCTGTCTCTATGGTTGTTCCTGTAATGACAAACAGCTGTATGGATCGTGAGATCTCCGCAGACAGCTTATGCTACAGCAGGCAGCTAACGTGCATTATCATCCATTTGAAGCACTGAAAGTTTGAAGGATTCTCTGTATTTCACAAGGTCTGTAGCTTTGTGAATTTACAAACAGAAGTGCAGTTGGCAAGCACTTTGACAGAACAAGGCTTGCACTCTTCTAGCATTTATTTTCAGGCCAAATAAGGTCCTAAATTTGGTGCACATTAGAAAAGAAAAAACATTCCAAGAATGGTTGCACTTCAAAGTTTTGGGACGTTTCAGGACTTGGTAAACTGTCCTGACTTCAAATTTTTGTTAGTATGATGTGATTACACACAGCAGCAGGACTGAGGCTATTAAATCACAGAGAAGGTAGGGGAGGGTGCAGGTGCATTAGAGCCATTGGCCTGGAATTGCAAATACTTTGAATTTGGGTTGCAATAAGAAATATCCCCTTTCTCTTCTGTTTTCTTTTCAATTGGTTTCAAGCAAAAGAGCCGTCCAGAACAGTGAGTGCTTCTAGGTAACAGTGCAAATATCTAATGGTTGTTCTCCTGTGTCCTTTTGCTGTCCAGGATCCGTAGTGTTCTCTTTTTATACCCTTCTCTTAGTTCTCACCAAGTTTTATTTTTGCCAGAAAAAACTCCTCTATTACTATTCAGACATGTTTACAAGGAATCTGGAACCTGGTGGGCAGATAAACAGTTCACCAGTTCTGCTGGTATTTAGTCACTGCAAAAAACATCTCTTCCCAAGTGACAAAATGGCGCTTTCATTATTCTTTGCCATATAAGTAAGCCTCAATTTTTCCTTTCTGCAAAGGCATTTAAACCTGTGAAAGCAGCAGCAGAAAGGCTTTCCCTGCCAAGTATTGTCTGTCAGGTATTTGGCATTTTGGAGATTCAGGTTTGCCTTTGTATCTTAATTGCAAGTATGAAAATGAAGGTACACATCAAAGTGAAAGACACTCCTGTGAAATACATTCCCTGAAAGAGAAGCAAGCACTCTAATTGAATCATTGTCCTACTGTTTTTTTGACAGTTCAATATTTTCCTACCTGGTCCTGCTACGACTTTCACACTTCCTTCTCCCATTGGCATGATCCTAGTGTCAGACACTGTTGAAGAATAAAGAGAAATTTTACAAGGGAAGACAGCAAACTTTGTCCTGCCAAGCCCAGACAGTATGGTTAGATATTCCAGATGGGGGATCAGAATGGTTAGATCATCCTTTCACATTTTTGATATGAAAACATCCCTGGTAGATCCCCACTAAGTGTTGTGGCTCTTCTTGTCATCTTTGTTGCACTAGCACCTGCAGGCAGGCTAATGTGGAGGTCCCTGTTGTGCTTGGTGCTGTATGACTGCAGTGGAAGCTTTGGCTTGTCCTTGCTCAGTAGATGCATGTTGGGTAGAAGGCACCCAAGCAGGCAGAACAATAGGATGCAGGCCTGACGCAGAGACACAGCTGCCATTTTGGGTAGAAAGCAGCTTATTGAAGAGTGGAACAGTGAGACAACTGGAAAGAAAGGGGCAGTGGAAGAAGTGGGTCAGAGAGGTGGATATGCAAGAGGGATGTGAGGGAGCAGGCTAACATACCATCTGAGAATATGCAGAGGGGGGCCATGACTGGATGGATTCTGAGCCAAACAGAGCAGAAAACAGCACATGGTTTTCATCCAATCACTGCCCCTGCTGACATTTATATGTGTATATTTTTAATGTTTTCCTGTCTGAACAACAAAAGAGTGATAGATCAGTTTAGATCCCCATAGTTAAATACAGGAAAAAAAAGGCTCTTGTCCATCACCTTTTCTTTGATTCCAACTTTTGCAAATGTTTGGTAGTTGACAGTGTTTTCCTGGTCAAGGTGTAACCCTAACACCATTGGGTAGCAGCTTCTGCAGCTAACAGGGGGTAGTGATTCTCCTAGCAGTATATATATGCAGGGAGCAGTGACACTAGTAGCCTTGTGCGTGTATGTACCAGCTTCCATGTCCCCTTGTCAAATCAACCACTAGTATGGCCCCTTAATGACACCAGGTGTTCTCTGTCAGCCCAGACCCTGCGATCCTCCTTTCTGTGCCCTGTTCCCTGACACAGAAACAAATCCACAGGTTGGATCAGGGGCTCCTTGTCTCCTGCACAACTAATAACTAATATTAGAGGGAACAAGACTCACCCTGCTTCCCTTCCCTTGGAGGAGGCAAGCAATGGCTTTTGGGACCATGTTCACAGCACAGCATCTCTAGAATCCAGGCCAGCACCAAGGTTGCTGTCTGGAGATACTGTACTGACGTGCATGCACAGCCCCAGGAGCAGTACTGCAGAGGGGAGCACCACTGTTCTCTTTTTTTGCTGCTGCCACCTGAGGAAAACTTGGTTTCCTATTACCCTAGTGACATTTTTCTGGATTTTTTTTTTCCTGAGGAAGGCACTGCATTTGCCTATTCTACTTCTTACCTTTTTCATAAGTCACATTGTGTAAAAGACTTGTAAAATCTTCATTGATCAGCACAGGTTCTGGGAGGTTAATCGATCGAAATGGGCTGCCCTGGAGAGGTGTAGGCACTGTCTGTGACCCATGATCATCTTTCTGTGCTCTTCTGTACAAAGGATGAGACAGTTGGAAAGTATGAATGCTACAGGTGAAGCTCCTACACTACAGTTCTGGCAGACACAAGTATAAATGCAAGCACAGAGTCAGAAGTAGGACAACTCCAGCAGAAACCAGGAAATGAGTTCATGAATAATGCTCTGGAAGTAACTTCCACTGGTTATAGAAGGTTATTTCAGACCTGTTATTTTGCAGAACATTTTTCATTTAATTGAATGGCTTAGTTAGCTAAGGGGCCAACCCAGATCTGCAAAGTGTTTGCATCAAGGCAACCTGTACACGCATCATCAAAACTGCTTTCAGCAGGAGGCTAGTCGGGGTCAAGGTGGGTGAACCATCTGCTACATCACAGCAACAGCATGGCCCAGCAGTGTGCAAGCCTGCTCCTGCATGACTGGTCAGAGAAGAAAACTCTGGTGGCAGGAAAGCAGAGCATGACCATCAGGAAGCTGCTGAGTCCTGCACGCTTGGAAGGGGAAACTGAAGTGCTATTGTCTGAATGGGGGTGGCTTAGCAATAGCTTGTAATTGTGAAGGCTCCTGGCTTTCAAAAATATTCCTGCTCCAACATGTCTCTAGCATGTCTATGTGTTTCACCAGGTCCTGGTTTCCCTGCAAGCTGCTGGGGCTATTTTGCTGTTGGAATCCCGATTAAGTGTCAGTGGTTTTCTGCTGTATTTGCCCTGTGGCATATGTGTCTAAAAGCCTGTAGTGAACTGAAGGCTAGAGCTTCCAGTAACAATCAGGATTGATACATATGTCCAACCAGGAAAAGATTAAGAAACTAAACAATAAAGAATTGGACAAAATGGACACCATGGCTAATTAGCACTTCTGGAATCCTGGATTTTGGGCCTTACTTAGCTTTCACTTTCCGTGATTCCCGCCGCTTCTCTTGCTGCAGCTGCTCAATTTTCTGTTGCATTTCTTCCTGCTTGGCACTGATTTCTTCAATCATTGATTTTGCATCGCTGAGCTCCTCCTGAGAAACAGGCAAAACCACAAGATTCCCAGGGTGCCCATCAGCCTTACATAGCATGGCTTTGAACGCGTGCTGGTGTGCACTAGAGATGCTTTAGGGTGCTGTGGAGAGTGGCTCTGTAATTTGACAGTCTTCCTTTGCCAATCCAGTGTAATATATACCATGCACAGCATGGCAATCCTTAACTACAAGCAACTCACCTAAGTCAGTGTAATGTCACATGGTTAAGGCACTTGGTGGGAGATGGAGACACAGAGCTTCATCCACCATCAGTTAAAAGCACTGGGAGAACATCTGCCTTTAATGGCATTTGGAGGTGGGCCTGAGGAAACACATTTCTCTGCATTTCTCCAGCATGTGTATTCACATGTTCCACTTCACATCCCAGTGTGATCACTCACATGTGTAAGTTTTTGCCAATCAGGCATTGGAGACGCCTTTTTAGCCTGGTTTCCTAAGGAAATTACATCCTCCCTCAGCAATACTAAGGTGATCTCAGTCAAGATTTACTTGGATGTCAGGCTCTCATGGATGAAGTTCCTGCAGATTTCATCAACATGACCAGCAGGATGGAGGACAGAGACTCAAGAGTTGCTTGTAAATCAAAGGAGATAGATTTTTTTTTCCCCAAGTAAGGAGGCGCCTTCACTGGGAGCTCAATGTTTGGACAGTCAACATGGGCATGAGGCAGAGGGAGAGCAGCCTTTGCCCCTCCCGTTGCTTGCATAATTCCTTGTACCTGGATTTTAAAACCCCTTTTACGCCCATAACAATGTCTTGGATAACCCTGCCTCTGTTTTTTGAGACCTCTGCCATGTGCCCTTACACTACTTGTTGTCTCCCTTGCTCATCTGGCACCGTAGGGCTGCTTTTGCGCGATGACATCTGTCTCTCCCTGTCAGAGGGTCACTAATGGGTTTTCCAGTAAGCAGCCCTCTTTAACTTCACAAGGTATTATTGACACAGCAAAATCCCACGGGGAAAATTTACCATTAAAAAAAAAATAATCAGTTTCTCTGCCTGCCTCCTCACAGGCAGTCATTCAGTTTCTGCTTGGAGACGCTGGCTGGTTTAAAGCATACATCAAGCCTTCTTGCTAGGCTCTCTCTCATCCTTTGTCTTTATCCTCTTGGGCTGGATCAAACCAGGCAGGACTTCCTCCCAGCCATGTGGGAATGTAACTTCAAAAGGTTTTGTATGAATTCCCTGCTCCCTAGTGGCTATGGTTCCTGCAAGATATGCAGGAGACCTGACCTAGGGAGAGGTATGGCATAGTGGCCCTGTGGCAGCCTGTGAACAAGCCATACGTCTGTTGCATGTGCAGGTTTGCTTGTACCCAGGGTAACTCACAGCACTGCCTCATGGCCCATCAAGAAGGCTAAACAGGCCAAGGCATGGGTTATGTTTGAGTTGTAGTAGTCAGGCGAGACACAAAGCCAAAAGAAGTGCACAAGATACATCTGAAACAATTGCCAGCTCTTTTTCTTTACAGGCAGAAAGGATCAATGGAGGCAGGGGAATGCTGCCCTATGCCACCAAGCTAACATGGCAGGTATGCAGCCCCCAAAAGGTCACATTTCTACCTTGAACGTGTTGAGGGAATTCTTCATCTCGGCCACTTTCTCTTCCATGGCACAGCGGCAGCTCTTGACTTTCTCCTCCAGGGCATACTCGCCATGCTGGATTCGTGACAGCTCCTGCATTGCTTCTGTGAAACCCGCCTTCAACTCAGAGGCTAATGCCTGCAACTAGAGGAATCAGAAACATGGTGGGTTCAATCCCTCCTCCCAGACACAAGTGGCTGTGTCCCCAAGGGTCACCCATGGATCAGAGTGGTATGAAGGCTGGGTGTAACCCATCCTATAAGGTGCTGTCCTCTTTCTCCTCCTCTCATCATGGCTGGGAGACATGGGGGGGAGGTTTGGTCCCTACTGCAGCCTCAATACAGGGTAGGAGGTGTTTGTCTTGGGCAGTCAGTGTGCCCCTTTCTAGACTCAGTTTTTCCAGGCTCCCTGGCAGTTTGCAGCCTGTCAGTCTTTAGGAGAGGGCAGCCTGAAACATGCCAAGGTTTGCAATAACAGCAGCCAGATTATCAATCCCCAAAGCAGCTGAGCAACCAAGAACACGTCCATTTCTGAGCAAGTCCTCCTCCCCCACATGCTCATGGGCTGGTGCTCTCCCCAGACAGGTCTAACACCTCCTTGCTCTCTAAGGGCTGTGGAGAAGCTCTGTCCTTGGTCAGCAGGCCCTTTCTAGGGAAGGAGGCAACTCTTTAACTTGTGCCAGGGAGGAAGTGGGCATACAGCGACCTAGCATACAGTGACACTGTGCCCACTCTCCCTGTTTTCTGTCCCTAGAGGCCCTAGTGCTGCTGGAAGAGTTCACAACCTTAGCTGGAGGCAGCTGGTTGGTAGCTGGGTGAAGCAGGAGACAGATTGGGGCGAACCAAGCTGGCATAGCAAGCAGACAAGGCAAGCGTGGAGGGGGCAGTGAGGGCAGGCAGGTGGCTTGTGAAGGGCTAAGCAGGGACACCCTCTTTGGGGTAGCACAGGATGGTGACCGAGCCCCCTGTTGCTGCGAGCAAGGTGCGCATTCTGCCCGCACAAAGCCCACAGCAAGGTCGCAGCCCAAGGTACTTCAGTACCAGTGGTTTTTTACCTTTACAACAGAAATTCGGCCTAACATCTGGTTATAAACTGAGTCCAAAACTGGAACACTGATGGTAAGAGGACAGCCACCCCGGGGAACTCAGGCGCTTGAGTCCTGTAAATGGAGCAGAGATGGCTTCCGATACCTTGGGGCAATGACATGCACCATCCTCCTCTGATCAAGACTGTCAGTGTCTTTACAGAGGGCATCTGTCTGACATTCCCACTCCTACCCCAGTGCTTACCCCACAATCCCCAGTCTGGTCTGGCTGAACACATGTTCCTAGAGCTGCCTGGGTAGGAGGAATAGGACTGACAGGAGCTGGGAGGGAGCAGAGGGACAGCAAGCTGGGGACATCTTCCCTCCTTAGACAGTCAGCCTTGACTCCCCAGCCCAGCTGAAAGTTCAACCCTTTCACCCACCCTTCCTGGACAATTTGGATACCTTCCTGTGATACTCCTGTATAACAAGAATTTTCACCCTGTGACCCTTGAGTGTATCCTGAAGGGTTAGAGGGTCTCCCTGGGGCCATGGCTGCTAGATGAGGCCATGACTATACTGCTTCAGATATCTCAGCCTAGGAAGGTGAGGCAGATGGTCTTAGCACCATCAGACATCCTAATATATATATTAGGATATATATTAGGATATATACAGGATATATATTAGGATATATATATTAGGACATATATTAGGATATATATTTTATGATATATATGTATATATTAGGACATATATTAGAATAGGCTGAGATATCAGAAGCAGTATAGTCATGGCCTCATCTAGCAGCCATGGNCTGTCAGTGTCTTTACAGAGGGCATCTGTCTGACATTCCCACTCCTACCCCAGTGCTTACCCCACAATCCCCAGTCTGGTCTGGCTGAACACATGTTCCTAGAGCTGCCTGGGTAGGAGGAATAGGACTGACAGGAGCTGGGAGGGAGCAGAGGGACAGCAAGCTGGGGACATCTTCCCTCCTTAGACAGTCAGCCTTGACTCCCCAGGCCAGCTGAAAGTTCAACCCTTTCACCCACCCTTCCTGGACAATTTGGATACCTTCCTGTGATACTCCTGTATAACAAGAATTTTCACCCTGTGACCCTTGAGTGTATCCTGAAGGGTTAGAGGGTCTCCCTGGGGCCATGGCTGCTAGATGAGGCCATGACTATACTGCTTCAGATATCTCAGCCTAGGAAGGTGAGGCAGATGGTCTTAGCACCATCAGACATCCTAATATATATATTAGGATATATATTAGGATATATACAGGATATATATTAGGATATATATATTAGGACATATATTAGGATATATATTTTATGATATATATGTATATATTAGGACATATATTAGAATAGGCTGAGATATCAGAAGCAGTATAGTCATGGCCTCATCTAGCAGCCATGGCCCCAAGGAGCCCCTGGGAAAGTGCGGCGATATAAAGTACTGCAACTGTGCAAAATGTTAATACTCCCATCTGTGCTCACAGGTGCTTGCCACACGTGCACACTGACATTGCTAAGACAGAATCTCCGTGCTAACCTGCATCAGGGCTAGGCATCACACATTTTTCTGTAAGTGAAAAGGGGCAATTCGTCAAATCCAGCCCTTACAACTGAAATATGCTATGTTATCCTTTTTAGAGAATTGCTTCAGGATGGACACATCATAGTCTCGAGTCTTGGCTAGCAGAGGAGCCATCCAGAAGCTGACCCTGGAGATAACTCTGTTTGGGGAGCATATCCAAAATTAAATGTTTCTGCCCACAAGCCTGGACTGGCCTCCTTGGATGCTTCCAGGAAAGAGGTAAACTAGACAGATCCTTTGTGAAGGGTACAGGGATGGGAGATGTCCTGCCCAGTACATCTCTCTTTGGCCCCATGCAGCTTACAGTGGCTATTTCAGACCCTGAAATGCACCTTACAGTTACATTTCCCATTTATGCCACTTGCTGGATGACAGCAGACAGCAAAAGCGATAAGCCATATCTGCCAGGGCTTGTATGACTGGACATGAAGTGCTGAAACCCTGAGAATTCCCACCTCTGCTGCCTTCAGTGCCCAGAGCTTAGAAAGGAAACACAAACAGCCTTGTGGCACTGGATGCAAGTTTGATCCAAAATTGAGTGGAGTGGTTTAGGATCAATGCATTATCTTTGAACTCCTGCCAAGCGCAGTGTAGTGCTTGAGCCATGGATTTTAGTTAAGCTCATTTCTAATGACAAGCTGTAAAAATCATCCTTTAAATCCCATGGGATGTTACAACAAATAGAAGCCTCAGTTTCTCAGTTCTAACAAACCAAAGCATCAGCTTATGCTTATATCTTGTCTAAGTGATTATGCCTACAGAATATTTCACAGGTTTGTAAACCCCCTGAAAGTCAAGCCAATTCAGTGTTTCTAAAGCGCAACACATACCAAAAAAAGAAAGATTTTTATACTACCATGGAAACGTGGCAAATGCTTATCTGTTATGTGTTGCACCACTGGCTCACCTACTCATAGGGATAAATACAGTTGAAGAGGACCACACCTTAACAAGTTAAGTTGAACTGCCTAATGTCTAGAGGATAAATAAATCTGCATGGTCATAAAAAGTCCTTAGAATATGTGAAAACAGTGGTCCAAGCACTGTTCAAAAAAAGCATTTAGGCATCTAAATAACTTGGTACAAGATAGACATTTCTGCCCCCACCTGCCTTTGAAGTCTGGCCTTCAACCTGACAAAACAAAGAAGCGAGGGATCCTCCATCAGCATCTGTAGCAGAGNAGATATCTCAGCCTAGGAAGGTGAGGCAGATGGTCTTAGCACCATCAGACATCCTAATATATATATTAGGATATATATTAGGATATATACAGGATATATATTAGGATATATATATTAGGACATATATTAGGATATATATTTTATGATATATATGTATATATTAGGACATATATTAGAATAGGCTGAGATATCAGAAGCAGTATAGTCATGGCCTCATCTAGCAGCCATGGCCCCAAGGAGCCCCTGGGAAAGTGCGGCGATATAAAGTACTGCAACTGTGCAAAATGTTAATACTCCCATCTGTGCTCACAGGTGCTTGCCACACGTGCACACTGACATTGCTAAGACAGAATCTCCGTGCTAACCTGCATCAGGGCTAGGCATCACACATTTTTCTGTAAGTGAAAAGGGGCAATTCGTCAAATCCAGCCCTTACAACTGAAATATGCTATGTTATCCTTTTTAGAGAATTGCTTCAGGATGGACACATCATAGTCTCGAGTCTTGGCTAGCAGAGGAGCCATCCAGAAGCTGACCCTGGAGATAACTCTGTTTGGGGAGCATATCCAAAATTAAATGTTTCTGCCCACAAGCCTGGACTGGCCTCCTTGGATGCTTCCAGGAAAGAGGTAAACTAGACAGATCCTTTGTGAAGGGTACAGGGATGGGAGATGTCCTGCCCAGTACATCTCTCTTTGGCCCCATGCAGCTTACAGTGGCTATTTCAGACCCTGAAATGCACCTTACAGTTACATTTCCCATTTATGCCACTTGCTGGATGACAGCAGACAGCAAAAGCGATAAGCCATATCTGCCAGGGCTTGTATGACTGGACATGAAGTGCTGAAACCCTGAGAATTCCCACCTCTGCTGCCTTCAGTGCCCAGAGCTTAGAAAGGAAACACAAACAGCCTTGTGGCACTGGATGCAAGTTTGATCCAAAATTGAGTGGAGTGGTTTAGGATCAATGCATTATCTTTGAACTCCTGCCAAGCGCAGTGTAGTGCTTGAGCCATGGATTTTAGTTAAGCTCATTTCTAATGACAAGCTGTAAAAATCATCCTTTAAATCCCATGGGATGTTACAACAAATAGAAGCCTCAGTTTCTCAGTTCTAACAAACCAAAGCATCAGCTTATGCTTATATCTTGTCTAAGTGATTATGCCTACAGAATATTTCACAGGTTTGTAAACCCCCTGAAAGTCAAGCCAATTCAGTGTTTCTAAAGCGCAACACATACCAAAAAAAGAAAGATTTTTATACTACCATGGAAACGTGGCAAATGCTTATCTGTTATGTGTTGCACCACTGGCTCACCTACTCATAGGGATAAATACAGTTGAAGAGGACCACACCTTAACAAGTTAAGTTGAACTGCCTAATGTCTAGAGGATAAATAAATCTGCATGGTCATAAAAAGTCCTTAGAATATGTGAAAACAGTGGTCCAAGCACTGTTCAAAAAAAGCATTTAGGCATCTAAATAACTTGGTACAAGATAGACATTTCTGCCCCCACCTGCCTTTGAAGTCTGCCCTTCAACCTGACAAAACAAAGAAGCGAGGGATCCTCCATCAGCATCTGTAGCAGACCTTGGGGTCTGTGACTCCCATTTTGCCTGCTGCCCTTTTGTTTTTCAGCTCTGTGTGGAAAAAACATGCAAATAAAATCTCTAGCCAGAGCAAGTAAATGCATTGTGTTCTGTGGGTAGCTTCCCATGGGAAAATGAAGGATTCTGCTTCCGTCTTTTCATGACTCTGATAGATAAGACACTGAGAAGCAGTCACTTTTGACTCTCACTTGTCCTCCAGCCTGACAGGAATATGAACTCGTGGTGGAAGTCCATGTGGGAAGAGGAGAAAGTGATTCCCAACATGGGGAACTGTCACCACACAAAGAAAGTAATGGCTAGATGGGAGGAGAAGGGTTAGATCAGAAGATATACAAGGAGCATTCCTCAGCCTAGTTTTGACTCTACTTTGCAAGAGTGGAGTTATTTATATAGATGTGTGTATAAATGACTGTAAAATCTCCTTCGCTGAGCCTCTACTTCTTGTCTGACCTACTGTACTGTCCCCAGAGTGTGGACAGGACTGATGCTACTTCCAGGACCAGAGGCAGCAAAACTGCAGATCCTTCCTCAGTGGGTGTCAGCAATTTGAGCCATTTGCAAAAGATAGTGAGCATCTCTGCAGCCTCAGACTTTGCTCAAACTTTGAGGCATGCCCAGGGAAGAAGGTCGTGGCTAGGAGATGGGCATGGCTTATGGAAGGGCTCAAAAGCAGGGGGCAGAGCTTGGTGAGATGGTGTTACTGCCCTGGCTGCCACTGAAAGTATGAGTGGAAACCCTCGCTTCCATGAGTAGCTGTGTCCTCACGTATGTGCCCCCAGCACTAGTCAGTCTGTCCAGAGCTCTCTGTCTCCAAAGGGATAGCTCTTTGCCTCTGCTGCACTTGGCAGCTGACTAGCATCTTTACACTAGAACAGGGCATCCTCTCATGGTTCTTGAGTTAAAGCCTGTCAAAACCAGTAGAAAACAGGCTCATGATGAAGAAATACACAGGAATAATTCTGCTGTTACAGATATATCCTACAAAAGAGCAAAACCTTCTGTAGCCATGATGGAGTACTGTCTGTGTTACTTCCCCCAGCTTATCTACTGTCCATCACTGTACACTTTTTATGTGGATGATCTGAAAAGTAACAGTGTATCACCCCCTGCCTGGGGACAGTGCCTGAAACTAATGTGGCAGAAATTCCAACACTTTTCATGAAGCCTGGATCTGATTTTTCTGAGCTGCATGCTTTTACCAGGAAAAAAAAGTCATTTTTAGCAGAGCTACTTACTCCTACGTTTAAGGACAGCACTTCTACTACCAAGCATTTGGAAGGCTTGGTAACCCTCATAGGTGGAAAGCAGCAGAGCTGTGCGTATTTACAGTGGTAGTGAACCTGGCCCTAGGATTATATCCCCTATTTATATTCCTAGGCAAGGATGGCAGGAATAAAGGCAGAGCAGCAGGGTAAAGACAGAAGAGAAGGATGAAGATACTTAAAGGGGACTGCAAGCACTTAGGAGCTCATTTCACCTTTCTGCAGTCTTTTTTTTTGGTAACTGCAGTGTCACTGAAGCAAAAAGAGATGGCCAGCTTGTAACTTTCGTTTAGATGACTCATTAGGGTATCCACGTCACCTGGGTTTTTCTGGAAAGCAACATGTGCTCATGATGTTCCCAGCACACTGTCCCAACAGTATGCTAGATTTCCCTGTGTGCTGGATCCACTGTGCTGGGCCCTTTAGCAACCCAGTCACAGCTCCTGCTTGGAGCTGTCTGGATAGGAAAAGAGGATGAGACACGATGGGCACTGACTAGTTAATGGAAAGTATTATCTCCTCCACTTGCCATGGTGCAATTATAAGAAATTACATGCATTAGTGTTGCAATGGTGACAAGGGAAGTCTCAAATAGTCTAGAGTTTCTAGTTCAGGGATATGGTTCTCTTTCAGGTTTAAAGTGCTTAAAACTCTGTTGCATTTCCTGCAGACTGGAAATGTGTAGGAAGCATCACTGTGGAAACACTGAAACTGCATCTTACAGGAAGGACACTCCCATGGCTGTGATATAAAACAATCTTGTTTGCATCAATGGTGGCAAACTGCACCAAAAATGTCAAGTCAAAGAGCTCTGGAAGTTCTGATCATCTTTAGCCAATGTGGGCTCAAAGACAGCATTTCCAAGCTCCTGTTAGAGGAGACAAACAGAGACAAGCAGCAACAGTCAATGCTCCGGCCATCCCAGATCCATGCCATCCATGTTCTGGATTATCAGGCAAGAAGAGCAGCTTATGGTCCAAGGAGCAGTGAGTCTTCCAGGATAAGCCAGAGCCCCTCAGGAGACTTGGCTTCTTGCTGGAAAAGATACCACGTCAATCAACACATCCTAATCCTGGGACGGTTCATCAGCTTTGGTGAAAGCGCATCAGAGTTTAGCCATGAAATCTCCCTCCAGCTCAGTGAGTTGACATTCTCTAACTGGTGCTAATAATGCTCAGCTCACAAATCACACAAATGGTTGTAAGCAGAAAAATTTTACAGAAATGTCTTTTAAGATGAGGCCAAAGACGTGGTATGTGTGACATTTATTCATGCAGTGTGCACATTTTTAGTTGCCATGTTCCTTACGCGCCTACGTTTTTCCTTCCACTGAATTTAGCTTTTTAACCAGTGTTTATCTATTAGTAACTCTTTAAATTCTTGGAGTTATTTAGGGCATTTTGTTCATCTTTACCTGGGAAATCTGTGTCGCAGGGGTACTCAGAGGCACACTTTCAGTCTCTCCTGTGGGAATAAAGAACTTCAGTCAATTAAAATTACTTATAATGGTTGCTATAAATAACTGGGACAAAGTGTTTAAAGTCCCTCTTGACATACAAATCAGTTTTAAAGGACTCAATTCCACTTCAGGAGGTACGAGCACCATATTGTTTGTAAAATAAACTGCAATAAACTGGCTCACCTAAATCAGCAATTAAATTCACCTCATTTGCTGTCCTGTGTCTGTCCAAACCCAATCCATGCAAAGAAGTGAGAAAACTTGTATGGGCAATTAGGATTAAATTGCCACCTGTGAAATTCAGTTCTATGTACCAGCCTTAAGTAACTGTTTTTCTCTCCTAAAGCATTAGTGATCCATCTCTCTCCTAAAATAGTGAATTTTTGTACATATTTCTATTACCTCCACAAAAGGCTATTTTAATCTGTGTGTGTTAAGGCCTAAGTTATATTTTGTCACAATACATTGCAAGCAGTAATCATGTCTTTTGTAACACAAAAGAAAATCACACCTTTTCATAAGTTCTAAATTCCTAGCTTTTTGTGGCATTATCATCCCATCTGATCTTGGAGCTAGACTTAACATTTCTGAAATAGGCTTAGCTCATGGAAGATCTTATACCTATTTTGTAGACGTGTTTTGGACATTGCAGAATCATTAACTCTAGATGTTCATGGGTTCTTGCTTGAAACCCAAAAGGTCTATATTCATTATTTCCTTTCCTAACATTGCCTTTTCTGTACAGAAACCTTCAATTATCCAGCAGAAAATCATCTCTGTCTGTGCCACCATTGCATTTTGAGGGAATTGCAGTCCAATGGACATCAGTTCCCATGTTTATCCCTACATCAGGCTCCCTGGCTGGCCTTCACTCACAGAAAACACCTTCATATGGATTGCCTCCCCTTGTCAATGTCACTTCATGAAGTGGGTTTTCTCTTGCTTCCAAGAATTTGCTTCACCCATCTCTGCTCTCAGTCACATACATGACCAGTGATACCCATGCCCAATTCTAGGGGGAGCAAAGCTCCCTGTTTCCATGCTGGCTGCAGGTGCTCAGTATTTCACCCACCTGGGCATGTAAGACCACAGAAATTCAGTCCTGCAGAAGCTTGACAAAGTAGCAGGTGCTATGCAGTCAGCAAGTGAATGAAGTAGAAAGCTGAAGCCTGAAAGTCAGAGCTTTTACCTGCGTTGTTCCAATTTCTTTACCCCCAAAGGGGAATAGGAATTACCGCCAAGGGCATCTATGAATTGGCTCTGTTCTACTCTCTAGGCTTTGTCCTGATTCAGAAGAATATGAGCAAATTCCCCAGTGACTTGTAGAAGTAAGAGCCAGAGGAGGAGAGGATATATGCCCCTCTCTGCGCATGTGCCACCTTCTCCCCACGCTGGCTGGTCTTGCAACCATGGGGTTGGTTAGCAGAGTCAGACACTGAGCCTTCAGGGAATAGCCTCCAGGGTTCCTCCTGGGGAACATAAGTAGCAGCAGGCTGATTGGGAGAAGTAACCATAACCCCAAACTGCCAGCTGTTTGGGGTCAAAACTCATCATCAAGCCCACACCAAGACCCAAGATTTGTCTTTTAAATGACAGGTTGATTTCATTTTCAGCTTTGGCCCTTCTGAGTCGCTTTCTTTTTTTTTTATTTTTTTTTTTTATTTTCTTTGCAACCCCACAAACTAGACACCAGCTTCTGGCCTAAAGTGAGTGATGAAGCTTTCTCATTATGCCTGGAATTGAGGCTTGAGAGGGCAGCCAGTGTGTATGGTGATCCTTTTGAATCAAGAACACCGATGTCCCTATCTGATCTGATATAAATGTTACTGCTGGACTCTTACTGTGTGATGATAATGACTGACCAAAAAAGAGCAAGAGGACATGTATCTAATAGCACAGTACAAACCAGATGCTGGGAGGACAGGGAGATTCTGTTCTGGCGAAGTGGTGGACATACTGAATGCCTGAGCTTTGTGAAGGTGGGAGCACAGCACAGCAAGGAAGAGGCATGGTCTCACCTTCTATTTTCTTTGGGTGTTTATCAATGTGACACATAGAGGGCTCAGCAAAAGTCTGTTGGGATCTTTCATATGGGTTTGGACACGGATCAGTCTGTAATGTCCTTCGACACACTCAAAGTGAGGAATTGCTTTTGAGCAAGACCAGAAGATAGGAGAGGATCTACTGTAATTTTTATCTCCCACCTTCCATGAACAAGAGCAGAAGCACTGTCTGCACATACCCACTCAAAACCCAGACTGTTTCTATAAAGTCACTGCCAAGAGCTGGAGCAGAGGAGGCTCATCACAGTTGTACCGTGGGAAACACTGGAAATTGTGGTTATCTCCCAGTTTCTGCACTGAACAGAAGCCTGTGGGGGCGTACCAATTAATTGGAAAAAAAATCTCTGAGTTAATTTTCTTTTCAGCCTGCTGTAGTTCAGGGGCCTAGGTACACAGACCTAATTTACTCAAATTAGAATACCAGTAATAGAGAAATTAACCCATCTGTTACCTAAGCCATGAATGAACATTGGCACCACTGAGCATCTTTTAAGAGAAAAAGAGATAGTCCAGGCTCTATCTTAAGCTGACAGTTATGAGTATTCCCAGTGCTGATCCACTTGCTCCTCATAGTTTCAAGAGGCCCTCAGGTGACAAAATCATCTCTGAGGTGCCAAAGCAGAGCACAATGCTGCAAGGGGTAGCCCCACATTCCTCTGCAAGAAGAACATCTAAAGCCTGGACCTGAAACTCCTGAGCTTTGCAGACTTCCTAGAAGTGCTGCTGGCTGTAGCAGGACTGTATGTATGCAAGCAGCATGGCCTGGATATATCTTGGTGCTTAGAAGATTGGGACTGGTGGTGTGTTACTGTCTGGGTTGTGGCACTGACATGAACAAAACCCCCTTGAAACAAAGTATGTGAGGGACAGAAGCAGATCCTCATCACAGTGCCCTTGTGTAAGACATGGCTTTTGACAGTTAGAAGTCTCTGTATATCCCAAGGCAGAGGGAGGGTCTGAGGCAAGAGAGGGGAACAACTTCCTATGTTGGACATTACATATGCCACAGGATTATTTTCCAGAAGGGAGATGTTTCTAAAATAAAAGATATAAACTTCAAACCCCAGGTATTTATATGAAACTAAAAAAAAAAAAAACATCTGTCTGTCCACAGCCGCCATGACTAAGAGATGCTCTTGGGAGGGTGTCTGGTGGCTGCCAACAGGAAGGTCATATGAGAGCAGGTTTCTTCCTGACTGTCTTTCATGCTATCAAGAAGTGAAATAAGAGGCTGCATTACCTTCTTGTTTGTTTGAGTCCATGGCTGCTATAGGGTGTGCGTCCTTGCAGGGACTCCTGTCCTCACTCTGGAGGGTTCTGGCTGGTCACTGGGAGCATCCCATGGCTTAGAGCTGCCCACATGTGAGCCCTGCGTTAGGTCAGCTGGTCTGAACCCTGAGTGCAGAAAGATGCAGAAAGGGTTTATTGAATGGAGATGCCCAGAGTTCAGAAAACAGAGGGAGAAGGAGAGATCTAAGAGGGAGTAATCCTAAAGGTTTGTTCGGGTTCACAGTGCCTCCACAAGCAGAGTGGGCATCAGTACAAACACTTCCCTGCCAGCCATTTGTTCTTACATGGATGGATAATTATAAAATCCCACAAAGGTCAGCAAAATCCCTCTTGTTTGAACACATGAGAAACTGGATGTGAGAACCAACAGAAAAGAGAAGCAAAAGGAGATGTATTTTGAGCAGCACGTGAACATCTTGCACAGGTGCTCTGCATCAAAGAACCAGCTTTTTGCTATGCAGATAATCACCCCAAATGTCCTCCAAACTTGTGTTTGGGCCACAGAGATATTGCCTTCACAATGCTGCTACACAATCTTGCTGGGACTTTTGGAGGCACTTTTACTGCCATGCCTGCTTTCTTGGTCAGTTGTCTCCCTGACTTTTGGAGGCACAGGAGTGCTGTGAGGCACCTTGATGTGTAGCGCTGCAGCCACTCTAGAAACCAGGGCCAACAGATCATGATGCTGTGCCCAACTCATTCCCCTGGTAAAGCATCTCCTCAGTGTGGTAATGGGGTTAGAACCACGGAAACAGTCTTAAGATAATGGTGCCTGATTAATGACGCAGGCAGAGATCCAGAAAAATGATTGCACCAGCTCAAACTTCTCAGCACGGGCACTGCCCCACATCCAGGCTTCCTCTCCCCAGGGCTTAAATTAAGTCTGCTTTTGTCCAGCCTTACTGGGAAACTAGGTGTGATTTAGGACTCTAGAATAACCTTCCACCTCCATTGCTGTTTGACATATATATGTCCAAGGCTCATGTGAGTTATCATTAGCTTTCCTGATGGGATTGGAGAGGCCAGCTCCCGGCTGGGATTGGAGAAGCCTGGGGGTGATCTTTTGGGAAAAGCAGCCACAGAGAAAGGCACACAGCATTAAATAAATGGGAGAGAGGCAAAAGATGCAAGAGCCCTGGTGGCTCTAGGTAATTACTGCAGAAACAGCTGCTTCTAGTGCAGTCAGCAGTGTAGCTTGGAGGCCACACACTTTTAACCCAACAGCTTTCCAGTGTGGAACTCCCAAGGGAGAAGAGTGGTGGCAAACACTGGGGCTCCTGAGATGGGAGCAATGCTGAGCATTTGTGAGCTGTGGCAAAGGATACTTTTGTGGCCGGGCTGGGAGTGGCACAGCCACCAGCACACACAGCCTGCCACTTGCTGAGGACTGAAAAGGATTCCAGCACAGCGCTGAAGGGACCTGGAGTTCAGCATCTTCTTGAGACTGAGGATAAATTTATTTGTAAGAGAGCTGCTAATGAGATCTCCCAAGAAGATCCACTGTCTTCTCAGGACAGAGGGTTGTTGGGTGACACATTTGGAAAGGTGGAGGGACTTTGGATGTAGGGTTAGTACAAACTGGTTGGGAAACTAGGTAGACACCTGGTTACAGTGAGGTAAATGTTAAATCTGTTTTCTATCAGCTGATAGTGCAATAGGGTTTTTTTGTTGTTGTTCCAAAGACTCTGCTCATGGCACAGTTTAGATGGGCAAAGTCCTCTGGAGTTATCTGAGTGAAAGCAGGGCTAACCCCAAACCTAGATCAGATTTCTCAGGGCCTCATCTAGTAAAGGCCTGCGTATCTCTCAGGCTGGAGATTCAATCTTTCTAGGCCTGGCCCAGGACTACACTGATCCTGTGGGAAAGAATTTTTTACTTATGGCCAGTCAAGGTTTCCCTTGTTGCATCTTGTGCCCATGGCAATTTATCCTTTCATTGTGCCTGTGAGAAAAGCCTGACTGTCTGGTCTATAACTGCTTTAGGCAGTTGTGGATGGCTGTAGGACCCACCCTTGCCCAAGTCTTCCCTTCTTTAAACTATATGAGGAAACAATGTATGAACAGGTTGTAACATCAGGCATTGAAGTTGTAGAAAAGCCAGATTTAAAGCTTAATTCAGTTCCACCAACTGCTCTCTACTGCCACTCTTAGACCAGCTCCTCCTAGGCATCTGAGACTTCAAAATGCTTGTGTCTCTGTCTATGTCCCACTTTGGCAGGTTCCCCTGCCCAGCACATAAATGGGGCTATGCCATCAGTCTCACAGATGGGGATTTTGAAAGACATATGCATTACGAAGAGCACCTGTGGCTATCCCACCACTAACACATGGAAACCTGCAGCTGTCATGCACCTAAGACAGAGAAGCACACAGGACGGCATTTCCTGCTCTCCTATCCTACAGTTGATGACTTGAACAATCTTGGTTCTGGTACAAAGAAAGAGGTTTTTCTGATATGAAGAAAAATAACTTACATAAGGTTTTAATGAGAAGTAGTACTTGTAGAAGAAGGGCTCATATGAGGATGTATTATTGTCCTGTTACCCATCTTCTGTTCTTGTGTGCTTTCAAATCAGAACCACATAGGGCTATAAGGGAGCCCTTTGGCATTTAGCTTATTTCTTGGGTTGTAAGTTCCTAGTATCAGAAATAACTTTTCCTTACAGAGGGAATTCAAAACAATACCTGTACAGCATGGAGATTTAACTAAGGAGCTGCTCCACATCAAACTTATGGTGACAAGGACAACATCTGAGCACAGTCTCTCTCCGCTGCAGAGCTCCAGAGTGAGACTTTGAAACTGGGACACCAGAGATGCCACCATCCCCTCCTGCTCCAGGCACAACCAGGAGTTCTATATACTGCACAACAAAGTAGGTTGAACTTCGTTAAGTGGGTCCAGAAAAATCTTCCCTGTTTTACCAGAGTAACTGTCTTTTGTGTGTTCTCTAGCTGCACTCTGCGATTTCCCAAGTGACCCCTCAGTTCTTTGTTATATTAAATGATCGTGTTACATTGGCTACTTTAATAGCATGTAGGGCTCACTGCTGGACTCTATGAATATATAACATTGCCTGCCTGTCCCTGGTTCTTCTGAACTGCTGAATATGCACAGCAAAAACAGTCAGTCCTTCCTCATCACTAAAACAAACAAAATATGCGCATCTCCATGATTTGGAGTAAATGCTTGTCCTCTATTTACCCTGACTGACAGGTGGGGAAGCTGTTAACACTATGTCCTCACCAGGGGCAAGGTCAGCCTGAGTTGTCTGAACAACATCTGGCTTGTTTCTAAAGGGTACAAAAGGGGTTTGGAGAAAAAGGACTAACATTTGGCCCTAAGATCACAGATATGGGCTGCCTCTGCTGGCAGCAAACAAGTCATAAGCTCACAGCAGAGTCTAGGTGAGTAGGAATGCTTGTATGTCTCTAGCCTGGCTTCCTGTTCAAATCAAGGCTAACTCCAAACTAGATCACCTTCCTCAGGGCTGTGTCCAGCTCAAAACTGAGTATTTCCCACACTTGAGTCTTTGTAGCCTCTGGGCCCCCTAGCACACCGGGGAAGAATATTTTTCCTTATGTCTAGAGTTTCCCTCTGCTGTGGCTTGTGTGCACTGCCTGGTATGCCAGCCCACCACAGGGTAGTTTCCTCATCAGCAAGGATAAGTTATTGTTCCTCTGTAAGGTCCACACTGGACAGGCTCAACACCCAGTCACATGAAGCCATCAGCAGGTTGCCTTGGCCTGCTCATAGCCCTCCTGCTTTAGGGACAAGAAACAGCATAGCTTTCTTTTTTACTTCAGAGCTGAGCGTTAAAACTCATTCACTACCCTGCAGCTCTCATCAAGCCAGAATGCTGTCTCCAGAGCAAAGCCCAGAGAATAGTTTCAGGCTGTTAAAACCACCCAATTTCTCCATCATGGCAAAAGGAAGTATTTTTCCCTTTTGTCTCTATCTTCCATCCAGCAGCCTAATCTATCAAGCCCAGAAACAAAACTGAGTGCCACCTCTGCCATTAGTTTTCACCATGATTCTGGTCAGCAAAGAATACTGACCTGGTGCTTGCATGAGCAGCAGGCACTGCGCCAACCCCCAGAGAAAACTGCATTTGAACATTAACAGAGCCCAAGCTGGCACCCACTTGCCATGAGATCCCCAAGGGAGAAAGTGTGGGTGGATGAGGAGGTCCTATTGGATTGTCTTCTTTAGTTATGCCCCAGGCAGAGGGTTGAATCCTAGAATAAGGTGCCACTGAGGCAGCACAGGGGTAGGATTCCCTCACAAAGCTGTTGTGGGGGAGGCAGGTACCATGTGTGACCATGCTCACCCTTTCAGTGCTCCCCTCCTACAGAATGGCACAGCTGGGAGAAACAATCAACCGTGCAGAGGATTCACTTGTTAAAAAGACCATACCAGTACCCCAAGCATCAGCATGCAAACAAGGCAAAGTTCAGTAAAGCACTCACAGCCTAGCCTTCATGGACAACAGTTACTATCTGTTTGGTTTTCTGTCCCATTCTCCTTCTGAAACCATGACATTGGTTACAGTTCAAGGCAATCCATATGGAGTTTTGCTGTTTCAGTTGTTAAACAAACACAATTTTCCTAAATAAATGTTTAGGATCTTCCTGGTGACTGTCTCAATCCTGCCAGCTGAGATTGCTGGCTGCTTTAAATACCCCACTGAGAGAACAACCCCCAGTCCTCTGGGGCAGCAAAAAAACCCCCAGTTATTTACTCTCATCACTCTCACGCTTTGTATCCAGCTAACTCTAATGCAATTGTAATTCAAATACTTCAATTCAGTACGAAACCTCCATTTAGCTCTTAAATGATATGAGCAAAAAAGATCTTTATAAATTGGTGTTTTAGAGACCTCACTATAAATGCAGACTCACAAGATTCTCCAGCACACTAAGAAGCCACACCTCCACATATAGTCTTAGAAGAAATCAGCTGGAAATAACTGTGGGCACTGAAGATGCAAAATACTTTAAATACCATTTTATGTTCTGCCTATCCAACATTAAATAACTGGCTCTAGCTTTTTCCTATAATACGAATAATGATATTATTAATCCCTCTCTTCATCCCATGATAAATACATTTTAAACTTACCCCAGGCTGAATGAAGATCCTTTAGAACTGGCAGTTTCTGGAGTAGGGAATTAGCACTGTGCAAGAAAGGAGAGAGAGAGGAGAGCAATGGTGGCTTGACATTTCCCAGGATGGGACTGTCACATGCTAATCACTAATTTGAAACACAAGCGTAACAGTGCCTTCTAATTATGTAATCTTTAGGTCATATCCTTGCATCCCTGTGCAAAAATCAGGACTGTGCACTCGGAAGAAGATGATACCAACTTTTTGGTTTTTTAATTAGCTTTGCACACTGCTGTGAAGGGAGGGTTAAAAGCCTTGTGAAGTGATGGGCAGAGGGGGCCATGTGGTGAGACCTGGCTGCTGATGTGGTCTCTGCTACTTTGCAAAGCTTAGAGGCTCTTAAGCACCTCCTGTGGCACCCAAGTGAGGCAGCTGCAGCTGGGGACAGGGAGACAGGACCAGCTCCTCCCTGCTTTCTCCAACACCCTCAGTGTCCTGCTGTGCATGGCCTCACTAGGGATACCAGGGCCAAGAGAACTTCCCTTCTTTCTTTCAGGGCTGAGAGCAAAGTTGCCAAAGTAGCCAGGGAGGGGAGGAGCGACCACCAGCACTTATGTATTTTCTGTTGCTTGTTAGTTCTTGCAGGGCCTTTTGCTCAAAAGGGTATCAAGAAAGCATGGGAAGAATGCAGGTAATGCAAAACCAGTGGTGTCAAAACATTTGAGCCAGTCCATTGAGTTACTCCAAAGTGTAAGAGCAGAGAGAAATAAAGGAGGAAAAACAGTAACAAAAGGCAGACTGTTTTCTTCCTGAAAGACAAAGATCTGCTTCAAAGATACCCTTCAGGCAGAAAACCTAAAACCACAGAGAGCCTAAATCAGTATAATTGCTGTGCAGCACAGATAAATGTGGTGACGTGGAATCCTAGCAAGGGAGCTGAAAGGACAGGCTCATGGATGAACAGAAGCTCTAGGGAAGGTGCTCTGAAGTAGAAGGACTAGGGACAGAGGACACTGTATTTCTTTTCTGGAGCTGGCTATTTCAGGAGCAAAACACAACAAAATTGAACAAAATAAAATTATAATTCTGGAGGATTTTGCTGGAAAGTGCATTATTGGTGGGTCAAAGATACAACAGCTCAAGCTAGGAAAGATTCAGGCTTTTTTTAAATAAATAAAAACATTTAACTTTACAAATCTATCAACAAAACACTTCAGAGATTCTCCTGCAGGCAGCTTTAAGAAAAAGGGCTGAAAGGCATTATATTGCCAAATGATCCATGAGCTGCTTTGTTTCAGATGGCACAGTATGCTTCAGTCTGCTGATAATGTGCTGGGTTTTTGTTTTGCTTAGAATCCACAGGGCCCAAGATTTTTCCAGATCCTAGGAAAATGAGCTGACTATATTTGATGGAACAGCATTTGTACATTGTGTCTGCAAATGGAGGCAAGAACAAGTATTTAATAAAACTTCATTAACTATCTGGCAAGCAAAAACTCAACACACATTTTTTCCTGGCAGCACTGTATATTGTGGGGTATTTTTAATCTAGAAAGTGTGTTTTCTGCTTTGTAAACCAAATAGTTCAGATTTACAGTGCAGGGACCTTTGAGCACCAAACACAAACAAAAGTAGTTATAGATTTTTCATTGCTTTAGAGTTTCTGATGGGACTGTGGCAGTGATCAGTCTCCCCTGTACGCCTTCCTGGCTACTTTCCTTCCCAGAAAGGAAGCAGATTTGGTGTGTAGCAGAGGTCTGTCCTTGAGTGGTCTGGTACTGTGGGGTTTGACCTGTGAAGAGTAACTGCCACACTACAGCTGCACTGTCTGTCTGCCCTCACCCCGCTATGCAACACCTGGCTTAGGGTAAACATGATTGTATGAGCACTGTGTTTGCAAAAGCTTCTGTAGATGGCCATGTTGTTATCTGGAAAGTTACAAAAAAAAAATGTTGAGCATAAATTAGGCCTCATTTGTTCATGTCAGGTTGGTTTTCTTTTTGAAACTCAGGGAGAAAGACATTCCTAGGACAAGTTAAAATAAAAGAAAGAATTCTAGTCATCGACTGCTCCGCTTATAAATTCACCCTATCCAACTTCATTTCTTTAAGGTTTTCAGTTAGGAGACTTCAGCTAATCAGTCTGAAAAGAAGAGTGACTTAATTTTATTTACTAGTGACATGCAACTTCAGGGTTTATTGTTTAAAGATGCATGAAGAAATAATGCCTCTTGAAAACTGGTCACAGCTGTTGAGCCCAGAATGCAATCACAGAGCTGCCATTAACATGTGCCACTGTCCAAGACAAGTAGCTACATTTTCAACTTCAGCTTCAGTCCGAAGTATTTTTTCCTTCCATTACAATATCCATTGAGATTACTGCCTTTGAGTCTGCTATCATATTGAGATAAGATAAATGGAGAGGAAAAATATTATTCTTTCAGATTTAGACAGGTTCCTGCTTCTACAAGGATTTCAGGTAAAAGCTTAAGCTTTTGGCCAGCCACAGCGTCCAATAAACCCCTCATCTGCTAGTAGCCTCACATGAGCTGCTGCCCCCAGCCCTGCAAATAATTTATCTACCCTGACAGCCTGAGCTGTTAATTACATTTTCCAGAATTTCTTTCTGTGGATCAAGGCAGTGCAAATCTTTCATTTGTTCAGCCTAGGGCATTAAGCCATAACTGGGGATTTAAATCTGTGCTGTAAAGCAGCACTTCTGTGCCATAATCTCAATTCTTATCATTGCACCAACATTTTTGTATGAGAATGAAAAAAAGGCCATATTAGATCTGATAAAACAACAAGGTGTGGTTTCCTAATTGCAGGCTCTCATTTATCTCTTTTCAAGGACCGTCTACTCTCCAGCATCAACAAAATAAGCAATTTTCCTATACTTACTAATTCATTCCTGGGGAAAAGAGTAACCAAGGGCAGCCAAACAATGGTGCATCCACTGATGGCCAAAGCAGCCCTGTTTCACTGTGGGATGCACATGGCATATATAAACATGCAGGAGGGCCTTGCCTAGCCCATTATGTGTGCATAGCCATTCATGCAGGGCTTTCACAGTGGCTGTGCTTTCCTGGGGACCACCAGCACCACACTGCCAGATGTTTCACCAGGGCCTGCCTGCCAGCAATAGGCAGCGTATTTGCAGGAGCCTCAGGAAGCAGCAGGACACCTGAAGTCCACAAATGTCTCAAGTCTTCAGCCTGGGTTGAGACAAGATTCCCAGGTGGAAGAAGAGCCTGCATCATTGGTCTAATACTTCTCAGTTTATGACTTTCCTTTCTGTGTATTTTTAAGGGTGAGTATAGTGGACATGCTCCATTCCAAAGCTAGAGGAATAGTTAAAATTACCTTGTCGTTTTTCCAGCTTCCAACGTATGTAGTTCCATTGGTGCTAGTGTAGACTCCATGACTGTTCCTCTCGAGCACATCTTCAGGTATCTTTTTCCACTCCCCCCTCGCAAGAATATTAGAGTGGTGGAAGACAGGTATTTTCACTTCAAGACAGAGAGCACTGGAGAGGCAAAAACTATGAGATCACGCAATGCATTTCTTCTATTGCACAGAGCCATTTCTCCAGAGCTGACTTTCTATCTCCTGTGGACAGATTGCTGCCAGAGATGGGCCCTTGGAGCACACAAATCCTGCTGGAGCAGATGCCTTTGGGAGCTATGCAGGGTGCAAGCCAACAGCAGTCCTGTTACCTGGTCTTCCACCACCACTGAGCCCCACTGTGAGTCTGGTGAGGAGCTGGCATAGGGCAGAGCAGACCCCAGTGGACCATCAAGGCAGTGGCTGTGGCTGTCTGTAGGTGGACCCTGGGGAACCACACCCATGGCAGCTTCCATGTGTCTGTACAGGCTCTTAAACTGCCAAAGCAGTGAGTTACTTGGGAAATAGTCCCATTTTGCTGGTAAAAAATTTTACCTTAAACTTCCATGTGGCACAAGTTGCCCAGAGGGGTTGTGGAGTCTCTGTCCATGGAGATATTCAAGACTTGATGGGGTGCTGTCCAGGGCAGCCATTGTGGGTCACCCTGCATGTGCAGGGGACCAGGGATCTCTAGAAGGACCTCCCTACCTCAGCTGCGCAGCTTCAGGGTTGCTTGTTACTTACGTAACCCTCACCCTGAAACTGGCAGAGATTTCTATTGGTTTAATCCCATAACACTCAGTTTTGCAAAAGGAATTAGTGCCTACCAAGATTTTCTTATCGTTCTTGTCTTTACTCGGGAATATGAAAGACACCTTAAAAGCTGCAGCTTCTGTTAACAAAGAAACAACCATTGTCACTGTTAACAAGTTGTTATGGTTTGAGAAACCCACAACTTACTGTCATTTAGACAATTATTCTCTCACTCAGTGACCTCTCCCCACCCAGGAAGGGGAATCAGGGAAAGCAAGGAAACCCAAGGGTTGAAATGGAAACAGATTTAATAGGATAAGACAAAATAATTAACATTAATAATACTAAAGGACCAGTATCAAGCACAATACCAATACAAAACAGGCAGGGATTGTGCTCAACCCATTCTACCACAGGGAGCCATGCACTCCCAGCAGGGACAGCCAATGTGGGACCCTGGGAGCGCTGCAGCTTCAGGAAGAAGATCCAGCACTTAGACAGGGAGTTCTCAGGGTGGCAGCCATCAAGGAGGAGAGAACTTTGCAACAAACTTTTTTAATTTATGTTGAATGTGATGTTCACAGCATGACATAATCCCGTTGGCAGCTTGGGTCAAGTGCCCAGGTCTTGCTCCTCCTCATCCTTGCACCTGGCAAGGCTTGAAAACACTGAGACCTTGAAGTCCCCATACCATAGCTGGCTATAAAGTAAATATTTTCACGAATTCAGATATTAGAGTCTTCTAAAAGGGCAGTTTTCCCAAGCATTAGAAGAGAAATTAAGTCCGTGTTGCTAAAACCAGGACACAACTGTTGGCTGAAATTGAAATATATACACACACATATATATATATATACATTCAATACAGTGTGCTGCTTGAGTATGCGATACTTTACAGGGGAGTTTTGTGCTGTTTACGGGGCACCGTGTGCGGGGAGCGGATCTGCCGGAGTGCGAGAAGGTTGTCAGGCGGAAGTATCCGTGGTTGCTAGGGCGGGTCGACAACCCGGAAGGAGAGGACGGGCACTTCCGGATGAAGGGACCCTGTGCTGGGCTGCTGCGGAGCGGAAAGGCGAGGTGGGAGTCGGGGCGGAGAGGCATGGGCATCTCCAGGGGGCGGAGAGGTGTCTAGGAGGGTGTGATGGCGCTGTGCAGAGTGGGGACGGAGAGGAAGAGGTGTGCGGGGGGGCCGTGAAGGCGGCTGAGGGGATGACGTCCTGCTACCATGAGCGGAAGGGGAACCCCTGCGGCTGAGGGAGGGTCAGCGCCAGGAGAGGTTTGGGGATCCGCGTTTGTGGAGTGCTGGTGATGGGACTCCCCTTAAGAGGTGTGCGAGGCGGGGGTGTGAGTGTGCTGGGGGAATCGGCAGGGAAGTGGAGGTGTTTTGGGCTGACGGCTTCCTGCTGTGTGTGGAGAGGAAGGAGACAGAGCCCGTGTGACAGCGTCTTCGGAGGCGGCTGCCAGTGGCGATGTCCGGCTGCCGTGCTCATCCTCTTAGCCGCCTTCGCTTATGCCAGGCTGCTCTGAGCGGGGCCAGCTTGTCTGTTAAATCCTATTCCGTCCTGATGGAGCTCTAGTGGGGAGAAGTGCTGCAAAAGGGGAAGTTTCCTTCTTTCCAAGCCCCAAACTGTTGCTGTTTCCAAGCCCTCATTTGGGCTGTTACTCGTGTATGGACACAGCAGCCGCAGCTCTTGTCCTGCCTCTGGAGGTGCCAGTACAAAGAACCGGGTAGTAAGCTCCTGGCAAATTGTCCACAGCTGCTCCCTTGGCCCTGCAATAGCTTTGCATGTGCAGGAGCATGATGCTGGGGCATGTGTTAATGTTGAGCCATTCTGTCACTAACAGCAGCTGCTTAATACTAACAAGCTTGTGTCAGAGCTCACGAAGATCCTGCTGTGAGAAGGAAAGCAGGGCTTCTGTTTTCCAAGACAGGTCCCTATTCACTCCCCTGCCCAGACTCCACAGAGCTCTCAGCTGACTGGGCAGCTCCTTGCAGAAGAGGATGGCTAAGGAGCAGATTAATGTGGAAACAAACTGTATCTTTGACTTCAGTTCCCTTTTGACCTTATACTCTCAGCCCTACAAACTCCCAATTCAAAAACTGATAGGGCACAGGCCGCTTTCTGCTGTGAAAGTTCTGATGGTTGGTACTTTGAGCTCCCCCCCCATGTCCAAGAAAATTCCATCAGAGTGGCAGAACTGGAGCTACCACACTAGGCAGCACTGCTGGTAGGCTCATCCTTTTCCCAGAGATCCTGCAGGTTTTGGTTGAATAGTTATAAGAAATATGACTTTTATTTTCTAAAATCACAAAACTTGTTTAACAGTGTTCTAGTATAATGTGCTTTGCTTCAGGTGCCTATAAGTAAACTAATGTACAGGTAATCAACTGCAGTCAAGTGATGTTCAAGAAAAGTTCTTTTTCTTGTCATAAGGAAAAAAAAATAATGTAATGTGTGCCCAGACATTTACAGTATGCTAAATCATCTTCATAACTAAGGGCTGTCTTTTGTTTTCCTTCCTCAGTGAGAGAACATGAGTTCAGCAGGGAGGAGAAGAGGAAAGCCCAACAGAGGAGGAGGAAAAGGGAGAGGAGGAGGAGGAAGAGCAGGAGGAAGAGGCGGCGGCGGCAGCAGTGGCCATTCAAACAAGTCTCAATTTGGTGGAAATAGGAAATGTTCAACCAAACTTTGGGATGATGGAAATGATTTTTATCTCTTTGAGGAATCAAGGCTGGAATCCAGGTCTCTTTGTTAGTTTGGAGGGGTTTGGCATAGAGATGTTTGGGATACTTTAGGGCTGGTTTTGGACATCATAGAAGAGTGAAGGGGTGATGAAGCTGTTTCAGTATGCATCAATTTTTACAGGTCGTCTTGATTCACATTTTTTATGTTTTATAGCTAGGACTGTTGTTTGGGTTTTTTAAATATTAGAACTGTGGACTTTCTTCTTTCATCATAAAGTAATTTTAGAATCTCTGACCAGAAAACACTAATAAACATAAGCTATTCAGTTTTGTGTATTACAGAGCAGAAGCTGTGCCATGGAAAATAAGCAATTTAGAATTAATTTAGTATCCTGAATGTATTCTGGCCAATCTAACTTAGAAATATGTGGTTGTACTGTAGTCTGAGAAAAGCTTTACCTAGGAAAGATTTTATTAAATCGCTTTGGATTTGTCATAGGATAAAATACATATGTGCATGCTTGTGTATGCACAGATATAGACATACACATCCTGGTCATGTAAGAATGAGCCCAACTGAATAATCCTTAGGTGATGGACTTGTTTTATTTTGGTTTTCCTGTTTTGAACTACAGGGTTGGGTTCTAATGCATCCCAATTCAGTCCAGATCATTTGAGCCAGGCAAATAAGTCATTGTTATGTTCTATTTTAATTTTTAGATCAAATACCCCTGCCAGAAGAGGAGGGCAAACAAAACAGAGACATGAAGCAAGAATGCCTTTGCAGACCATACACATGACATCAGAGAATCAGAGAAGAGTGAAAGAACTTCTTCAGGAGCTTCAAGGGCAGGAGCTGGCTCCTGAATCAGAGTTAGTTTAAACAGAGGCACTACTTCTAGCTCTTACAGATAAGCATGCTTTAATAGGCACACTGTTAGACATGAAAACAGTGTTCTTTTTTGCCTTAACTTTTAATTTGATCTCAAATCCTGTTACTTGGAGTCACTGTTCTGTTCTTCTGCAATATTAACTCTGGGAAAGGGGTCGCAGAATCCTCCATATAAATGGAGGATTTAAAAGTGTAGAGGCACAATTCTGTGTCTACTCAACGGTATAATTTTGTTTCATTTTAATTTGATAACTCTTTTTATCAGAGTAGCTGGTTGTGGTGAAGATGATGACAAACCTGATTACCTTGATGACGAACAGTGCTGGTCAACGTATCAGGAGGTTCCTGACATAATACCAAGGTCGTCTGCTGAGCCAGCTGAGCACAGAATTGTGGAAAGTGAAGTGTCTTCATTTGCTGTGCACAAGCTCTCCAGGTGATGCTTTTCAGTGAATAATTTCTATCATGAAGAGGTAAATCACTAGTCTGAATACTGTAAGCCTTCAGTGCTTGGACTTCCTCTTGATTCCAGGGAAGTTCTGTATGCAGAATTGATGAGTTGATGAGTTTGTACCTCTTACTAGTTTAATCCTTAACTAGAGTAATTTAAAACAATGTTTTTATTAATATAAATCACTCCAGCCTTTTTTCACTGAAGTTTTCAGTTCTTTTCCAAGACACTGAAACAGATATTGGGAAAGCTCAGGGACCATTGCTGCAAGGAGGTAATGTTTCAAAATCTTCATCCATTTTACTCAGATATGAACATTTATTAACTACTTTTGCTTTGTTTGAGACTCTTCTATATGTGACAGGACTCAGCTTTCTTTGAAGAGTTTAATTTAGCTGGGAAATCTCATCCTGTAGCTGTTATGTGCACTACATTCTGAGGTGTGAAGGGTTTTTCACCTTTTAAACAACAGACACTGTAATTTAAAATAGCGTAAATATTTTGGTGAGGTTTTTTTCCCCCAGTAGTGGTAATAGTACCTCATGCCATATGTGTTTCCTCACTGTAAGCCTAGTCAAGCAGATCTGTGGTTATTTTGCTTCATACACCTTTCTGTCACTCGTTGCCATGTTGTCTCTGTTTTGTTGCAGGTATGGTTTTGACAGTGAGCGTTGTAGGGCAGTACTGAGATCCTGCAATGGTAATATTGGGGCATCATTGGAGTATTTGCTATTGCAGTGCTTTACCGAAAAATATGGAGAGAAGATGCAGGTTTCTGCAACAGCTGCTGAAGCCAGTCAAGAAGAATGTTTAGAACAGAGACAAGAAGAGGCTTTTGCCCTTCGGTCCATCTATGGAGACAAATTTGTAGAAAGAATTCAAAACCGAGTTTGGACTTTTAGTTTGGAATTGGAGTACCTAGCAAACAAGTTCAGCAAATCTAAACAAAAGGGTGGTTGTACTAGGGACACAGCAAAGCAGACTTCAAAGGAAATATGTAAATTTTATCTCCAAGGAGGCTGCAGGTTTGGTTCAAAATGCAGATTTGGACATGAATTACCTCTAAACCACTCACTAAAACAAGCCAAGAACCCTGTAGATGATGCTCATCTCAGAGCTAACAGTTGTGATCCTGTATATGAACTTGAAGTAAGATTTCCTGAAGAAAACAAGTACCCGCTTCAGGCACCTCTTGTCGCATTTTATTCCACTGATGTGAATCTACCTCTTGGTTGTCATTTACACATTGCTGAATTCCTCTTTGGAAAGGCCTTGGTAGCTGCAGAGTCTAATGAACCAGTGGTGTACGCCTTAGTGACTTGCTTAGAAGATGAATCTGAAATAAGCGAGTTATTTAAAAATACTCACCACAAGTATAGTGTTCCTCCTGTGTCCCTGCTGCCAACACCTTTGGTAAAGCTGCAGACGGAGACTACGCCTGGTTCAAATCGAATATGTGAAGGTACACCAAATTTCCCTCTGGTTTCTGGGCTAATAACAGTCAAAAATATTTAAAAAATTAAAAAAAAAAAAAAAGAGGAGGCAAAGAGACAATTCGGGCATCTGTTCCAAATCTATTTCTGGAGATGTGGTGAGCCAGATCCATAACTTGTCTGTGCCTCAGGAAGTTCCTTCCATAACAAATCTGCTGCAGAGAGGTTTCTCTGCTGGCAAGAACTGAGTTCAAGGAGCACAGAGCTAATGAGCACAGGTTGGCAGAGTGAACAATGCCTGTTCTGACACAATCAATAGGAAGCCATTGAGAGATGGCAACAAAATAGATCAGAGAAGTGCGCTTGGAAGGGGAACAGGGAAGGTTTTTTGCAAGCTTTGGTACACCTGCTACCTATCAATTCAAAACATCTTTTTTTTTAAAAAATAAAACCACAGGCAAACTTAAAATTACCAACAGCACCTCAAAATTGATTTTGTAGAGATGGATTTCAGGCTAAGTAAATGTTGCGTGCTGTTCTAGAATTTTGTTCAGGGTATCCTCCCTTATTTTTTCTAAAGGAAATTTTCTTTAAGGGAGAGTACTCTTTTTCTGAAGAGTTTTCTCTTAAGAAAAATTACCTTAATTTTCCTTAAGAGAGTACTTTTCAAGTACTACTGCATCACGTTTTAGAGCACCGAAATAGTGACAGCCTGTTTCTTTGTTATAGTAAAACGAATTCTATTTTTTAACAGCTCCACAAAAAGACATCTTTGTTCCAGAAATTGAAATCAGATCTTCCTAATGTTGTAATGTCTTCCCAATATTATAAAATACCTTGTTTAGATAAATGTAGCCCTAAAACTTCTTGGGGCTGGCCTACTGTCTGAGCAAATCCTACCTCAACTGATAGGCAGTAGGAACCAAAGTACCTGGTCCAGTTTGATCCTTGGTTTAAAAGAGCTTGGCAGTGGCTTAACAGTGTAGTCTTAGTTAACTGAAGCTGGTGTTGCCATCACAGTCTTGTGCTCCAAAGAAGTGGTCACGTGGTGAACTGGAGAGGGGAACTGAGACACATGAAAATTGTTCAGGAAGCCAAAGCAGTTACCAGTCTGGGTCACCATGTGGCCACCCAGACAATGGTGTTGCAGAGCACAGCTGGTGCAGAGGCAGTGACAAGTGGGTTTGGAGCTGAAGTTGTGGTTTATTTGATAGAGGGAAGGGGAGGTTTGCTGGTAGCATTGAAGTAAATGCATGTCAAAAACAGTCCTACAGACTCCGGTCTAAAAAGTTCTTTGTTGAGAATGCACCTGGAATGTTTGTCTCTTTTCTTTGGTGCTGAAGAGGTCCTCTTCCTTAGTAAAAAGAACACCTAACTGTATATTCTCTGTCTCAAGCCTCAACAGTGTCAGAGCTTCAGGAAGAAGAGGAGGTGGCAGAAGAGGAGGAAGATGAGCCTGAACAAGCTGTTGCAGAGAATGACTTTCCTGAGAACCTCAAGAAAAAGCTTTCAAAAAAATACGATGTGCAGGCAAAGTCTCTGTACAATGAAAATGTTAAAATCTGCTCACAATTTCGACTGAAAAAGGTATAAATGTACAGAAGAGAATATCTGTTTTCATGCTTACTTTTGAGAAATAAATACTTAAGCCATAGGCTGCTGTTTCAAATAGTTATGTTCCACTCCAGTGGTGTTCTTACTGCCATGCTGTTTTCATGCATCAGACTTCTAGGCACTTCCAGTCTATGTTGTATGAAAGACAGAAGCTCCCTGCATGGCAAGAGAGAGAAACCATTCTTGATTTGCTGAAGAGCCACCAAGTTGTTGTTTTGAGCGGCATGACGGGGTAAGAGCATGACTACACATACAGACTCATGTATGAATGAAAGTATACACAGAAAAATGTGGAAATGTATTTCCACATCCTGAAAAATTTAGGGTATTGGTCTATTTGTGACCAGTGACAGCAGTCCCTGGTGAACTTCATGTGAAGGATGACACCAATGAAACAGAGCAAATATCAAGTGGAATGCAGTTGTCTTAATTTACATGAATGGAAGGTGTTGGGTTTGTGGATTTTTTTTTTTAATTCATCCCTGTTTTTGTCATGCAGATGTGGGAAAACTACTCAGATTCCTCAGTTTATTTTGGATGCTTCATTGCAAGGATCTCCAAGCAGAGTTGCAAACATCATCTGCACTCAGCCTCGCAGGATCTCTGCCATTTCTGTGGCTGAACGTGTTGCCAAAGAAAGAACAGAAAGGCTTGGACTCACTGTTGGATATCAGATCCGTCTAGAAAGTGTAAAGGTATGTGTGCTTTGCTTGTTGGTTATCATTTAGTTCTATTGAAATGTACTTCTCTAGCACGCAAAATTCCTGCCCGATACCTGCCATGTAGTGAGATAAGCATTTCTGTATTGCCTATATTCTATATTACATTATGAAAAACATTCGATACTTTATTCTGTCTCAAGGTGCTCAGTCCACTTTGCAGAATGAGAGTGCAGTACTATGACTTACATTGATGGCTTTCTTTCTGTTGAGACAGGTGAAGAGTATGAATAATATTTATGTTCTCTGGAAGGCTACTGACTTAATTTCTGTTTGTCTCCAAAGTGGAGATCGAAAGATACATCTTTGGTCAGCCAGAAGGGAGAGTTTGAATTCAGACAGCCATCTTGGAATTGAAATTTTGTCCACATTGCAGCTGATTGCTTTTTCCAATAACTATGTTTAAAAGAGAGATTCACTAAATCTTTCTAGGAGATCTTGAGTTGTTTATCAGAAAGCAACATCCAAAGGAAAAACAGTTCAGATTTTTTTTGTTTACCCCTTATAGCTAGCAGGTGCTCTTAAGTTTTAATCAAGAAGAAAAATTGTTCAACCCATCTCCAGGGGTTGCAGGCGTTGCTTGTTCTCTTTCGGAGAGACCTGGCCCTCAGTTGAAACCAACTCATTTACAGCAACTCACATTCTTTTTGCACTATCTTAAGTTGAAAAAGTCAACTGAATGCTTTGTCTTACCGTTCAAGTCCTCAGCTACCAGGCTCTTGTACTGCACTACTGGTGTACTGTTGAGAAGGCTGGAAGGAGATCTGACTTTGCAGGGAATCACACATGTTATTGTTGATGAAGTTCACGAAAGAACAGAAGAAAGGTAAATAATCTCTTATCCCATAAGCATAGTCAGAAGGATAAAGGTGATAGAATGCAAGTAACTGAAGTGAGGTTTGTTGATCCTGTGGCAGTAATGTGGGATGGAGGAAACATCCTAGTGGGTTTTAGGTTCTGGTCTTTGCGCAGTAAGAAGTTGTGTTGCAGCAGCTTGCATGGAAAGTCCATCTCTTAAATTTCTATGCCTCCAATCTGCCATCACATTGTAGTGGTGTTGGTAAGAGGTTTTGGATGGGGCTGGAGGGTTAAGTAACTTAAGTTCTTATTCTGCCCTTGTTTGAGCTTTTACTGAATTCCCTAATTCTTCATATGCCCTTTTGGAAATTATTTCTCCTGGTGCAAGCTTCAGCAGAGCACTTGCAAGGGCCAAGTACTCACATTTTCTTTCAGTCTACAGATTTAACGAGTTCTAGACAGTCTCATCCTATCCTGCTCCGGCCTCCTTTAGTTTTACCCCACTTTCCTGCTGATGCCTGGCAAAAGATAATGTCTGTCAGTATCTGTGTAAACTAAGAGGCAAGGATCCTTTTCTTTGATGTTTTCCTTCTGAAACACTGCAATGCAGTGGGTTTGCGGGAGGCTTTGAATGTGACCCATTATTTTACAGCTTGGATTATGTTTTAGCCTCATAAAAGGGCTTTTATCTCTCAAGGATTCTTCTTCCTTCTCATCTAAAAATCACTTCAAGCCAGTCTTTTAGGCATGCCACAAAACCTGTAAATGTGTAGGAAAGAATACATTGAACAGGGAAGAGTGGGTAAGCTTGAATTACTTTTCTAGTGAGGAAGAGGGACAAAAAGGACTCATCTGTTACTTTGAGTTAATTTGTTATCTAATGTTCTTGTGTTGTTAATGTAATTAATTTATATTAATTTATAGAATTTAATTAATTTATCAGAGCTTTTATTGCTTAAATGAATTTGCCAAGTAATCCTGAGACTCTAGTAAGGGACAATCAAAAAGTAAGCAGGTTACCTTCTGTTAATTTACTGCATTATTAGCTTCCAGCCATTCTGAGGAACTCATACTACTGTGGTAGTATCGCTGTGGTATTTAAGCCACCAGGAAGTTGGACAGAATGGGGAGAAAAAAGGTGACTCTGAAAGTTAACACTGAAGAAATTCAAATATATTTTCGCTTGTTTTCTTTAGTGACTTCTTGCTGCTGGTTTTGAAGGATATAATGGTTCAGAGGCCAGACCTGCGCATTATACTAATGAGTGCCACCTTGAATGCAGAGCTGTTTTCTCAGTACTTTCACTCCTGCCCAATTATTAACATACCAGGTGAAAAGCATTCATTTTTATTATCTTGTCACAGGCATTGTTTTACCCATTTGTTTTCAGTATTTCTGCTTGCAAAACATCCACTGTTTGTCCTAGACAGAAATTGCGTTGAAGAGTGGAGTATAGATGAAAGCTGTGAAGACAGTGTATGACATAACCTACTTGAAATGATAACCATCTTCTGTCTTCCTCTTCCCTGCATGTTGTGTGGCATGTAAATTTATTCTCATGGTTCCTTTTAGGTCGAACATTTCCTGTGGATCAGTTTTTTCTGGAAGATGTGATTGCAATGACAAGGTATGAAATTGACAGGCATTCTGAGATATATTTGGCCTTCGAGGTTGCACTAATGACCTTGAGACTGCAGTAGTTCTGTGCATAGATTCAAAAATCAAGTTTTCTCAGATCTCCTCCATCCAGTCTTAAATTTCTACTAAAGCACTGACTTGCAACTGTACTTCTTATACTACAGTGGGGTCTAAGATCTTAAGCCAAACCAAGCCTTTCTGCTTTAGATACCACATAAGCATTCAAGAAAAGGTGAGCTTTCACGTGAAGAGTTTGTCAGTGCTTGTGCTTTACTTCTTTCAGTGGTGGTTAGATGCTGGCAAGCGAAAGAAATTTGAAGGTAGGTTTCAGCACTGAAGGTGAAAATGCAGGATACCAAACAATTCCTTTTTGTGAGCTCAACCTTACCAGATTCCAGGTGCCTTTTACCATGTGTAGTCACTGAGAAGTCACAGCATCTTAGACATTCCACATAGTAAATTGATGAGCTATTGTAAATTACTTGCGGATTATTCCCCTAAGCTGCCCACTTAGCTGTCAAGATCAAGTTTGTAATCCTGGTCTTTTGCATCATTGCTTTTAAAAGACTATCATCCTGGTATGGAAGGACACATTGGCTTTGAAAATATTTATGGGTTTGCAGCCCACTTATACAAAGTTCACCTCAGATTTATATATACTTTTGATACCCTGTGTCTGTAGCTGACTTCCCATGCCACTAAATGTTCTTCTGCTCTTAAGGTATGTTTTAGAGGACAGTAGTCCCTACAGGCGCAAGAAAAAGCAAGAAAGTAAACAAAATGGAAGACACAAAAGAACTGCATTTGAAGAAGTAGAGGAGGACCTGAGATGTGCTGGCCTTCTGGAAGGCAGTGATACAGTTGTCAGAGATTCAGACCCAGACCAAAAATTAACTCTGAAGCAGCTGCTTACACGATATAAAGGTGAGCTCCTTCTTAAACCTAATAAATTGACATATAACTCTTGCCAGCCAACATGGTATGTTAGTATATAATATCGTACGTTTAATGCATGTATGCAATTCAAAGTACTTGTGAAGTTAAGCAGGTCACTACTTTTAGATGAGAGCAGAAATCTGCCAGCTTAAAAAATCCCAATCAAACAACAACCTATTGTTCTCTTAAAGTAGAACAAACATCTTGGCTGAAAACAGTTCTTAGTATCTGAAAACGGAAAGTTTTCAGCTAGTATCTCTTTCAATCCCTTTTCAGATGCCTTGTGAATTTCACTTTCTGTATCTGTATTTATTCACTCTGTATCTGTTCTTACTGGAGCAGCTTTACTTAAAGCACAGCATGTATGTGCCTACTTTAAGGAGGTCACTTCAGCATGACAAGCCTTCTTTGAGAAATTCAGTCACTGTGAATGGTTTAGTAAGAGGCAGACCTTTCCATGAACTTCCTCACCTGTCATTGTCAAAATCCTCCTTGTGCTTGGTCCTGAAGAGTTCCTCCCTGCACACCCTTATGGTGAGCTCTGCAGTGGTACTGAGTGAGAGCCATTGCTTCTGATTCCCGCTAGACAGTTACCTTCTCAGAAGAGTAGAGAAATCTGGCTGTCTTTCTGAGTTGATGTAAGAAATACTGGAAGGAAGGACAGAACTTGAGAAGGTAGTCCTGGAGGTACCTGTAAGTGGCCATATGAGGGCTTTCATCTCCTCTTACGGCTAGTATGTGTGCATGTTGTCCTGCTAGTAGATGAATCCTGATCTAGGCTGTGCACAGGGTAGGTGTAAGCCCCAGTAAGGCATGGGAAAGGAAGAGCTGAAACAGAGGAAGGGGAAATGTGACACATTGAGTCAGTTCTGGAGCTGCCTCTGTCTTGTCTAAGATAGATACTGTTTAAATGAAGGTGCAGTTGGTTGTACAGCTACAGTGGTTCAATGCAGACAGCAGATGTTTTTTACAAGACGTGGACTTACTGTGTGTTTTATTTGTTTTTCTGTAGGAGTTAACAAGACAGTGTTGAAAACAATGTCTGTCATGGACTTGGACAAAGTTAATCTGGAATTAATTGAAGCCTTGCTAGAGTGGATAGTTGCTGGCAGACATTCATACCCCACAGGTAATTTCATTGTCCTTGAGAGGTAAATAAAAGTAGATAAATGGAGGTTGTGCACTTATAAACAGCCCAAAGGTGATGTTTTGCATGCAGAGCTTCTGTAGTTACTGATTATTTTTGCAAAAAAAGAAAAAGTTCTAGCTGAGTAACAACGCCCCTGATATACGTGGGATGGGGAAAGTGAGAGAATTGCCTACTTTGTAAGTCTTTGGTGAGGGACTGTTGCAGTGTGTGTGTTTCTTGTACAATAATTGCAAAGCAGAGCTAGAGTTTTGACTTGGGCCTTCTGCACATTACCGAAATATCAAGCTGTCCTTCCTGTTGAGTGACTTTTTTTTTTTTAATCCACACCTGTAGGTGCTGTGTTAATATTTTTGCCTGGTCTAGCAGAAATCAAGATGCTTTATGAGCAGCTCCAGTCAAATGCTCTTTTTAATAACAGGCACAGCAAGAGGTAAGGCAGAAAAGCTCCAAAACTATTGGTCTTGACCCATAAATAAAGAGTAGCTTCCTGCACAAGGCCTGCCTATATCATATCTACTGATAAATAAAGGTTATTAAATGTGTGAGACAGTTTATGATATAAAAGTTTTGATTCCAGTCAGGGTAATTGTTTTGTACTTTTGATTTTTCTCCTCAAGGTTAGTTGTTGAAGTTATTGGGCACCCAAGTGATGAATGTTCTCAATTTTGTGCTCTGCTTGATCCATTGGACTGTTCAAAACTTTGCCTTGATCCTTGTTCTGTTTCAGAATGTTTGCGGAGACACATTCAGTTGTCCCTCCTTTGGCCTTAGATTGTTATGCAGGGATGTAATTGAATCTCATTGACTAAAGAGTTTTTACATAGGTGTCCATGGCGGGAGTGATTTCTTCCAGTCTGACATTATAAATTGCAGACTCCACGCTCTTCAAAAGATACAGAATTTCTGCTTGGCTCTTTTCTGAGACTATCGCTTCTGTAAACTTCTCCACCCTATGTATATCAGCCTGGGGGTGTTAATTCTGGAGAAAAGGAGGCTGAGGAGAGACCTTATTTCTCTCTACAACTGCCTGAAAGGAGGGTGTAGAGAGGTGGGGGGTCGGTCTCTTCTCCCAAGTAACAGGTGATAGGACCAGAGGAAATAGCCTCAAGTTGAGCCAGGGGAGGTATAGATTGGATATTGGGAAAAATGTCTTCACTGACAGGGTCATCAGGCATTGGAACAGGCTGCCCAGGGAAGTGGTTGACTCACCTTCCCTGAGGTATTTAAGAGACATGTACATGTGACACTTAGGGACATAGTTCAGTGGTGGACTTGGCAGCGCTGGGTTAATGTCTGGTTTCAATCGTCTTAAAGATCTTTTCTAATCCAAATGATTTGTGGTTCTGTGTTTTAAAGGTGATAGGGCAAAGAGGTTTGCTGATTTTTATAGTGCTTTGAATGGCTGTGGGCAGTGTATAGTACTAGTGGGGCAAAAGTGTGTGCAGGCAGATTGTTCCCAAGAGGGAAAAGGCTGGAGATGCACTGAGCATGTTGCCATATTTTCCTTCCAGGTGTGTGGTTTATCCACTTCATTCTTCGCTGTCCAGTGAAGAACAGCAGTTGGTGTTTCTTAGGCCTCCTGCAGGAGTTACCAAAATCATCATCTCTACAAACATTGCAGAGACATCTGTCACCATTGATGATGTGGTTTATGTGATTGATTCTGGAAAAATGAAAGAGAAAAGGTACTAGGATTCATTCTTTGGGGCTTTGTTATTGGGAAATTGCTCTATGCCTTGACCTGCATAGTCTAGCTTTCCAAAGAGCTGGGAAAAAACTTGAAGGAACTGTATTTGTGGAAAGCTGCTCCAAGGTGGAGGAAGCCAGTCTAGACTCAGATTCAACTGCAGAGGTGGCAGTTGTGTCCATACAGAAGGTGGCAACCTCTACCTGCTTGGCCTGTAGCCAGTTCACTCTGCACTCAGGAATATAAGCCTGTTTCTTGCTCCCCTGTAGATACGACCCAAGCAAAGGAATGGAAAGTCTGGAAGACACGTTTGTGTCCAAGGCCAATGCTCTGCAAAGGAAAGGGCGAGCAGGCCGTGTAGCCTCCGGTGTCTGCTTTCATCTTTTCAGTAGCCATCACTATAACCATCAGCTTATAAAACAGCAGTTACCAGAAATACAAAGAGTGCCCTTGGAGCAGCTTTGTCTAAGGTGAGTTGTTATTACTGCATTGCCTGAAAAAGCTATCTTGCAGAATGGCCTTCCTCCACTGCAGTGAGCACCTGGAATGCTGTTACCTAGGTGTTTAGTTTTCTCACATTGTAAAACTAAGAAACTGCCTCTGGAGATCTAAGGCTTGGTTGGCTGGTTGCTTTGATCTTGCAGTCATGTTGTCTCTACAACTAGAGCTCTTCCCTAATTGCACCCACCACCTATTCTCCCTGGCCTTCACATTCCTTAGCTCTCATCTGATCATAGGAAAAAGATACATCTCTCGGATCTCTTAGCACTAGAAAAGACAGTTGCATTCCTGTACTTCAGACCCACAGTAGATGTTTGTCCCTTTATGCTTTAAACTGTGCTGTGGTGTTTCTGCGCAGCCACAATCTGGATCAAGCACCACCATCATGCAGATACTAAATAAGGAGGCCCTCCTATCCCTGCTGCTCTCCATGCTTCACTTTGTACAATGAGGAAACAACACAATTTTATTTTTTTTTTTTTTAGTAAAATCTTTATTTTAAACCCTATTGTGCTGAATAAGAATCTGTTTCTAAGGGCTGGAGCTGGATGAAGGACACTGTCCCCCAGCTATTATTTCATATTGCCTCCTGACTTGAGATACGCCTTACAGGCCTATTGTAGGAAGCATGTTCTTAGGAGCATCTTTTCTGTTGAGTTTTTTTGGTTTGTTTTGTATTGATAAAAGCTTGCTTTTTTTGTCCTGTGTATGGAACTAAGCTGTTTGGTGTTTTTTCTTTATTTTTTCTTTTTTTATTTTTTTTCTCCCTTCTCAAGAATTAAGATTCTGGAGATGTTTTCTGCACAGAGTCTTCACTCTGTCTTATCACGACTAATTGAGCCCCCTAGAACTGAGTCTTTGCGGGCATCAAAGCTGCGACTACAAGACTTAGGAGCATTAACTCCAGATGAAAAGCTCACCCCTCTGGGATATCATTTGGCTTCGCTGCCTGTTGATGTAAGGATTGGCAAACTCATGCTGTTTGGCACCATCTTCCGCTGCCTGGACCCTGCACTAACTATAGCAGCCAGTCTGGCCTTTAAGTCACCTTTTGTAAGTATTCTTAACTGTGTATCCTGCTTCCAAAGCAGTATGTTTTCACACAGCAGCAAAACTCTGTTGTAACTTGCAGTGTACTACACTTCAGTATTCTCCTTTTTAGCCTAAATTGTAGATATGATAATGCAGTGCTCGTTAAAAAAAAAAGTGCAGTTAATAAGCAGAAGAGCCAAACCAAGCAGCAGTGACAAGAATGTTATTTATGAATGAACAGTAGGAACAGAGTGGTTATTAGTTTTAATTTGAGCTAAGTAGTACAGTCAGTCCATTTTGCTCAAATTTGGTGTAAAACTTGACAATGAATGGTAGTATAAGAAGCAGTTAGAAATAGTTACAAAATAGCGATTTATGATGTTTATTTACATGTCTGAGCTGTGAATGCAGAGGTCAATTTGGATCTCGGTTTGTATGTTCACTTTCACTTTGGCTTCTTGAATCAGCTTCTGTACTTGCCAGACCTCTACTGCAATGTACAAACTTGCATGAGAAGTCAGGCTTTCTTGAAGTTCAGATTGCTATCAGCAATAGTGAAAATAGTTTGTATTGAGGATAGTTGTAAAAGAATTGGAAATAGCTTGTTCTCATTATTTAATTGCATATTGTGTTCCATATGCTTATTGGGCATTTTCTACAGCATTTTCACTTCAAGTGTTGTAAGTCTCTATATGTTGCTATAAAATAACTTAAATTTGGCTTTCTGATTGTCTTGCATTACTATTGCCTTTTCTCTCTCAGAGATTTTAGATTTGCTGTGCTGTTCTCTATTATCAGCATTCAGCTCCATTACCTTCCTAAGATTTGTTAGATGATATTTTTCATGGATTTTGGCGTTCTGCAGCTGCAGAGAGGTCTGCCCAAAATTAAATACTTTTTGGGAGCTGGTCAATCACAAATTTACCTTTGGATCTCTTGTGGTTAGACAGGGCAATGGGCTTAGGTGCTCTGCTGTTGACTACTCATTTTTAACGCCTCATATTTTCTCTTATCCATGGAGAAAATTTGCATTCTGACCTGTGAACTGCTGTGAAAGTACCAAAGATAGATAAGCAAGAGCTGCACGGCACAAAGCTGTGAAGTGAAGAACTTGATTAATCTGTTACTGCCTGTCTAGGTGTCACCGTGGGATAAAAGGGAAGAAGCAAACAAAAAGAAGTTGGACTTTGCAGTAGGAAACAGCGACTACCTGGCTCTTCTCCAGGCCTACAAGGTGAGCTAAAATTCAGTAGCTTCTCTCAGAGGTTTGTGATATGCTTGAAATTCAAGCTGAAATATTTTATTAAAGGTTTCTTCCTGTCCTCTCAATTAGGGATGGTGTTTAAGTATCAAAGAGGGCTCTCAGGCAAGCTACAACTACTGCAGAGAGAACTTTTTGTCAGGAAGAGTTCTTCAGGTAAGTCAGTTTTTGTGGCTTTGCACGGGAACACTGGCTTTGTGTGGTACCCATCACAGCCTTTTGTCTGTTTATAGGAAATTGCCAGCCTGAAACGGCAATTTACGGAGCTGCTTTCTGACATTGGCTTTGTGAAGGAGGGATTAAGAGCCAGAGACATTGAGAAGAAGTGGTCCCAAGGAGGTGATGGTGTGTTGGATGCCACAGGAGAAGAGGTAATTCACAGCATTTCAGTGGTGCAAAACAGTGCTGCGCTTTTTTCCTTTTGATGTGGGTGCTGGTGGACTTCTTGCCACAGTCTGGCTTTGTAATGTCACACTGGCAACAGGCACCTCCTACCTGCTCTGTTCTTCTTCCGTGTATGTGCTGCTACTGGCCTCAATTGCAGGAAGCCTCATGTGCCCAGGAAGAACAGGCCCAGATGTGGAAATGATCTGAAACGTGTTCTTTTGAGACAGTGAAATACTGCTGACTTGACATGTTAGAATTCAGCAAGTGGTTGAAAGGCACAGATCTGACTGATGTCCTGGCCTGAATGCTGGAATTAGTGCCAGCCTTATTTTGGGAACTGGGAATGGAACTGGGAACATTTCAGACCAGGCAGTGAAATACTCGAGCGCTGCAGATAATCCTCATGAAGCAGTACTTCTGAAGCCAGAGAGCTCCTACGGCTACAGGCTGAGGTGATATGGGTTTGGTAGCTGTAGAGTCTCACTGTCATTGGGACAACTCGTGCTTGCTTTCTCTAAGGACAAGCCACTTTGTACCCAGACATTAGGGAACAGTTAGGTTTGGCGCTAACTGCATCAAGGTATAGTGAGGGGAACACAGCCCAGGTCTAGCATGAGACCTCGGGAGCAGTAACTGCTCTGCCCCTGTAAAGCCCAGCAGTGCTTTTATAATTCACCATAAAAGTGAACTAGTTTCAGGAATTCAATCATTCCAGAAGCAGGTCTTTACCTTTATAGACTTACTTGTGGAATACCTAATGCGTGCGTTCATTTCACAGGCAAATTCAAATGCGGAGAACATCAAGCTGATCTCAGCTATGTTGTGTGCTGCACTGTATCCCAATGTTGTCCAGGTAAAAGAAGGGTTTTTCATTTTTCCTTCTGCTCTCTAGCACATCCATGCAGCCCGCTTTTAGTCTGGGCTGGCTGTGGCACCTTTGAGCCTGGCTTAGGTTGCCAAAGCTTGCTGCTTCTAGTGTTAGAGCCAGGCAGCTGACCTCCAGTTTGTTTTACCTGAGACTGCTGCTGTGCCTACAGGCCGATTTTAGTGTCACAGCAAGTTTGCTAGCAGCAAATGTTCTTAAGCAGCTACTTGAAATTACCTCAGCTTTTAACAAATGAATAGACACGGTTACGCGGTACCCAGAGTATAGTATCTGTCTCTAATGACTTGACGTGTTACTACTCGAGAATTTCTGGCTTTGATAAAACTAAACCATGAGGTTAAAAGGTTTTCTGATGCAGCAGACTTTTTATAACTTTTTATCTTACCATACAGGTGAAAAAGCCAGAGAGCAAATACCAGAAGACCAGCACAGGAGCGGTCAAAATGCAACCAAAAGCAGAAGAGCTGAAGTTTGTTACCAAAAATGATGGTTACGTTCACATTCACCCTTCATCTGTTAATTATCAGGTCAGGATTTTTTTTTTCCGCAAAGTATGCTCCTTTTCTTAAAAGAAATCACCTTTTTTTTGCTTCAGCAGTTGAGATTACAGTGAAGGTCCCTAGCAATATTTAAAAAAAAAGATAATCTTCATAACTGAACATTGTAAACAATGGTGCATTCCTGAGTTAAGAGTGTCCTCTTGGGCACACAGTTAAACTTCAGCCTCTGGAGTAGAATTAGCAGATGCAGTAATCCCCCAAGTTCATGTTTTCTTAACCTGCATCTGCAAACCTGCTCACAAAAATATCACGGTGCAATGCTCCTGGATTCTCCTCAGTATTGACTGAGATTGCACGCACACGTGTAGCACCTTCACACATGCATGTGGCTTGTCCCACCACCCCTCCCCAGGCTCTCTCTCTTAAGCTGAAGTATTATTTATTGCTAAATAATTCAGGGACATACTCTGGTTTGTTTCTTTGTTGCGTCCTCAAACTCTGAAGTGAATTTCCTTTCCAGCTTAAAAGCTAGTACTTAGATAAAAGCTTTTCTCCCTCTGTGATGACATAAGTAATATTTGTCCCTTGAAGTCTTATCTCCGTGTTTGGTGATTCATTGCTTTTTGCAGAACATAAACTACTTTTAAAAAGTAGTGGGATTTTTTAATCACTAACCACATTTCTGTGTTATAAAGGCTTTGAGCTGTTCATTACTCTTGCTTTTAAAGAGCAAAACAAAACTACACATGAAAGTATCATTAGCATGAAATGGAGAACCTGAGGCCTTGAGGCAACATGGAGGAATTAGCTCATTTCTCACATCCTCGCTACAAAGCAGGAAGGAGCAAGGGATAACTGGCCAAGTTATTGGCAGCCAGCTCTTATGGGTCAAGGAGAGTCTGTTAGTCCTGCAGGTACATTTTAGACACACTTACTGTTCTGTGCAGCCATAGAAGAGGCAGAGAAAGCCTGTGTGGAAGAGGCAGGTAGGCCAATGTTTGCCTGAGCATTTTAATGAGGATGTTGTGTACGTGTTCCAGACAAGGCACTTTGAGAGCCCCTACCTGGTGTATCACGAGAAAATCAAGACAAGCCGTGTGTTCATTCGGGACTGCAGTATGGTGTCAGTGTACCCGCTGGTCCTGCTTGGAGGTGGGCAAGTTCACATGCAGCTGCAGAAGGGAGAATTTGTCATTTCTCTTGATGATGGATGGATACGATTTGTGGCTGCCTCTCACCAGGTAAGGAAAAGGAGGCGTAATCCTGGGAGTGCTGCAGAGCTCTACTTGTGTTTAGAATCCAGGAGATGCATTTCAAGAGCCTTCTGTGTTTTAGGTGGCTGAGCTGGTGAAAGAGCTGCGCTGTGAACTAGACCAGCTGCTGCAGGATAAAATCAAGAATCCCAGCATGGATTTATGCATGTGCCCCCGTGGCTCCCGGATCATTGGCATGATTGTAAAGCTTGTGACCACACAGTAATGTGAGAACAGCTTTCTATAAAGACTCATTGCCTGAGAACAGATGAAGTTAACATCAATGTCTTGTTTGTGTTCTCAAACATGGCACTGGTCGCTGGAAGACCGAGTTGACAATTGTACTATTGACACAATTTTTGGTTAGGGTTTGGTTTTATTTTCTTTTCCTTTGTTTGCAGAGAGCTTGCTTGGTGGAAGTAAGGTGGTTTCCAGTACACTCTGGGAAATGGTAAACTGGCAAATCTTCCAGGCGGAATAGGAATGTTCAAGTAAAAAAGCAAAGTGTTTTTTCATGAGGCTGTACACTGGCAGTAGTGTTTTAGGGTCACAAAAATACCTGCTACATGGCTGCTTCTTGTAATAGAAGGCTGTCTGGAGGCAGCATGTGACATCACAAGCTGTTCCTGAATTGTCTTAAACTCACTTGTACCTTTTTGGCCAAGACTACTTGGTTGGTTTTGGCTGACCAGGGATCTATTTGCTTGTGATTCAAGCCAAAGCCCTTAAAAAAAGTGAGCACATTTTGATTCCTATCAAGGGCTTTTGAAATGGTTTTAGAGAGCATCCTTTGGTGAGGAGACTGTACCAGTCAGTTGGAGTAACCTGTTGGCTCTGTCCAGGCTGTTCTGGGTACAGTGCAAAACTACAGGAGAGTGTGGACGTTTCCCCTGAAAGCCAGGCTTTCCCATGCCCCCTAACCTGTACACACAGCATGAAAAAAGTAAACCAGAGGGGCTGGACTGCTGTAGTGCATTAAAAAGGGATCCTTGGGTGGATGGTATCACTCACTGTTAACCTCTTACCACCCTAACTTGGTGGTAATCCTCCTGCTGCCCTACACTGCCCTAAGGAAGTCCCACTTTTGGAATCTTTTAGCCAAACTCTTGCTTGGGGGAGTGGACTGCTACAGAGGAGTATGGCAAAATGTAGTAATACTGAACTATTACTTCCTTTTGATGCTGCTTAATTGCAATGCTGAGCATTGCTGCAGCTGAACCGCTTGATGTACTAGCAATTGCCTTAAGTTAAATAAATTCGCTGTCATCTATAGTAGTAAATCTAGAGTAACCTCTGTCTGCCATCAACCCTGCCAAGAAAAAGCCTTCAGGCTGAGGAGTAAGAAGCAGAGGAAGGCACAGTGCTCAATTTTTAAAAAAACCACACTTGAACGTTTGCAGAAGCAGTTTCACAGCAACACCCACCCCCCTCCTCACATGAAGACGACGACAGGACTACCAAGACCAACGTATCAGTGCAGTAGAATGCAGGCGTGGTGATCTGCACCTGGATGCTTGGGGTTTTTTGTCTGAGGATTAGTGAAGAGCTAGTAGGGCCTAGGGATCCTGAGGCTGGGTATTCAAGTACTGCAGAGGCACATGGAGTGTGTTGTCAGCCATTAGCTCTGTGTGAAGTGGGACAGCTATGGTATTGCTGCTGTGTGTGCCTGGCAGCTATGCTAGTGAGGGTAAGTAAATACTGGTTCTGTTCAGGTTGGCTGTGGTATTGAAATAGGAACAGGTCCCATGTTTTCAGCTCAGTGTTCCTTGCAGTTTCGAAGTGAATAAATGACTTCTCAGGCATCAAACGGTGGTGTTGGTTTGGATGGAAACTAGTGTTCAAGCAGGGTGTGTATGACATGCTGAATTCTACCTGAGCTATCCCAAAGTGAAGGTGAGGGCAAAGACAGCTGATGATATATATAGCAGGTGATAATTAGCGGCATCTGCCCTGCTGGAAGGAAGACTTGTGAAAAGTCCCAGTGCTTTGTCCAGAATGGGCAAGTCTGAGAAGAGCACAAAGCACAGATCAATAGATGCACTCAAAAGAAGATAGTGGATACTCAACTGTGAGCACACCCCTCACACCTAGGCTGCAAGGCCTACACCTACTTTAGGAGGAGTTTGTGTAGAAGTGCCAAAACCAGGCTGACTTTCCCACCAATGGCATATGTGCTAATTGGGCACAGTGCTTTTATTACTTGCTTCCTTCAGCAGGTATGTTCAGACCCTGAAACCGGAGTCAGTCCATGCAACAGCTCCATCTCCCTCCTTCCATTTACACCTGAGAATAAAGGCACTACAACCCCCAGGCGAGCAGCAGAGGCAGAGCTGAACCCCAGCTGTTGTGTTCCCCAGTAGCACACCACAAGCCCTTCTCAGCACAGCTGGAAGTGCCCTTGAGAGGGCAGTCTCGGAGACTGGGATGCACATCAAATACAGATGACAAGCACCGGATGCAGTAGCGGTGCTACTGTTAATGACCACAGGCCTCCTTCTGGAGCAACCACCACCACCAGCCAAAACCCAGTTCCTTCTCCTCCTGCTGACCAAAGTCTGCCCATAGTAGCCCTGCTTCAAGGGCTACAAAGATGCTGTAAGGGTACATAGTACATGGGCTAAAACCCAATTAGAACTTAACCTGGCCTTGGATGTTAATAAAAGAATTTCTATAAATATTAGTAATAAAGGGAGAACTAAGGAGAATTTATTAGCTGAAGGTAGTAACGTGGTGACAAAGGCTGAGGTACTGAATGCCTCCTTTGCCTCAGTCTTTAGTAGTAGAGTAGGGTGTTCCCAGAGTCCCCAGACCCCTGAACTAGCAGACAGGGGCAGGGAGCAGAGTGAAGCCCCCATAATCCAAAGGGAGGTGGTAAGGGACCTGCTCCAACACCTGGATATAAACAAGTCTATGGGGCCCAGATGGGATCCACCAGAGGGTACTGAGGGAGCTGGCAGAAGTGCTCACTGAGCCACTTTCCATCATTTACCAGCACTCCTGGCAAACTGGGGAGGTCCCAGCTGACTGGTGTCTAGCAAATGTGACACCCATCCACAAGAAGGGCTGGCAGAGTGACGCAGGAAACTACAGGCCTGTCAGTCNCTGGGAAGGTTATGGAACAGATCATCATGAGTGCCATGAAGGATTCCCAGGTGATCAGGCCCAGTCAGCATGGCTTCATGAAGGGCAAGTCCTTCTTAACAAACCTAATCTCTTCCTATGATAAAGTGACCTGCCTGGTGGAATATGGAAACGCTGGGAAGGTTGTTTACCTGGACTTTACTAA
>VXBJ01001560.1:3395-17669 GCA_013400055.1 Nycticryphes semicollaris
ATATATATATACATATATATATAAAGTTATATATATATCTAAAGATACAGATATGCTTAAAACAATAAAAGATGGTAAAGGTGGAAGGTTATAACTGTTACAAGGTTATAAGGTTATAAGCTTCTTGTAATGAGACTTCAACATGTGTTGCACATGTGCGATTTGATCCAGAGTTTTCCAAAATGACAGTCTCTCAGTCTCTTTGTATCCAAGGGGTTTTTTTTTTATTATTACAGAAATAAGGATCTACTTACACATCTGGAGTACAGCCCACATTTTCATAGCTAGTGTTTTCATTCTTGCTTTTTAAAAGAATTTTCATGGGCTAAGGGCTTCATCCCACTTTAGTATAAAACCTTGCATAGCCAGGACTAAGTGCTGATCTCTATCAGAAAATGGTAAGGGGTTTGAAAACTTCTCTATCCTCCCTGCATCTCTCTCTATCTGATTGGCTTAATCACTTCCAGTTCCCTAAACTGCAGTGGCTAATTTGGGATATAACCATGTTTACTGCCAAATTGCAGCTTCTGTAACAAATTTATTTCTTAAAATGTAGGAAAGGTATCGTGTTTGCAGCATGAAATGCACCTAATGGAGATATTTAAGAGAGGTCTTTTTCAGCTATACACATGGCGTTCATTTAATTTGAAGCACAATAGAATTGTACTCTGGAAGTATTAAATTCTATTGTAACATTAGTGAAGTGGAAAGTAATCTACAGTTACTGCCTGCTGTTTTTAGGATCTGACAAGCATAAATTCAAAACCCACCTGGACACGTTACTGTGTGACCTGATGTAGGTGTTCCTACTCTGGCAGGGGGTTGGACTAGATGATCCTTCAAGGTCCTTTCCAATCCCTGATATTCTGTGATTCTGTGTGATTTTATGAAAAGCTCTACTTTGACATTTGAATTAATGACAGCATTAGCTTTTTATGCATCCACTAAAAGCAATACCTGGTAGTTTTCCTTGATAAAAAAAAGGTAAATGTCATTAAGACAATTTTGATGTTCAAGTCAGTTTTGCTGTCTATATATATTTTTAACTTACTGGGAAGTCTTACCATTCAGATATAACTGAAGTTGTGTTAGTAAATAAGAGAGGGCTCTTATTTACCAACACAAGTGTGTGTGTTTAGCACCCTGTTCCTACATACCTTTAGCACGAGAAGCTGGCAGAATGAGCTAACGCTCAGGCATACCTCTCCAGAGAGCTATATTCAAAGTCATGCTTTTACAATACCAGTAGAAATTAATCCTCATACATGGGAGTAGAGTTTGGCACAAATTAATCCCTCTTCACAGTGTGCTCATGAGCTAGGTATAAAGGCCTGAGATGGAAAAGCTGTGTAGAAAAGCATGTTCAGTGCAAAAAAAAAAAAAAAAACCAACCCCAAACCAACCCCAAAAAGTAGTAGTATAGATCAAGTCTTTACTGGTAAGGTGTAGCCGACTCAATGGAGAAAACTGTTAGCGTATAATAGAAGACAGGTGTAGTAATACATTGTTAGAAAAGTACTGGAGGATGCCTAGTAGCAATGTCTTCAGAAAAAAAAAAACAGCCATTTTGGAAATACCTGAGTAACTAGGCAGGTGTTTAATGATCCCATAGCTACCTATATTTTATTTAATTAAGTTGGCATTCAATAACATTTTCTAAAATTAGTGTGGTTATGTCCTGCATTTGGAGTAAAAATTAAGTCGTTCACTTGATTTTCAAAGGCAGCTACCTGGTAGTCTATGTGTTTGATTTCTGTGTGGCCATGAACCTAATTAGTCCAACTTTTTAAAAAACAGTGCATTTTCACATATCTAGTCTAAAAATGTGTCCAAGATTACTAGAGTTAGTACCCATTATTGCGTCTGACAGAATTCCCATGTAACATGACCAGTTTCAGCATTAGTATGTTCTAGTCCTAACTTACTATTACCAATTTTTTTAAAAAATTAAGAATGCAAGTATATTTTGTTATTAGCAAGGAGAAAAGAACAAATGGTAAAGGAATAATAAAAAGAAAAATGAATGGAAATTTTGCCAATCACTACAAGCTTTTTTTGAATCACAGGTAACACTCTAGTTGGCACTACTCACAGTCATCATTTAGTTTCTCTGCCATCCATCATCCTGTACAGTAACTTTTTTTGCTCTTTACATATGTATTTGTTTAGGTTGAGTAACTTTAATCAGAAAATATTAGCTTAATGCCCATGAACACTTTCATTTTTAAAGCTGTAAAGATCTGCACCTCTATTTAACTGTCTGGTTAATTTTTGTTAACATCATAGTATCAGTTCGCCAATTACAGATACCTTCTATCTAAACTAGATTAAATGAGCTTGTCTGATTTGAAAACCACCGTGTATATTTTGGCCACATGTAGTTAACAAATATACACAAATACCTGTCAAAAACAAATGAGTAATAAATTTTACTAGACAAATAACAATATACCCAAAGAAATTTTCTGGTTTGGGACCAGAGCTGCTTTTTTAGACACTATTTTAAAATCAGGACTATATACCTCTGTACAGTAAGCACTGTAAAAGAGTGACAGGTCTGTTTATCTGTAGTCAGCAGCTTACTCTGAATGAGTGTGACTCTTTCCATGTTAGAATTCCAATCAAGGAATCACTCCTTTCTTGCAAAATATGCTTTAAATAATTTATTAATTTAATTGAATGCTTAGTACTCAACTTCCTGTAATATGTTTGGTTTTAGGGGGGTTNAATGATGAAGAACTCACAGAGCCAGGAACAGCTCCAAAGGGAAGTAGGTCAGTGTATCTCCTGCTGCAAGGCAGCAGTGGAGACTGCTTTGTTATATTGCTAAAGCAATTCCTGACCATTTGATTTGAACTGTGTCTGATATAGCCTTTGGAGAAAATGAATGAAGACTATTTTGGTAAAGATTCTCAGGCTGTGGGAACTTGTGAATTTGTTAGCAATATTGAAATTTCATCTCACTCTGATAATGACCTAGTTTATTTTAAACTACCGTTGCCATCTGCATCATAGAATGTATTTTCCTAATTAAGGGTATAGCATGTAAGGTACTGTGTCCTGAATTATCAGTCTATGCTGTTAGTTACTGATATTACTGCTAGTAATATGTATCACACTAAATTTTACTACTCTCATGCAACTTTCTGAATCCTGATATCTAATTATATTGTAAATAGCATTTTTTGAGATAGCCAGTTTTAAACAGAAGTACTTATTTGCTTGAAATTAGTTTTGACTTAATGAATAAGTTTAATAAATACTTGTATGAGTCTTATAATTTCTATTGTGTGTGAGAGTGAATATGAGATATGAGATTACCAGTCACATTGTTAGCTGGGGACAGGCTACTGAAAATGGCTCATCCCTTTTTATAAAAAGTAGAGGGTCTTCTTGTCTTTTTTCCTATTGCCATCCAGTATTCTTTAATTTTAAACATACAAACAAGACTGCTCCTGCTTTACTTCTTTTTTCCTCCACAAAAAAAACCAACAAACCCAAACCAAAACCAAGCAACCAAAAAAAAAAAAAAAACCCAACCAAAACCAACAACCAAAAACCCAACAGCAACAAAACCAAACCAAAACAACCAACAGTAGAAGACATTTTCTGTATGTCTTTTGCAGGGAATTTGTAGGTCAAATGAAATACATTCTTTACAGTTGCTGTTACAGGTGTGGGAATGCTGGTGGGAGTGTGCGTTTAGATGCTTTATCACTTGAAAATTTGTATCTGCTGGACTTGGGTGAGGAGGATCAAATTCAGACCATGATCTTCTTAGGAATTTTGTAGTTTTTTTACAGTTTCCTAGAGTTCCTGAAAAGATTTGTAAAAACTAGTCCAGACTGCTACTGTATTAACTGTACCAGATTCACTAGAACAAGAGAGTAGATATGTGTTAACTCTCGCAGAATTTTACCTTCCCTAAATGAGAATTCCAGTCTCATTTTTTAAAAAGAAACTTTTATTTCATCATCAACCATCCCCAGTTGCAGAGGAAAACTTCACAATTCTAATCTCAAAAATAATTACCTTTAGTAATTTTAATCACTTTTTCTCTTCTTTTAATGAGGGATTGATTAGCAGTGTAGTCAGTGTAGCTGGCACCACACCCCAGCCACCCTCTGCTGGTTCTTTACCCCTGCTGCTTGAAATGAGACTTCCCAGTCAAATAAAGAGGCATAATTCTGCAGTGACACTCCATCCCTCAGCCATTCCACGTCTCTATCTGGGTATGAGGCTAGGAAAGGACCAGTTTGCTCCAAATATTTTCTCATTCTGAAAAGAAGGCCCTTCCTGGTGTTTGTCGTAAACATTAATATCATTCAACCTAACTTCAGTGCCTGTTCAACAATTTACATATCCATGGAAAATGTGACATTTTGCTGCAACATGCTTCAGTGCATCTGCTGACACCTAACCTACTGGCTAAAAGAAAGAAAACTACTGAATTGACAATAATATACTGTTTTCCCTTTAGTAAATACAGAGCCTATGGGTCTGTAGATTTTCCCTTCACTGATATCATAACTGTCCTGTCTCTTGAGTTAGTGCATGAGACATGGTTACACTAAGGAATTCTGTATTTCTCTATTGGTCACGGATGAGAAACGAACAACTGTAGGCTGCTCCAGCCAGCTATATTAGAGGAGTCGTCCTTCCTGCTGAAATACTCCACAGAGCTCAGAAGCACCAACTGGCTGCCCTAGTAGTGGACAGACCATGGAAGTTAATACTTTCATGAGGGTTTTGTCTTCTGATGCACTCTCTGCTCTAACCACTACACATGGAAACAATCTTCTTAAATTTAGGCACTTTACAAATGGTGAGACTCATGAACAGGCTTTTGATATTTTTTTTGAATGGAACAATATTTACTTGTTTCCTTAGTTGTTTTTCATGTTTTATTCCCCCTCTCATTTCTGTTGCATCTAACCTTGCTAGAACTTTTTCAATAGTCATAAATATTACCAAATACTGTCAAGCTAAATAAATAAAAAAAGTGTTACATCTCATACCAAAGCTAAGCATTCAAAGTTTACATTCACTATATAGTTTATATTTTATTACAATATCAAACATGCTAGTGTGGAGTGCAGGGTACATTTGTTTTGAAAATTATTTTAAAAATATATTATTATATACTATATAAATTATATTGAATATATTTAAAAATATATCATTTAAAAATGTATTATTAACTGCATAATTTTTACTGTTGTAATAACAGGCGTCCTGAAGTATATTCAGCAAACACATATGGTAAGATTGGCATAAATTTGCTCAACATTATTAACTAACTTGCAAGGTTGGCTTTAACTTTCTGTTGAATACAAAACAGTCTTTACCCAATCAGACTTAAACTGAAGCAGTACGCATTTTGGTTTAAATAATAACATTTTATTTTTAAAAGCAATGCATTAGAACATACAATTTAGAATTGCAAAATTTCTGCTATATTTTGTAGTCATATAATAATAATGTCTGGCAGCCATTAGTAAGAGCAAAGAAGCTATTTGTTAGTCAATATGTATGACAAAGTGCTGTAATAATCCTATTTATGCTTTATCAGCAATTTTCTCCATTAAGTGTGCACATTTTCTGTGCCTGTTGTTGATCTGCTGCTGAACATTTCACAAAAGTTTGCTCTGTCTTCAGAATTTGACACTCCAAACAGCCAGTTTAACAAATAAAAGAGTATGGATTATGACAAAACCAATCTCAGCAGTGATGCTAATTGTTTGGAGGGCTTTCTTCTGCTTCACTCTCTTTCATCTTATGTGCCATCAGAAAAAAGCCTCTGCAGAACAGTTGTTTTTTCATTCACCCACTATCAACTCTTTATTTCTTAAAATATATATTCAGATATAAATATAAAATGTAAACTACATTTTAAAAAGATGTTACTTGCATATTTTCACTCTCTAGAAGCAACAGCTTGTGTCATGATATCTTTATATGTCAATTTTTTTTTACTATGTTTCATAAAACATATCATTCATATTCATTTATTACTAAGAAAAAATAGCAGACTCAGCATTTATATTAAAAAATTAAGATAAAATTGATTTCAGTCACATTTTACAGGTCATTTACTTAGAAATTGGCCTCACTAGGTAAAAAATAATGAGTGAACTTGAATGATTGAGTGAGGAAAGATACAAGTCATATCTGAATGTAAATATCAAGTACATAAAATATTATTCTGGGTAACTAAGTATAAATACAGGTAATCAATGCTACTGTTTCCTCATACAGTAGTTTGTATAGACTGTCCCTTGAGAGCCTATTATTACGTTACTTAAAGTTTTATTTTCCCAGATAAGATCATCTCATGTACTTCTTTGGTTAACAAGACATATGCTTTCTTAGAATTATCTAAAAAATAAAGAGGATCAGTAATTGTAGATGGATTAAAACCTTCATCCACCAGTCGAAATTTTTGTTGTTTGAATGTTCCAGTCATTTCCATTGTTTCCTAGAGAAGACAGAAAGATTTATTACTCAATAGAAGAGTTTTGTTTCTTTTGCTCGTTTTCACATTTGTTTTTGAAAAATCTTACTTGATATAGGGTTAATACTGTTTATTCTCATTTCAATGGAAAACTAGAACTTTTGTCCTGCTATGGACCAATACCTGGAGACACGGTGGAAAAAAATCACAGCCCATTGCTTTCTGCATCACTGTGCAGTGTCTCAACACAGTGTCTCATGTGGTGTAGCCCCAGCCTGCCTGAGACAATCTAGCTTTTTCATTTGTGCACATGATAAAACTACACATTGTAAAGAATCTGGGAGTAAAAGCTGTCATTATTGAAAACATCTTACTGATAAATCTCAGGGAATTTTCTGTATCTTATGGTTTTGTCACCCTAAAGGGCTGAAAGAATCACATCCTAAATCAGCCATACTCATATTCAGCCAGGTCCAAAGAAAGGCAGACCTTTACTGTGTATTTTATAATGTTTTCAAGCTTCTTTTCAGTGTCACTGTCCCTTGGAAAAAGAGGAATCTCTAGTGAGATGCTTTTCTCTATCCTTCCCATCCTTTCTCCACCCAACTTCATGACTTCTCTCCATTTTTCCAACAACTCAGAGCTATTGTATACACTCCAGATCTACCTCCAGATTGTATCTACCTGTTTTTGTTGGTCTAAGAAACATTCTGACATCTTCTAAAGTATGATTGAATGTCAGATCAAGCTCAATAGGTTTTTAATTTTTTTTCCCTTGAAGTTCCACCCACCCACTTCTTTCTTGGTTAATGACAGCAGTACCAACAGCAATACATCTGTAATGTTGGCATTTAAATTCTAATTGAAGTTCAAGATGCTTGATATCCAGGCTATGTCAAAGATTCAGATTCCTTCTTCCCAGCATAAAGGCTTTCCTGTAACTCTTTATAGCAATAAAACTAGACTAGGTTCTCATCATTTCATAAACTGACTACTGCAACATTCACAAGTGTAATTTTGCTTGCCCATATAAGAATGCTGCTGCAAAGGAATCTTCCTGGATTTGTGATACATATATATATATACACACACTGCTTTTGCTTCCCCCTGTATTCTGAACAAGTATTCAAACTCTGGCTAAGGGAACTAAATCCCATAACTTATCTTCTCTTTTCCAACAGTGGTTATTGTTTTCATCTTTTTCTCAGGCTTAGGAGACTTCATAAACATGTTCAAAAACACTGTTCTATTTGCCTTTGTCATGGTACTTTCAAAACACTTCCCAGAAATTAAGATACTCATCAGACTTCACTTACTGTGATCATCAGTAAGCCATCAAATACTACTTACTGTGATGATTTGTTATGTTTTATATACTCTGCCATTTGTTCTAGAAAAATGTAATCCATTGTATTATGTGTACATTTTTGAGTCTTTGGGGAGAGACTAATAGTTTTTCCCAAATTGGACAGTCACTACAGCAAAGTGCTAGTGCACAAATAGCAATGACTGATGATTATGGTGGAGACAATAGTAATGTACATTTTTAATTCACCTTTTCTATATACCTAGTACCTTTTAAAATGCTTTAACTTTTGTCATTACATTACAGCAAACAACATTTCATTTATTGTCTACAATCGGTCTCTTGCATTAGCTCTACTTCTCTCATTTCCACTGAATAAAATGGATTTTAGATTACTTTCTCCAGATGCCATTGTTCACATTTTACTAATCTGAATCTTTTTGTTTTCCCATGTTCATGCTTCTAACCCCTCTAAATCCTTTTGCATGATCTCTATCCTTACTTATTTGTATAATTCTTCACGTTTTAACATAATCTGAAAATTTTATTGACTTTTTCTGAAATTCCTTCCCTGGGACTCCATTAATGAAGACAGCAAATAGCATCAATTCTAAATCCAATCAAGTGATACATGAACAAGCACTTTCTGTTATTCATTTAGCTGTCTTCGTGTTCAGATATTTGTATGCACCAGGCAATAATGCAGCTTACCTGGACTCTTAAAAAAAGAGGACAAGCATAACTTGGTAGATAGGTCACTACTTGCTTATGAATTTGCTCCAAGTCTAATGACATATTCTGCTTTAAAATAAGAGAGGCCATTCCTGCTTTTCCTTCATGATCTGGAGGAAAGGAAGTGAGATGACAATTTTGAAAAGTGAATGAAGTTGACAGTTTAGTGATGACTCTTACAAAAAAAGAACTGTAGTGCATTAATAAACTGGCAGTGATACATCATCTCCTGAGTTACAGTAAGGCTGAAAGATTACATTCATTTTTTATATGGTAACACATATATTTGGAGATCATTCACGTGATCTATTAAGCAGTGATGCTGTAAATGAGTTTGGCAGGTGAGAGTAAATGAGTCCTATGCTGAGTACTTATCAATTAATGTGCATAAACATCACCACCATTCCTCTCTCAAAACAAGAGCACTGAGCCTCTTTCCCAGATTAGACAATTATGTCTCCTCTTCAGTTTTAGCCTTTCTGTCCTGCCAGTATCCTCTCTCAAAAAATGTGGATCTAAATGTTGTTACCAGAGATTAAAATTTTTGCTTGTTTGTCTGGGGAGAGTGTACTTTGTGTCTATGGGAAAGACACAAATGGGTCAAATACATTAAAACAATGAACTTCAACAATCAAAAATAATTGCACACTTTATCCACCAGCTAGTAATAACAGCAGAGACATTCTGCCAATTTTATCTTTGTTCTCCTTTTTCTATTTTTTTTGCTAATGCTACAAAATCCGTAAGGAACCTGATTTGTTTATGTTTAAGTGCAATTATTATGACAATCACATAAACTGCTAGGAATCTGCAGGTAAATGTTGTCTAGGAAATGAGAAGCTCTCGGTTTTAGTCTGATTTTCAGTCAGTCTTCTTCATTATGGTCTTTCTTATTGTGTGTCTTTAAACTAGAGGTAAGTGACAACTTTTTCACATTCCAGTCTTTTGCGGTGGGTTCACCCTGGCCAACAACCAAACATCCGTCCAGCTTCTCACTCACTCCCTTCTCCCATGGGACAGGAAGGGAACAGAAGGAAAGCAAGAAGACAGATGTATCAAGATAATGGTGGTTTAATAGGGAAAGCAAAAGCTGCATGCACAAGCACAGCGAAAACAGGACTTCATTCACTATTTCCCACCATCAGGCAGATGTCCAGCTATTTCCTCCTGCAGGGCAGGGCCTCACTCAGCACATGCAGTGATTGCTTGAGAAGACAAGTACCATAACCACAAACATCTGACCCTCTTCCTTTCCCCAAGCTTTTATTACTGAGCATGGCATTATATGATATGGAATATGCCTTTGTTCAGTTTGGGCCTGCTGGCCCACCTACATCTGCCCCCAGCTTCTTTCTGCCCCTCAGCATACTCACTACAAGGAGAAAGCCTTGATGCTGTGCAAGCTTTGTTCAGCAACAGTTAATTGTTGGTAAGTTATCAGCACTGTCTTAGCCACCAGTACAAAGCACAGCACCCTACAGACACCATAAAGAAATTTACCTCAATCCCAGCCAAGACCTAGCATATATTTTTAAAAAGATTTACCATGAATGGGAGTCAAGCCCAGATGGTCCCATGAAAATTAACCCCAAAACATCATTAAAAATAAATTAATGTATTTTCTTAATAGTTTATTTACTTTTAATTTTTACTTAGTCCTTGGGTTTGTAATATATCTGTTTACAGGTGGTTTACGAGGCTAGTAAAAAGTGAAGTAAGACACAGATGTGTGGATTTTCCACAGATGTGAATTTAATAAATCTTAAAATTTTAATTTAGATTATAGAGCTATCACAAATTCACCAAAAAATGCACATCACTGTGTACACACAAAAATGCATGATTCATTGGCTCATCCACAATCTGGTAGTATTTTCATTATGTGGTAGTATAATAATTTCATTATTTTCATATGAAAACACCTCTCTGCATTTTAGCTAGGTATTAAACATATAACTCAATCAGAAGTGATTTATAGGTTTAAAACATGAAATAAAATAGCTGAGGGTTAAAAAATAACATAGGGGAAGACAAACACACAGCTAAAGCTTATTTTACCTGGTACAGATACACCATACACGTTTGCTTCTTGTATGAAGTCCAACATTACAATTACATCAGAAACTTCTGTAGTTGCAACATTCTCCCCTTTCCATCTAAAAGATGTGAAAAAATGATTTAATCCCATGAAAACATATAGGCACCTCCTCTTTAAAAAACATTAACTATTGGAGGAACTCCATTCATTTCACACTGACAGCACATCAGATTTGTTACCACTTGTCATATATTGATCCGATTACCAGAAGACCTCTTGCAAATCAAATGGTACCAGATATTAGCTATCAATATAAAGCACAATGAAATTTTATCATCTGATATATATGTATATCTGATACAATGGCTTTCAAAATTTTGACATGTATCCAAACATATCAAAGGTGACCAGTCTTTACTAATTGGTACATTTTTCTCCACTTGAGTATCCAACTTCTGTACTTGCAGCAAAACCATCATTAATTACTACACTTGTAGAAGGACTGTTGTAATTCCTACAAAACATTCTGGAAACAAGCCATCCAGCTCCAGGGGAACACTTTTTACAAAATTAAGCACGTGTTATCCACTTCAAGATAGCTATAAACTATCTCAAAATAGTAATAAACTGAACACTTCTGGCTGAAAACAAATAGAATAGTATTATTCTATTCTGCATATCCGCTTTTTTAGTGAAGAAATGTGAAAAGAAACCATGATTATACCTGAAGGTATCTCCAATCCTGTCCCAAAAATAAAGAAAATTCTCATGGTCTTGAACCATTAGATCTCCAGTATTAAAATAAAGATCTCCCTTCTTAAATACTTCACAGAGTAATTTCTTTTCTGTGTGTCTCTTATTACCAGCATAACCAAAGAAGGGGTTCTTTGCATTGACCTTGGAAATGAGAAGACCAGCCTCACCTATAAAGAGAAGTTAAAGAATGTAAACCTAAGGTATAATTGCACAAATCTCTACTTCACATTAGGATTAATTTGGTACACCCAGTTTTACAAGACCAGGAGTCAAGCCTGGCAGGGGTCGGTACATAAGAGCCAATAATAAAAAACAAACTGTTTCTACTGCTTTACAATTCCTGTGGCCATCTCTACATGCAAAGTGGCCATAAAGACACAATACAATATTGTCCACAGAAATTCCCAGTCTTCTGTGTTTCTTCATGATGACTCACCAGTTTTCTCCCAGAACTGTAATTTATCAATTCTGAGTTCAGTAGTACTTTACTATCCTCTCACAGAGGACAGTTAAGTGAATAATATGTCCCACTCCCCACAATTCACTGAATTTCCTGTGATAAGTCTCAACTTCGCAGTTTCCCACTGAAAAACAAGTCTTAAAAAAAAAAAGCAAATGTTCAACCCAGGCATAAATTCCCCATAGCTTCATTGCTTTCTTTTTAGAGTGAAATATAAAAGTTTTAATATAAATTGTTTTCACAAAAAGTAGGGAGAGATGGGGATAGGATTATCCTGTTATGCATGTAGAGTATCAGGGTGTTAGCTCGCTGAAAGCAGAATATTTGTACATACTCCTGGCATTTTATAAGCATATTCTGAACAATAAAGTTTAAGAGTTATGTGGTTTTGTATAAGATATAAAGATTATAAATATGAAAATATACCAAAATAAAAGTGTCAAAAGGTATCACAATTTTTAACTTAAGACTGCCTCCTCATAGAAGAGCCATGCCTTTTTTCCATAAATTGGTAGTTTTTATGGTGTTTTATGGTGTTTATTGAGTTCACTGGTAGTGTCACTGTGCATGCTCCCAAGGTGGAGGGCATGGGCAAGACAAAATCTACAGATAGAGATAATACTTTTTACTAGACTGACTGATATAATCAGAAAAAAAACTAGACCATGTATCTAGTTAGAACAAGTGTTCCCTTTACAGGTCAGTCTGACATCTCTATAAGTTAATTTCCTATAAAATATCAAGTTTTGGGGACCACATTTTCCTGAAAGTGCCCATCTTTGATTAAGACCTATTTGAGAATCTCTTGAGTGCTTTGAAAAACCTGGTTCATCTTCCCTGATGTTCAATGTCAGTTTTTCTCGCTTCAGCTTCCAGGTAATATTTACAGCTGTTACCTTCCTATAGCACAACAGAAATTCTTCAATGCCTGATAAACACTGTGAAAATAGGTATAATCGAGAGATACCAGATACTTGATAAGGATTTTGAAGACAGCTATAACCATGTAACCTCTTTATAAATAAATAAATAGACCCCCAAAACACCAACAAGAAAAAACCATTTGCTGTAATCTACCAGTATTTCTTGTAGACCTCATAGGCAGCCATCTCACTAGATTAACTTCCTTAAAAAAGACAGATGTCATTATTTACGTATTCAGAGATAATATCACAATATCACATCATCACTTTTGAATACTGTTCTTCTGTGAAGATATCCAAGGATCATCTAAGTTCTTCTTTTGTCAGCACTGTAGGTTTAACAGTGTTCTATCTTAGATCAAAAATCAATGCTATTTTTGTCAGAGTAAAGGGCAATAGCTGATGTTGGCATACTACAATAACACAATGGCAAGGATCCTTAAAAAATTTCTCTGGAGTATTTGTATTACAATCAAAAGCTGTTATTTCCTATTAAAATACGTACTTACCTTTCTTAACTTTTTCACACCAACCATGCTTATTTCTAATTGGTTCATCTTTTTGGAAATCATACTTGATTAAATCAAATGGGAAAAAAAGCTAAAAAAGGGAAAAAGGGTCATCAGTTATTCATCTACACAGTGACACCTGGTGGCAGCAAATATAAGCAAGGAAAACTTCAATCTTGCTCCTCTAAAAGCCGAATTTTAATTTAAAAATAATCTTTATGTAATCTTACACCATTTCCTGGAGATATGCAACATCAAAACATTTCAAAAATCTTGTAACTTTCAAAAATACCTGAAGACACAGAACCGTAATTTTGTTAATTTTCATATAAATTAAATTATGGGATCCAAATCTCAGTTGAAGAGCCAGCACGAGCCAGGATATCTGGAACTCAAGCGATGTTTAATGGTGGTGGCTGATAGCAAACATGTTCTTGGGGTCTTCTGACATCTAAACTGACAAAGCAAGGGCCTACATCTCCTTACAAGGAAAACCTGCTTCCTGTCAGGCTGTACTCTTTCTGAACTATCCTCAGTTTTCCCACAGGCTTTCTGAGGCTGGTGTATGGTGGAAAGTCTTACCACGAACACCAGCATAAGGGTACACAGTCTCATGTTGTTTGACATGTTTACTTAGCTGTGCTTGTTCCGTAGTTATGTCAGAGTTAGTTCTGCATTTTTCTGAAATCCTGTGAACCCTTGAGTCTTGACACTGCTGACCTAACTGGCCTCTTAGTTATTTTTCTCAACTAACCTTCATCTCATATAAGGATCACAGAGATGTGGCTCTGAGTAAGCTGAAGGAGAGGGCAAGATACTCTTATCAGCACCAGGAACTGCATGTAAAAAAAAAATATATACATATATTTTAAATATATATATACAGGGTCTGACTGTTGTTTTGCTTAATTTTTCTACTGTGATATAAATCCCAATTAGACCTTCCAGAGATATTGGCAGATATCATATGCCTGGTAGTATATGGACCACTGTGTTTGCAGTTATTATGCTAAGGCTTCTGTTTACCCAGCTGTGGATTCCCTTTTCATAAAGAAGTATATCAGCAATTTATTTAGCAACCAGTCAAACCAAGGAT
>VXBJ01001560.1:19261-31817 GCA_013400055.1 Nycticryphes semicollaris
GTTTAAGTATTGTTTTGAAAATAGTTTTGAAAGTCCAAAAAAGTTTCAACTTCTACTACAGGCTCACAGAACCTCCATCAGAGAAGAAAGATCACAAGCTCTTGCTTTTAATTTAGTTATTTCTTTTAGAGATTGGATATTGTTGAATTCTGTAAGAGTATCTGTTTATAAAACATAGCAATACATTACAATTACTCCAGTTGGGGTCACACCAGAGAGATTCCACCTGGAGAGCTGCATTCAGCTCTGGAGCCCTTAGCACAAGAGAAGCATGGACTTGTTGGAACTGGTCCAGAGGAGGGTCACAAAGCTGATCAGAGGACTGGAGCACCACTGCAATGAGGACAGGCTGAGAGAGTTGGGGCTGTTCAGCCTGGAGAAGAGAAGGCTTAAAGGGGACCTACAGGAAAGGCTGTGACAAACCTTTTAGCAAGGCTTGTTGCAATACGCAAGGGGTAATGTTTTTAAACTAAAAGAGGGAAAATTTAGACTAGAAATAAGAAAGAAAAGTTTTGCAATGAGGGTGGCGAAACACCTGGCAGCATTCAGTGTCAGGTTGGATAGGTCTCTGAGCAACCTGATGTAGTTGAAGATGTCCCTGCTTATTGCAGGGGGCTTGGATCACATGACCTTTAAAGGTCCCTTCCAACCCAAACTGTTCTGTGATCTTACTTACTATATTTAGTTCCAAGCATCTTAAAATGTAAGAAAAAAAGTAATTCTGGAGCATAGTATAATCGTATTTTATAAATGTTTTAAAAATATGTTCATAATGCCTTGTCAATGCTATGAAGAGAACATACATAGCTCCTCCCCATAGTCCACAACTGCAAATCCAGTTTTCCAGTGACTTAAGATTTGCTTAAACATAGCTTTGTATCTCTTCTGCCACTGAAGTTCTATAACTGTATGAAAAAAGTGCATAATAGTATTTCAGCATTGCTCTATGAGACATTATATCTTGAAATCATTTATGATTTTATAAGATTTAAATGTTTTTCAGTTCAAAGCTGATTTAAATTCCTGCAGTTTTGAGTGAGACAGCTTTAAATTCCTGCAATACATGGAATACTTATACTTAAGATAATTTAAAAAATACATCTATAAATAAAGTTTGGAATNATATATATGCCAGATGTAAATATTAAACAGAAATTTATTATATTACTATGTTAATTTATACATTCTCTTCTTTGTAAAACATTTTAAGTTGTACCAGCTAGAAAGCTATTCAGAACCTTCTACTTTCCTGGCTCTATATGAACATACTTATTGAAGGATTTATTCATGTACAACTGTGATGCTTTCCAGGATATGAATCAATCCTTCTTATATAAAAAGTATAGTATGAAAATACACACAAACAAGTGTACTGCTTCAAGTTAACATCTCACACACAGTGGCTTCTTGAAAATCTGGCAACTGCTATAACATTCATTTCTTGCCTCCTTCCAAATTATTTATGAAAATTGATGTGTTATGTAGAACCTTAATATTATTCACAAGTATCCCAACATTTATCAGTTACTGATGGGAAAGCTACTGTGCTCATTACAGAGCTCAATTTGTCTTTTAAAGCTGTAACTTTTGTCTGCATTTCACCTTTAGAAACTGTTCTGTTGCTACTACCTGCAACAGAAATGCATTCCTGTTTCTTTTCCATTTCCCTGCTAAAAATATTATATTTTTTAATCCACCTGCTATTTTTCCCACTATACTGTCAATATCTGTATGTATGTGCTTTTATACTGCTTATACTTCATTCTGACTTGCAATTATGCCAGTAAAAAAATGTAATTTTCTTCCTTCTCCTGTACTGTATCATATAAAGGGACACAAAATCCTCTTTCCCCCTTTCTCAGTTGTCTTTCTGTCTATTCCCAGTTTAAGAAATACTGTTTAGGAAATCTCTAGAGAGTATCTCCTCCTATCAGTCATGAAAGTAATGTTTCAAAAGTTGTAGCATTACTTTGAAGAAATTAAATCAGGAATAGGATGTCTGGGCCCTGTCTCTGCCATTCTCTGTTTTCCAGCAGGAAACAGTCTCCCTTTCCAACTTCAGATCATGTTTCGTCAGCAAATCGGAAATGAAGCTGCTCTCCTTTACATATTGCTAGATGTCCAGCAGATGTCATTCAGAGTGAAGTATAACAAACACAACAGATACACTTCAGAATTCATTGTGTAATAACCTGTAATATTTAAAAAAAAAAGAACACAGCAAATGCCTATGATAAGTCATCATGAACTTATCTATGGCATTAAAACACATAGTTTTTTTCACAATACTCACAGATTGTGGAGTAATCAAAAACATATAAAAGGTCCCCAAACTTAAGTATTTGTTTCAATATGTACTTTTTTTTTTTAAAAAAAAAGATAAAATTACTAAAAAGTATGTCTTATGATATTTTCAGCATGCCTTATCTCTCTTAACCTCTTTTAGACCGTTCTGAAACTGTACTGTGTCTAAGCCCTTGTTCATGTCAACACTACTCTGCTTCAGCATACGAGGGAGCTAGCTGCTCCTGCAAACAAGTGCCATGAAGCAGACCCAAGGAACTGCCATCCAGAGGAACTGCACCAGAGTCAGAACCTGAGCCCCAGTCGTTTAACAGACTGCAGAAATGTTAATTACAGACCTGCAGCTATTATAATATTATTAATAGGCCATGTTTTTCCACTGACACAAAATCTTTCCCAGAGAGAGTGAGACCATGTATTTCTCACATCCATGAATGCTATTGATCAAAACATATTACTTATGAAAAAGTTCCCGATGGAGGAATCTCTGAAACCTTCTTGATTTGGAAGAGATTTCCACAGTTCTACTTCCACATAAAATGAGTCATGTGATCCACACACGAACCTGGCTAGACATACCATGCCCATGTAACCAAGGTGAGGTAGTTTGGCTCTGCACTGTATATGGTTTTAGGTGACAACCTTCATTCTTCCCTCAAACTCTACAGTCATAGAATACCAAATACATATAGATTGGGGGAAGGCTGAGGAGCCAATACACCCCAGGCCCCTTGGAGAATGGTAGCAGTGAAATACTGAGCCTACTCACAAATAAAGTGCTTTAGCTACTTTTCCTATGATGGAAAGTACAGAAGTAGTTTCAGTAGATTGAAGAATTACTGTAGATTTATTTCTAGGGAAAAGCAAGCATTGAAAAAGATAGAATAAAATTGATTTCAAGCCAAGCCAAACGAAATTAATGGCTTTTTCCAGTTCATAAAATATCTTATGGTCTTTCCACATTCATATGGAGTGAGCAAGGGGACAATCCATAATTATCTTAGCAGACTATACTGATGTTTCCATAGACTATAACAGTCCCAACTTGGAACAGTATATAAATTACAGAAAAGGTGTCTAGTGAGAGCAAATATTCAGTTACAACTGTATTTATTTTTTTAATTGCAGTTTGCATGACCTATGTTTTCGTCTAATCTGTAGTGACTAATTCAAATCATAAGTCAAATCATTAAAGAGGAAAAAGTAAGATGTTTCATGTGCAAAAAAATCCCCAAATACTAATATTTTCTTTTGGAAGCACAAACAGCTTTCATTATTAACATATAAAGTGGGACTATTAATACATGCATATGCCCCACATTACTTATTAAAAATACAGATAATTGAATCAACACATAAGTAATTTCAGGTCTAATCCTTTATCTGCTGTAATCTTTATATAGTATTCCCAAAAGTTTAACGACTTATGACAGAACTCTGTCAAAAGTTCTGACATACTGAAAACAAGTTTATTCAAGTTTGGAACAAATATAAAATTTCATAAGATTGAAAAAAAAAAAGAAAAGAAAAAACAAACCAAAAAACTCCAAGCATTCATGTATATGACTTAGAAAAGCCTAAAGAAAAAAATTAACAACAGCTCTAAGGTTCCTGGTTCACCAACTACTCCCTAAATTCCAAATTTCTAGTTCTCCATGGTGGTTCTGAACCCTTCTAGAGACATCCATAAGCACCAGATGTTGACTGTGAATGCTACAGAGCATCAATCATGCAGAACAAGAGACTCAGAGGAGTCAGTCTACTGAAATTCCTGAGCTCTCAACAGTTTCTGAAAAACACACTAGCACTTGTGGTGTTTTCCTGAGTGTTTCCAGGTATCTCCCTGCAGTCTGGGTTTCTGTCCCAGAAGCGGAGAATTGCTCTGGCCCCAAGTTGTAAAGTAGTCTGCGGTGATTGTAATGTGGTGATGGTGTACTGAAGCTGTGAACTCTGGATCATAATGCTGCCTAGAAACCTGTTTGCACATCATCAGAAGATACCTCTAATGTATTTCTGAACAAGCATATTACATCATTTTCTGAAAACAAGGTTTTGTCAAGACACTTTATTATCACTTCTCCTTGGGAGCACAAATGCCACTTATGTCAGAAGGATTTCTATGTATAGACAGGTATCTCAGTATGGATAGGTGTCTCAGTTCATTTGCAAATTCTAGACAATGCATGTAGCCCTATTTATTTCAAGAATTTTTACTCAAGAAGAGTAAAAATTGGCATAAATAACAACATAATGTTAAATATCTAGTAGCCTCCTTGCTAGAAAGCCTTGCTAAATAATTTTTCATATTATTAGCTTAAATTTGTGACACATGTTACTTACTGACTCTCAAACAATTTCAGAGATGGTATTAATAGGATCCAAAGGAAAAAATCTGTGAATTTCAAGCTGAAATAAGTTCTTCTTCATTTACTCAGAAGGATAAAAGAAAAGCCACCACGTGTGATATAAATAACACGTATTCCTCTTCCCAAATTCCCGTATGACTTCCATTGTCAAAGCTAATGAACTACAAAACAGAGACTATTGAATAAGCAGTGAAAAAATGTAATTTTTTTTCCTAGTTTTAGTAACCTAGAATAAAAGAAATAGATATAGTAGGCTTGGTAGATAAAGGGGCAAGAATTTTTAAATTAATGCCTTTGGTAAGTATTGTCTGTCACAATTACTCAACACTGATTATATTTGTATTGTGTTGCCTTATATTTAATTGCACTTAGATAAAAAATACCTCTTAAAGGTAAATCTGCATTTATGTTAATTTATTTATTATTAATGCCCATTTCTGCCAAGTATTTACACAGTAATACACAATAGCTAAATATAACCTGTGGAACACTAAGTCAAGACAGGACACTTCTATGTTTATTTCACAGATGATGGGTTCTTGGGTATTAAAAATAATACAACTTCCTCTTTTATCCTTTAATATAATAGAGATTTGAAATGATACTTGAAACTTGCAGTAACTAAGTCAGAAAATTCACCTTGGATTTATGACTGCAGCCCCATGTCCTGTGGTCAAACTGAAAAATACATTTACCTTCAGCACTCCCTTTTACGAAGTACAACATAAATACATAGTCACCTTATAAAAGAAATTGGTGCGTCCAACAGATCCAATTTTTCCTGTGTGGTTCATGAAACAAATGTTTCCTTCAGTAGCACCATAAAACTCACAGATCTTTACAGCACCAAATCTGTTTAAAAATTCTCTCCATACATCAATTCTTACTCCATTTCCAATTGCCAGTCGGACTTTGTGATTTTTTTCTCCTTCTTTCTGTTTAAAAAAAGGAAATAAATAATTTAAAATATGATATACTGATAAATGGATTTGATTGTTGCATATGTTGATGGAAAAATATATCTTCTTTAAATACACAAAGTATAAACAACAACAACAGAAGGAAAAATAACTATTAAGAATTTAAAGAAAGCTGGCGTAGCTTGCCTACAGCTACAATGTAGCAAACTGCAATCAAAACCCTATTATCTTGTTTGCTTGTCTTTGCTTGAACAAGCAAATTATTTCCTGAAAAATGGCTACATTAATTTATAAAAATGCTTCCATATTTTAGAAGTTGTATCATCTTAGTCTTTTTCCACTCAGAGGAATTACAAAACTGGGAAAAACGGAGAGTGGTAGGAATTATTTCTGTCAAGGGATTAAAGTCTGCATAGATTAATAGTTACTTTATTGTGTCTTAAGACTGATTATAAGAAACAATCAGACTTCACACCCTTGTAATATCTGTTCCTTCCCACACACTGCGTGTGAGTCATCTTCTGTATTTCTTTCAATATTGAGACTTGCAAAGTTTTATACAATGTTACTTGGAATACATTGTTTCTTGGTGATCTTGAGGCTTTGCTGTTATCAGCTCCTGTGTTTTATTACAAGAATAATATTTCACAATATTTAAATTTCACCTATGTTAAAATAAGACTCTGTTTTTAATCATTGCAAATCATGTCAATACAGAATGCCCAAGAAGTGAGATAACACCAAATAAATATAGGTAGAGTTTGTTATCACACTATCTTTGTTACCATGCCATCTCTATGTGCTTCTACATATGTACTCTTATACAAATGTACACAAACATTTCTCTACGTACATATGCACATACATGCACATATTCACACCGTTAGGTCCTGGTCATAACATGTGTACATATCACGTACACAGCTGTACATGAGGCTTGTACATGTACCTGAGGCTTGTACATGTACCTGTTCCTCAGAGGCTTATGTCTTGGTCAAATTCAACTTTTCATGAGGATTATGAATTCTAACTTCTGTAACAAAACCTGCAATTACAGTGAAATTTTAAGTTCCTCCTCTAAATCACAAAGACCACCCTAGTTTTTTCTTCCCTCTTGAAAACCAGCAACTCCCTTATTAAGCTTCAGAGTCTTTCTTCTGGAAGTTTATTCTTGCTGGAGTGATACAGCAAGGAACTCACCTATTTCACTAGCTGCTGGTAGCTCTTGTCNATTCTAGAAAAATCGTTAAGTGATCACAGAATCACAGAATATCAGGGATTGGAAGGGACCTTGAAAAATCATCTATGCACACTTAGAGTGTATGTAATAAAAATAAATTTAAGTCTTTAAACAGATCATGGCACCAAACAGTGATGCTTTGACTTTCTGCCATATTCAGATGGTATTTCATCAACTATCTTCCCTTTAGTACAGTAGACTGAATTATAGGAGTAAGAGGAATTCCTAGCATGCATCTCTTTTGGGAGACAAGCTCTACTATCCCTGTGCCATTCTTGACACCTGAACAAGCTGTGGCACGACAGCCAGTTACTGTGCAACAGCTGGTATGCAACTGGTCAGCATGGATATTGTTAGCCTGCTGCAGCAGTGAGCAGCAGTTAGCACTTCCTTCACTAAAAGCTGTGTTTCCTCACAGTATCTCTTATATGAAGGACTCAGTGCCTTGTTGTGGTCAGCCATTCCAAATAATTTCAGATAATGTGAAATAAAATGGGGATTCAGTCTGTATCCACATATTTCTAACAGTAAAGGTGAAACATTTTTTTCAATGCCCTTTTGAAGCATAAATAGGCAAGAACTGTTCTTACCTTATGCCTGGACTTTTCTTCAATTCATTCTGCTAAGATCTTTGAACCGTATGCCAAATATCTGCATACATCATAAAGTTTCTGACGCACTGTTTCTCCATTTTGAGTGCTTGTTTCATTTGTATAGTAATTAATTGACAAGTCAAGATCTGCCTTATTACACTAAATACCACATACCTGGGATTTTTCCCCCACCAGTCTTTCCTCCTTAAGTGTTCTTTGTAAACTATGAGGACTATTTACATGATTAAGTTGCTGATAAAAGAAATGCCTTTTAAAATGCCACCAACGGCATATTAAGGGAGAAGGATTCATGACTGCAGCTGTATAAAGAGGTAATTAGCAGTTGCTTTAAAAAAATGCAAGAAAACATAGTCCTACTTTTCCATTCCCGCAGCAGGAAAAGCCAAATTGAGAGAAGCAAATGCAACTTCAAGCAAAGGAGCATGAAATGTTTCCTGCATTATGGCCTTGGTGAAACTAAAACCCGTCTCAGAGCCTGAGAAATGCAAACATCTGTTAAATGCAAAAATCTGTTAAATATGGTGGACAGACCAGGACAGGATTTCCATTCATGGATTTACAAGGAATACATGTAACAACATATTTACCAGTTCTCTATTGACACGTTAGCCCTGAAAAAAGGGGCATCAGGTAGGTAGTAGAGAGACTGTAAGATGAGAGATGTCCTACTGCCATTACAATTACAGATGTAATAAATTCTTGAAGATGCATACTTACATTCACTTTTCAGTAATATCTAACTGTTAATTGCAACTAGATTTTTTGAACAAAATACATACCCAGGTTTAAAAATACAATTAAAGACAACAGGAAGAGTCCTGAAGAGATTCACCATAAGAAATTAATAGGAATGCTAGAAACAGGACACATCCTCCCTGTTCAGGAACTGGTTGTTTGCTACTTAGTATAGCCACTCTCACCAGACTTTGGTTAATCAATCTCTTGATAACCTAATAGGATTAGATTTTAACAAGAGTTTTTTTCCTTTAGCTCTTCTAATAGGAAATGTTTTCTTTAGCTGTAGTTCTGTTTCCTCAGAAAACATCTGTTAACAGAAAAAGGTGAGTTTTATATGTGTTTCACCCAGCAATATGAAGTAGATAGTTGTATTTTTGGTGAACGCCACAAGTCAAAGCTAATTACAGATAACTTCCCAAAGGCCAATTAATAGAATTAAAGCATGCACAGATTATTTCTTGCACTTCATAGTGCACACTGTATTCTGTGAGCAGTATGAATCTTCCTTTTGTAAAAGTATAATTGTGGTTTCAGGGCTTCACTACCGGGTATTTTTCTGCATGACTCCACTAGCATTAACTGAAAGATGAGTACCTAGGAAGAGAAGCTGTAAGGAAGGAAATTGGTCAGTTTATCTGAAGACTCAGAAAACTCTTGAGCCACCATGCTAAAACCAGTAGCAGACAACGCAACTAGCCTTCAGTGCACTTTTTGGTATGGAAAACCAGTGCTTACTAAGGAGCTCTACAAACATTACATAAGATTTTTTTCAGGAAGAAAACCTGAAAACCTTTACTATTAGTAGCGGGAAGAATGACAAAACAGACACAGAATCATTGTGTGAATGGAGTCCGAGAAAGGTGTGCCAGTGTATTTAAGTATCAGAAGACAGTAGCCAGAATGGACAGAATTATAATCTGTTTCTAAACTCACTTTTTAAAAATAATACTGTTGTAGTCATGGCAGTTTGAAACACCAAGTTTATTTTGATACACAGGGTATTTTTTTATTAGATCAACTGATAGAGTCTAGAGGGGAAAAATACAAGCTTCCATATCCCAGGTCCTTTCCTATGCTTCATTTCAGAGGTGCAGAATATGTTCTTAGTCTAAAAATTTTGTTTTCTCTAACTGCATGTACAAACAGTGTTCAAGTCTCCTTTTAGGCACTGTTAATCAGTAACAACTNCTTACTAAAAGAATAAATAAATTGATTGCAAAATTTCAACCAGTAAATAGAATTGTAATGACATATCGAGAATATTCACAGATTTAAAACTGAATGTACGGATGTATTTGTCTGTAACTGTGACACTTTTGTGAATGTGGGGTATTTAATAAAATGTACATGCTAAAAACCTCCAGGGCACTTGACAAATTTCTGCTTCACTTTTGAAGGATAAGAGAACAAGCATTTTTCAGTACTGAATGTAAATTGAGCTAAATTTCAATGGGGAATAAAATGTGATGCCAAGTACAACCTGCATTGTGGAGAATTGCCTGCTGACTCATTTTTCATTCGTTATTCGACCATCAAATTCCCTTCTTTCAAAGAAACTTGTTTCCACGTGGGAGAGAGTGCTATCCAAGATATATAAACTCCATTCTTACATCCCTTACAACTAGAGTCAGCACCAGGGAAATAAGTGTTTATTCTCTTTGCTTATCCCAGCAGTGTTGACTTCCTTGTTTCCTCCGTCTAAATTACTATTGTTGTAATGCAGAAGAGTTTTAATAAAATAAATCCTTAAGCATCTTTTCTAAAGTCACTTCAGAGAGCTTAATCCCATCCAAAGAAACCTTGGCCAAACTGGATCTAGTTGAGAAACTGGCTTGCTTCAGCTTAACAAAATAAAGTCTGAAAGCTGATATACATGGTCTTACACACTTGAGGTAACCCCAAGGGAAAAGGAAATGTTATTGATACCAAACAATAACATTGGCTCAATACCAAAAGGACATAAACCAGAACAGACAGAAAGAAAATCTCTAAAGCAATGATGTAATTAATTGTGAAATAGACTTTGAATACAAAAGTGAACTCTTGTTTTAATATAGAGCTTACCATGTGCGCACAAGGTGTCATAAATTATACAATTAATGTCACAACATATGACAGTTTATGAGAGTAGAAGACAGGTTATAGTGATCAAGAAATCTGATTTCTAGGCTCTGTTTGTAAATCATTTCAGGATTTATGCTTCCTTTACTGAGAAGCAGGAAAGAGATGCTGCATTACTGTTCATATCTTTCCAAAAGCTTCACGACACAATGTATTATTTAAATAGCTCATTACTTCAAATTTTAAAAAAATCTGCAAGTGCATTAGGAAGATTTTGTATACACCCAAAATATTAAATGCATTGGAACCCTCTAAGGAAAATATATCCATATATTAGTAGATAAGTATTTCCAAGGCCTTTGCTTGGAGATACAAAGGGGAGCTATGCTATGCTATGCCATACTTCTGAAATTTCATTGATCACTGTTAATAGAGACTTTGAGCAATGTCAGCCAGCAAGACCAAGTTAATAATTGGCTGATTATTCTCTTTCACTCGAGTAGTCCTGCTAATGTCTTACAGCAGAATCCATTTGGTAGCTACTGATGGCTACTAGCCATCAATGCTTGCTCTTGCACTTTCACTGTGATCCAAAGACTGCAGAAAAAGAGCTCGAAAGAGGGCAGGCATGAGGATTATTCACTTATGTAGAAGCCCAGAAAAATCTATGAATATCACATAATTCAAGGTGTTTCTGATCCTACATAAAAAAACTGACAACTTCGTTTTCTAACAAATGTTCTTTCCAGGCTACAGGTTACTAAACTAAACTGGATGCAGAACAGGTTACAGAAAAATTCTACTGCAAAGGAGTCTTCAAAAGCTGTTGCAGATGTGAGTGGGAGGCAGAAAGATCAAACAAGACAAAATTAATAAGGAAACCTAAGCCAAGCAGCTTTATGCCAATGTTCAGTTCAGAATCTATGAAATAAAAGGCCACACTGTGGCCCCAACTATTAGAATTATGACATTTATTTCAATTTTAGCGTTAAATAAATAAATGAAGCACTTAAGATAATTACTACAGTTTTAATCTATGTTCACTAGGAGGTCTGTATAGTAGTACTCTAACCTTGAGAATACTGCCCACATAATATCTTCTCAGAGCTTTAAAACTCATATTAGCTGAATCTTTCTTTGTTGCCAGTACATATAGTACTTCTTAGTTAATGAAGCTTAAAGAGAGATAAAAATTTGGCAAATTATTTCACTTGATTGCATAACATATTTGAAATCCTTCCACTTATTTGTGTGAACATGTTTCTCTTCCAGTTTTAACTTGACAAATACTTACTACTTTTCTTCAAGTACATAGCTGTCAGATTGATTCATTCTATAATTTTAATTTTTCTTGATAAGGTACATAATGTTTCTCTTTAGCCAGCTAGAAAAAGAAAAAAAAGGCAACAAAAAAAAAACCAAACAAAAAAACCCTGAAGCTTCACAAAGTACGGAGGTTAGATATGCCAACTCCTGGAAAGTATGCACATAAATTANTTGAGAGAAGCAAGATGACTTTGAGGAAATCAAATTAGCCTCCAATGAAAAAAAGTGTCAAAATTTATAAAAGGTTTAGATTTAGTTATGTTTTGATTAATACAAAATATGTTTTTATTTTCTTTATTGTCTTTAACATGACTTTCTGTTACCCTTTGAATTTTTGTTGCCCATAAAATAAAATAAAATTAAAATAAAATAAGCCAAACCACATAAAACCCACACACAAACACACCCAAACAAACAAACAACCCCCCAAAAAAAAAAAAACAGAGAGAAAGGTATCGCTATTCTGGTTTCACATCACAGCCAGTGGTGCTCGCTGGGATATCTGCCATGCCCTCTTTAATTCAAGAATATTCTCCTTGCTGAGGCATGCATGGGTAGAGCTGCAGGATCTAAGACCCACTGCTACATTACTTAAACATACTTCTGAAAATTTTCAGGAGAAAAAAAAAAGAATCTGATGTCTTATGATCACTGACCTTTTCCATTCTTCGGTCAGCAACTTGAGATATTAATGAAAATTGTTATTCTGCTGGAAAAGAAGATTGATTTGCATTCTCTTCAAATTATTAGAACACTGCTTAAGGAGGAGGTTATTCTGGAAAATCATAAAATGAGGACTTGGATTAGAAAAGAATTTTCAGATTAATTGATTTGAATTATTGGCTCCATTTCTTAAGAGATGAGTCATTTCAATAAAATTCATTGAAAAGCAAATAAAACAGTGATTATTTTTTTGAAATCATAAAGTGAAATTATGATGAAGGCAAAGGGAGAATGTTCAAAGAGGTAGCAGTTGCACTGCATCCA
>VXBJ01001560.1:31831-49736 GCA_013400055.1 Nycticryphes semicollaris
CAACTTCTGTACATTTTCACAAATCTGTGTTTTTCTAAACATTCTGTTAAATTAAAAGAGAATACAGTTCTTTTTGCTTAATGTTATACAGGTACTTGGAAGCTGTTATTTATTTGTATTTTGTATCCAAAATAAAAGCTGTTTACAATCATAAGTAACTGTAAATTCACTTATTAAAATGGTTAAGCAGATAAGATAATAATTGATGTAATGTTTAGGAATTGTTGTTGAAATACAATAGGAGAGCCTGCAGCTCATAAATGGATGAAAGTTACCAGCATTAGCAAGATAAATTCTTTGATACTGGCCTGTGAATGTTTGTTTCATATTAATTTTCACACATTTGAGGACAGATAGTCAGTTAGGTGCACTATGCAACAAGTTATATCCATTCTGTCTGTATTATTCTCCACATCTTGAATTAATTCCAATGAGTTTTAGGCATTTAGCTTAGCCTAAACATCTTGGGCTCTTTCTGTTGTCAATGGGTAGATGCAGAAACATCAGAAATTAGCCAGTTAATTAGCAGTTAACAGCCAGTTAATTCAGTTAACCTTAGTCAGTTTTAATTAGTAATTACAATAGATTCGGCATACTTCATACTTGATACCATGTATATAGACCATCGCACCACTGACTGCCACAGGAAAGAACTATTTTCAAGTCAGGGCTAACACAGTTTCAGAGAGGAATACCACTTTAACAAAACTAGCTTTGATGTCTGGCATAGCTTCCTAATTGGAACAAAAGGTATTCCTCCTTTGAGCTGCTAACCTGGAGCAAACATATTCTAAACTTTGAAATATGGTTTAGATGGTCTCAAAATAAGCACATTCCATGAGGAAATCAGCGCTAAAACATGAACTACAAAACTTGAGACCTCTGATGTACTTACGTGTCAAGAAACAAAGTTTTGAAAATTCTGAAAAGACATTGAACAGTAATTCTGATTTTCATAATTTATATTGTGAAACTCTATGAAATAATATTTTTGTCACCAAATTATACAGATCCAGTTTTTAGTGATGAAATATTTTCTTTTAATACTTTAACATGTTTCCGATTCAAGACATCTGAGCTTTTTTACATTCAACACTACACCAATAATTCTAATTAACCTCACATAAAAAGAAGAGCAGGAACAGGTTCACCACAATTTTATTACTCTTTTAACATACCACATTAAGAACATTAACATAGCTATCACTTACAGACAAATAGCCATGATTTTGGTTCCACTTACCACTGGCTGGCTGCAAAGGTAACGACAAAGTTCTCCAATGTACTGGATGACAGTGACATTGTACTTTTTGCAGTCACTCCAAAACTGGCTAGCTGAGAACTTCTTTTTTAACACACAGGTTGCACCTTTATGGAAACAGTAGAAAAGGAAATTAGGCATTTTCTCTATATGGCAGATTAGTTAGCTATGTTCATATTTCTGAAAAATAGAACATAAGAGGATCTAAGAGCAGCCTCGTTCAGAGAACTATATGGTATTTAAGCTCTTTTATTAGGAGGCATGTGTTCAAACCTGGTAGACAAAGAAGGGAGATGAACACAGCCTACTCCTTAGTGAGACAGTAAGCTGACAGATAAGAGGTTAAAATCAAGAAGACAGCTTCTCTTTGTTGGTGTTATAACATTATCCAAAAGAGTTTAACTGAAAATATCCAGAAAAGTCAGCCTGAATTAGCAAATCATTCTGGTATCACTGAAACCTCATTTTTCATCAAAAGAAAGTATTCATCAATGCAGATTCAGAAAGAATTAATTCATAATCCAATGTTCTTTCCCCTGCTCTGACTTGTCCTTGTTGTTTCAGGAAATAGAAAATATTTGCCATCAAGTTTCAAATAAATCTTTTGTAAGAGTCATTGAGGACACCTACACTGTGCCAGTTAAATATGGTTTTATTGTCCATGCCAAAACAGCACACAAATTAACTGGAAAAAAAAAAGTTATATAACATCTAACAATACATGACAAAACTGAGTGTTTACTATAAATGTATTTATCAGTTTTTTTAGAAGCCTGATATATAAGGCTAAATATATTTTAGTTCTTTCCACCATATAATCATTACGCAGTACATATACTAAGTCACTATACATGCTGCCAAAGNGCCTTTTTACCTAAATACAAAAGAAAGTAAAAACATTTGTGACACAAATGACTATACCTAATTCTTCTTCAATACCACAAAGATAGCTTTTAAGAGCTCATATTCTATTACAAGGCCCCACATCCCTACATATAGAAATATAAAGCTGTTCCAAAAAGACTATTCATTTGATTTCAGCAAAGAATTAGATTCCATAATGGCAGTGAACTTAAGTGTGTTTTATACTTTTTTGTAATAATTAATTCTCTACTAGCGCCATCATTAAATGAAAGATGCCCTACCCAATTCTATGCATCCACCGATGCCAAGAAGAGACGCTGCACTGTGATAAAGTGGCAGAGTAATGTAAACGACGTCTTCTGCAGTAGCACCAAAAGCCCACAGTCCAGCAGCTCCTTTAAGAACCTGCAAGTGACTGATGACTGCGGCCTTTGGCAGACCTGTAATGAAAACACGAAAACATGTATATAGCTTCTCTTAAAGAAAACTCAATTATTATTTTTTTCCTGTGTGAAATCTGTAAGATCATAAAAGAATCTATTCTTTCTTGACTAACCAATTTTTCTGCCAACTGTCTAGATGGCTGCTAATAGACAACTGGCTGTTTAATACATTATTGCATGTTTGTTCTGTACACATAAAGATACATAAGCCAGTTACTAACCGTGTCTGTAAATTATCAAATTTGATGTCAAGTAAATTCAAATAGGTGGAAACATGAAGAAACTCCAAGGTTAGCATGCTATCAAATTACACAGAACCAACAAAGGGCCAAAGGCACTTATTATACATATGGGCTTCCTTTAACACGAAAAGGCATCACTCTAGATCTCTTTCAGGTAAGAGTCATACCAACTGTAGCATAATTAAGAAAGATATAGAATCTACATGAAGTAGATCATGTGGTGGGTGCTTATCTAAGATGTGGATATCTCAGTCTACGTATCTGTTTTAGAATGCTATAAAGACTAGGTAGAATTTAAAAAAAAAAAAAATGTCCAGAAAAAAGTGCCCTCCAGTTAGGTTCTTCTTAATAAGTTTCTTTGCATTCAGCACAGTACTTCTGTTCAGCAACACGCAGACTCACATGGAACAGCTTCTTGGACTACTACTCTGGTAGCTGTTATTTTGAGTAGGGGATGTGTTCTTGCTTCATATATGTTCTCTCACACACACACATATTGCAGTCTAAATCCTGATTATGAACAGCGAGAACTGTTAAAAATTTCAAAATAGTTAATGGTACATAAAGTTTTCTCGCCTATTCTAGCAAAGCTACCATTCATTTGAAGACTAAACCAGAGCTGTTAATTGGAAGTGTGATCTATAGAGGTTCTAGCTACACTTCAAACTATTGCAAAATCTGTCACACTGAAGAGAAAAAGCAATAAGCCTGTGTTTCCAATTAATAACTTATTGCAAGAAGTGTACTCCAAAGTCTTAAGGTTTTCCCTTTTGCTTTAGAAACAGCTGACTACAGACCATGAAAAATACTTCTTTCTTCTAAGCAAGTTTATCAGTCATTGATTTTAGGAACTACACTATGCTCTTGTTTATCAAAAATTGTGAAAATTCTCAGTTACTCCAGATTTGTTATTCCATACTCTTCAAACTAAACAAACATTATTATTTTAGCTACATCGTACACAAAAGAAATCTAATGTAAGTTAATGCAACACATAGAAGCACTCAAAAAGATTTTAAATTCTACACAACTAAAATTTGAGAGTTCACACAGACATTTTGAACATAGAACAAAATGTTTTTACAAGAACAAAACCCTCCTACCTGGAGAATTCTATAGTATTTTTTTCAGCTAAAACTCCTTAATTTTAAGCAGCAAGCTCAACCACATTTATATTTAGACGTATTACAAACATACCTGACCTTTTGACAACATTTATACCTTCCTAATTTGTTTACTCCAGACAGACATTTTTATTTCCTAATTTTCTTCCAGAACCTGAAGCAAATAAATGAAGTAACTATTTATATGAGGAAATAAAGACATAGAACACATCTTCCTTTTAAATCTTCCTGTGACTAAAACTGTTGTGTTCAGCTGAATGAGAATGCCAATCTGCTTATCTTAACAACATCATGCTGCTTTTCATGTCAGTGATCAGGTTTTTTAAAGTCTTAGCTTCTTAGCTGCTGGAGCACTGGTAATAAATTCAGCCATCTGTTTCTAAACTAAAAGGCTATAACTTAATCCTATTTTCTGTCTATACAGTGACCTGCATAGAACATGACTTAGTGAAGAAAACCCAAACGTCTATTTCCTTGTTTGAAGACTGTATTTTTTAAAGTTCTAGATACAATGTTAGCTATATTAGATATGCAGTGGTATGTGATCATGAAATAATATTTATTATCACTGTAAACCTACAAAAAAAGCAAAATGTTTTATAAACACCTTAACTGTGAAGTAGTAACAAATAAAGATTCTCAAAGTGTTTGCACAATGTGACAGGGAAAAGAAAAAAGAGAAGCCCATAAACCACTGAATACAAACAATCACTGCCAAGAAACATGTTTATTTTCTACTATAATGCTTTTAGATAAGAAATATTATATCTATGAAAAGATAAAGCAAAAGATCAGAGTTTTGGAACATCAAGTTTCTAGATGAAAGCTGAAGGAANNNNTTAAATAAAATAGTGATGAAGTTGAATGAAAATTGACTGAAAACAGGTTATAGTGTGGTAAAAATTCTGCTGACCCCACAAGGTCTAATTGTCAACCTGCCCTCAAGGCAAAATAGCGAGCCTTGATTACTAGCTCCTGCTTTCCACCTCTTTTTGTGTAACACTTGGCCATTGCTAAAACCAAAATGAAGTGCAGTTAAGCTTCAACTTCAAATAAATTATGAAGAAATCTGCTGAAGATGTAAGGCAAATACATACATAGCTGATAATTACAGTGTAGGGTTCCCTGGATGCCCTCAACGTCAAGTTCTCATCAAACAGTATTTTTCAAAGGCATAGAAGTGACTAATTTAAAACCAAACAAATTAAAAACTATGTAATGTATGTAAGTACTTGAGAATAGAAATATGATACTGTCCCATGGCTTATTCAGACACTTCCAAAAAGCCCTGTGGCTATTTATGTAGTGCTCTGAGTGTTTTAGATACCTCAGACAATTTTATTTTCTTATAATAACACATTCATTCACTTAAATCCATTCCTCCCATTGGCTATTACCTGAATATAAATACAAAATCACTTTTACAAAATATGAACAGCTGTACAACTAAGATATATTTTCTTTGCTTATGAAGAGAGAAACCGTGAGAGAGAGACAGATTAAACAAAATGAAAAATATAAAAAGAGGCCAATCCTTAAGCAATATGCTTGGTATTTATGTTTATATTTCTAAGCTTTTTTATAATCTGTCACTTTCTCAGAACACTGCACAGGCATTGAAGAAATAATCCAGGAAAATTCTCAAGAATAAGAATAATATTGCTTTCAATAGAACTATTCATATACTTAAAGACTCATTTACACTTAAGTGCTTTGCTGGATCCCAGCCTATGTAATTAATCTTGCAAATATCCCCACAGGTATACATTTATGTTATTATCTCAGTTTTTATAAATGAATAAACAACTACAGTTGACATGACTCACCCAGAGCCTCATAATGAGGTGTTGACAGAGCCAGCATTTGAAATCCCAATGTCAACTCCAAGATCATTTCACAAATATTCAATATGGATACCATTAATAGAATCCTCTTACATAAATTTTACACCAAAATAAATGAAAATTTTTAATCTTTCAAAAAACTACTTTCCTACTGACAGACTGCTGTATATATTTTAATGAATGAAATACTAGTGCTTATACTATAGCAGAGACACAGCCTACTGTAGCCAACTAAATATGTCTTACAAATCTAAAGCCTACAGACTACAAGTTCCATGTCTTTTATGAATGTTTAGCAAATAGATCTGATGGAGTCCAGCATTAAAATTTTTGCTTTCTACCTTGTTTGTGTTGCAGAATGATTTCAGGAGGGTATCACCCTATTAGTAATGAAAACCTAACAGATAGATAGGTTCCTGCTTCAGTCATAGGAGTACAGTCCCCTTCCACTATACATAACAATAGAATGAAAACATGTGAATAAAAATAATGTTAAGGACAATAGCATTAACTGCAGGAAATCTGACAGACTGAAAGTCAAGATTTATTGGCAGATTAATTCTGTTTTGTTGTCATACTATAAAATTAGTGTATATTTTTCAAGTAGTATATTTGAAAATGCAACAATATTTCTTCTGATGAAAAACAGCTATTAATAAACCAACTATGACAGAATAACTAGATACTAAGTGCCTTGTAATAATGATTTTTGTCTTCCTATTTTTATATACATACAGATATGTCTCAATAATTACATTATGATAGTTTGTGTAGGTACAAGTTAGGCTGAGAACCTAGCAAAAGAAATCCGGGTGTTCAAAGTAGCTAGAGCTCCATTTCTGTTCTCAAAGCCAGTAAAAGAACATAGCATTCTCTGTCATTCTCTATTGGTGTAATGGCTCCAACTGCAGTGCCAGCAAAATGTTAAGGATTGTTAATTGTAAAGGATTGGTAAGAATTTCTTGGCTCCTCTAGCATCCTTTGAACCAAACTCAGCTGTCACAGAATTACAGAATCACAGAATATTAGGGATTGGAAGGAACCTTGAAAGACCATCTAGTCCAATCCCCCTGCCAGAGCAGGAACACCTAGAGCAGGTCACACAGGAACACGTCCAGACGGAACACTGGAAGGGGCTGCTCTGGGCAGCCCCTTCCAGTGTTCCGTCACCCTCACTGTGAAGAAGGTTTTTTTCTCATATTTACGTGGAACTTCCCATGTGCCAGCTTGCACCCATAGCATCCTTTCCAGCTAACAATCATCATATACAAATATTAACAAAAACTGCCCGATAAAAGTCATCAGGCAAAATTATCCTGGGCAATCACAAATGAAATTTCACTTATTGTTTAATTGAAAACTATCCTCTTGCAAAAGGCCTGACAAAATTCCTCAGTGAGTATCACCATTTTTAAGTACTAGAGATACTCAAGGGATCATTGTGGTATTTCCTTATTCTCCATAAATAAATTCATTCCTTCTTGCATTTCCTTAAACTGTATTGCTTTTTACAGTTTTGAAAGTGATAAAGATAGAGCTGTATTATCTACCAACTCCTAACTTCTCTGCAGAAGGCATTTTTGTTCAGGACTTCAAGACATGATGAAATTCAGAAATATTTCTGATTTTTTCATATTCAGAAGTTCTAGGTAAGACGTGCACCAAATTTTCTGTGAATTTGCATAGCATAAGATGCCAGTCTGTCAGAAAGAGGAGTACTTACTTCTTCTGTTTCTTTTTCCCCTCTTTTCTTTACTTCCTTCAAAGGAAGAAAGATGGCAACTATGAGGTTCAACTCTACAAACATAATAATTTAAGAGTCAAGAATGACAGACGACAGGAGCAATTTAGTAGATTGAAACACATTTACCCTAAACAATTAAGATCAGTCTTCAAATTAAACATACACACTGTTTATTGTTTCTTTAAACACTCATAAAACCTATCGGTTTTGTTGTTGTGCGTAGGCTTGGTTGATTTCTTAACTACCATTGAACTATGAATCTATTATACAATAGAATTTTTCTTCTGTGCTGAGGAATCTAGTACTTGGAACAATATGTGAACACCTTGTAATTATATGTTATCTTGAAAGAAATTTCTAGTTAGATAGCAGAGAACAGCAGAAACAATGAGTGATTTTCTGAATAAGAAAGAGTAATTTAAAACAGCTGTATTCAAGGTGCCAGAAACTGAAAATTACTTCTGGAACACACAGGAGCATGGGGTGTTTGAAGATAACTCTCAGTTGTACTAACATATTTCCAAAGAATAATTGTAATCATAGGCAACTAGTGTTTTGTTCCAAGAACAAAGAACTTCTGTGCCAGACATCATGTAGGGCTCATTGGTCTTTACATATCATCTTGTCCATGTCTCAGGAATAAACAGCCCTCTTGGAGGATCTATAGTTTAGTATGTGTGCTTTGGTATGTGTACTTTACCATACAGAAAAACAACTCTAGTAAAGCAATTTAGCTACTTAAGCTTGTGGTTTCTTTCAAGTAATTGGTTGCTTTTTACACTACAAAAGTACATTCAGGTTTTGTTTTATTTGTTTTGGAAGAAATGATTGCTTATCCAAAGTTTGGCAATGTACTCAGTAGTTCTGTGTGCCTTGTTTACATAGTTTGCATATGAATATTCACCATTTGCTAACTATTGGTCTTCTACTGGGAAAAAAAATATCTGCAATCGGTCATGATGAATATCCTTCTCAATTTTTTCTATTTTTTTCCCTTCTTGCTTTTAAAGCCGCTCATTATTCATCAAAAGGTTTGTGAAACTCTTCCATTAAATTTAAATTAATATATAACTCAGTTACATCTTTCGAGAAAGTAAGGAAAATATGTTTAGATTTTTGAACTACAGTCATAGGCTTCAGGTTGCACAAAGGCTTTTTATGTTATTTTCTAGCAAAGAAACAATGCAGCCTGTTGGCAAGGACACAGTCCTGCACTGATGAAAAGAATACATCAGATTATGAGATCAACTTGTACTGAACAGAAAGTTACTCAGAAAAAAAACTGTATGAACTGTATGAATGGTTCTTACATAACTTTAATGTGCACCCTGGTAAATATGCTCAGTAAGCTATGGCAAGTCCAAAACCTTTCCCACACTGTCTGGCCTCAGAAAATTATTGTTACTTATAGTTGATCCCCCAAGTGACTCCTTTTGCTCAGCACTTATTTTCACTAAGTGATAATAACAAAAATTACAAGTCAGCTGCGGGTCAGGAAAAGTGTTGGTATCTTGAAATGGCTCTGAAAACAGTAAAGGTAAGAAAAGAGAAACTGGCTGGGAAAGCAGAGTTGCCACTGTTTTCCACTGAAAGACCATCTGGGACAGAGACACAGACCAAGTAAAAGCAAGTAGTCAAAGCGATATGGTGTCTAATAGAACAGAGTCTATTTGAACCATCGTCTGCTGGTCTTCTATGGTTTCCTTATCCTATTTAATGTTTAGGTCTAAATACCTTTGTATTTTAAATAGTTAAGAAAAGACGGTTTTGACAAAATATTTTTTTTTTCACTCAGTGACTACCATATGAGAGACGATGCTGCTACTTGTTTATAATACCATATGAACATAATTCACAAATACCAAAAAAGACTGTACACTCACTTTCTCCAGGACATAGACACACTTCTGTTTGAACTTTACTCCTGCCAGCATAAACCCTGGTTCTGAGCTCAGATGGCGAGAAGTTCAGACTGCACTCAGCAGCGGCAGAAAGCATTGCTGGTGCCTCAACAGTAAGGAATCCTGGCCAGGAAAATGCTATACTTGCACAGCTGGGAGATGTAATTCTGTATGGAACTGCAGAATCACAGAATGGCTGTGGCTGGAAGAGGCTTCTCAAGAATGCCTTGGCCAAAGACCCCTGCTCAAAACAGGCCCACGTAGAGCAAGCTGCCCACAGGCTGCAGCATGTATGCTCCCTAAATAGCCTTTGCTGTCAGGATTGTGTAAGCCAATCTCATGGATTTTAGTAATGTAATCCTTTCACAGTTGAATCCTTGCATCAGAAATCATGCTGGCAACCTGGGATGTCCTACTGAAAGCTGAACTTTGCTGAGTAACAACACACTATAAGTGCTCTGGCAACTTCTATTTGTACCTTTCTGGTGGGTCACTACTTTGTAAGGGTTGTTTGATAGTATTGTTGTTACACAGGTACTGTCCTAAAGATAAAACATAATCTCTTGCTCAAAAAAGACTCCAATGAGTAGAAACATTCCCTAGAAAGGCTACAGAGCCTTGAAAGGTGCCTTCATTTCAAACCATACCTTACTTCTCTCTTAAACCAGTAGTTTTTAAATGAGTAACTGTGGCTTAATCTGGTAACAAACGTAGCAAGGACAAACACCTTTTAAACAGGTCGGATTGCTTTTACAGTAAATTAATGCTGGCAGTCTCCTAGAGAGAAGGACATACAGATTCTTTTTCTTCTTCCTCCTTTGCTTACATGTTAGTTAACTGCTGTTTTATTGAAAACGCAGCTTAAAACTCCAATTTTTGAATCTATTTCAACAAACATTCCCCAGAATGGGAGTGGTGGTAGACAGCGTTTCTGGGAATGGAAGTGTGAGAATGTTACACAACAAATTAAAGCAAGAGCTGAATGCTCTGGGAACACAGCAGACAAATGAAAGCAGATAAAGCAAAAACACTCTCTGCTGCAAAAGGAAAATGGAAATAGTGGAAAGGAACACAAGGTCTAAATATTGGCAAATCAGAGAATCTATAAGTTTTCCTTTACAGCTTGTGGTTGGATGAGAAGGAAAAAAAGTGAGTTACTAGATTAATTAAAAGAACAGTGCAAATGAACTTTTAGAGATACATATTTCGTAAAAGAAATAGTCAAGAAGGAGAAATATTGTTTTGTAAGCTTTTTTAATGTATCTGAAGCGTAAGGTTAAAGCATTCAATCGCAGACAGTTCGTAGAATATCTAAGTCAAAACCAAACCCCCAACACTTAAGTACTATTGGAAGACTCCCATCTAATTATCAGATAATTGTCAGTCCAGAAGAAAGTCTGACTGCAAATGCTGAAGGAAAGACAAGATGTTACTAATTGGACCAGGTTACCAGACCACAACCTCTGAAAAATATGCAGGCACAAAACAAAACTGAAGAGTACAAATACCACAAACGAGAGTGATTTTTCAAGAGCCAGCATGAAAGACTGAACAAGGCCTGGAACAAAATGCAGCCATAAATAATACACAGCCTATTTGGACAGAGGTATCATAGAGTTAAACAAATAAAAGCATTTTGGAAAAATTACAAGATGTACCAAAGAGGCTGCAAGATGCAAATATCTCATGCAGAGGAAGGCTACACCACCATACCAAGCAGGCAAGATTTAGCAATAAGCTATTATCTGTGGGAACTGCTCCAGACAATAGCAGAAGGTGGAAGACTCCCTTCAGCACAAATGAAACCTTAATGTTAAGTGGATTTGCATACAGGTTCCTGGTGCTATTACAGACAAGAATTTCAAAATCAAATTTGGTCTTGCTCAGCACAGACAGTTAATAGTCAAATTCTTAAGGGGATAATTTCTGCTATATTGCAGTATATGAACAAGATTGAAGGTCATCCAAAATATTGGAAAGATAGTTTTGTAACTGTTAGTTGACTGTAAGTCAAGCCTATATATTTTTTTTGTGGAGGGTGAAAAACCTACATATTTTTGAAAAATACAATCCAGAAATAATACCATTACATATTAATCTCTGGTTAAAAAACCCCAATCCTAGTTGCCAAACTTGTTGCCTATGACAATAGATACTAGACTACAGGCTGACTTTTTTTAGTGTAAATATTTTGAAGTGAAAAAATACAATGTTCAATCTATGCACAATCCTGTCGAAAATGGTGCCGCAAAAGCAAAACACACAAGAAAGTTGAAATCATGTTTACTGATAAAGAAGATTCCCTTGAAACACACGCTAACACTGGACAAAAAGATGTTTAACGGATCTCTGAGAACTGACTGTGTAACCCCAGTTTTATATACTGCCCTGCAATTTTTATAAATATTAGGAGGGCTGCACAAGGGACTGACAAACTTACTGCAGAGACTAGAACCCGTGAATAAAGTAAGATCAACACATAAGAGATCTACTCAGAGACTGCTTTGTTGGTATGTCTGTTGTATTATTTGTCTGCACATAGCTCTTTTGTGAGGAGAGGCAGACTCAGAATGGGTTAGTTCAACATAGTCACTCAATATCAGCTAATAGTAACCAACTAAGAGTGGAGAAACACAGGCCCTATTCCTGCTTTGCAAATATTTTTTCATTCATTAGTTAACCCCTCCTTTGAAGAAAGACTACTTTTAGACACAAGTTTTGATCAAGTTCTCCTTCACCAGAGTCAACAAGCAAGAATTTCGTAAAGATTAATTCCATTCCTCAATCGAGAGGATCTCAAACGAGACTTTTTTTTCTTTAAGTAAGATAGCAAACTTAAAAACTGTCATTTCAGAAGCTGTGTTGTGGGATTACATTTAAATTTACTTCTGTTTCATTATCTTAATTACCAAGCACTCTTAAACCAGCCTATCATATGTAATCAGAATGACCAAAATTATAATTAAAAATATGCAAGGGAAAAAAATCTTAAATACATTTCTGAAAGCACAAATTTGCAGCACCAGAGAACAGATGGAAGGCAATTCCACCATACAGGTGTCATGGAAGCAACTCCACAAGCTATGTAATAGGAATAAGGCAAGAAGTTGTGAAATAGCAATAAGGCAAAATAGACTTGTAATTATCATTTTAGAGAGGAAGGACAGCATTGGTATTTAATATTTTGATATATCCTCCTACAATCAAATCTTGTGCAATCTTTTAGCATTGCAGGTTCACTTGAATTTGACCCTAAATACTGAGGCAAGTTTAGGTTTTGCATCTGTCTTCATCTCCAACTGAAGCCCGATTGGAATATACTATGCACAGCAGGCCTACATCAAGACTTTAAACTCTTTCGAAGCACTTAATAAAAATTTAATATTTCAGAAACTTATTCAACACACATCATTCTCTCATACTCAAGCACAGCAGTCTCTTCCACAATCCAATGCCAACAGTATGCTGATTATTACAAAGTAACCTCCTACATGCTACACCTGTAAAAATCCCTTCACTTTTAGTCCCTGGAAGACTATTGTACCTCTGTGAACAGTCATACAGCAGAGGTTGTACAGTCTGAACTTAAACCTTCCAGCTTGAAGTGGTTTTTATCACTAAAAAGATGCAAAGATAATACAGGATAAGATAGTACATAACTTAAATAAGGTTAAAATTGACTATTTAAAATTAATGGGAAGTTATTCTTAATATATAATTAGTTTTTTTTCTGAGACACATTAAGCAACTACTGAAGCAAACACTTGGAACAGGCTGTACTTTGATGTTGCAAATTTTCCTCGAGTCACTTTTTTTAATAAAAGGTTAAATGGATAGCCCCAAAGCATGGATATACCTGATACTGCCCTATAAGCTTAAGTTTTATGATCTCTTGAAGCCCCTAGGTTTCTTTCATTCCATGAACAGATGAAAATCAGGTTTTCAGTAAAGGACCCAGAGGGTCATGCACTGGGGTGGAATGACATTAAAATCTTTGGATGTAGGAATTACTGGAATATACTCTACCTGCTCCCACAATTAGTATCTTGGGCTCACAGCTACTAATACAGTGCAGGAGAGACCTGGAGCGGACATTGAAGTTGAGGAAAGCCACCACACAGCCCAGCTTGGCTAGTCCGAACCACACGTGGATGAAGTCCGGCTCATTGCCCATCAGCAAGGCTACCGTGTCGCCCTTCTTCAGCGCTTCGTGGTGGAGGAAGACCTGCGCTACCCTGTTACTTCTCCTGTCCACATCCTGGTAGGTGTGCACCTTCCCTTCGTAGATGAGAAACGGCTTGTGGGGCTGCTTCTCAGCCAGGTTCACAAACTTGTCCAGGACGGTGACAATCCTCCCTTGCAGCCGGTATGCCTCCACCGTCAGCCCATACACCAACACTTTCAGCAGGTACCTGAGGTCAGCCCAAATGTAGGGGAAGAAGAGTTTCTGGATGAGGTGCAGGGAGAGAATCCCGGCAGCAGCGCCCGGTATCCAGGAGGGCAGCATTGGGAGCGGATAAAGCTCGTCCCAGCCAGTCATCTCCCGACGGCCCGGCGGCTTGACAGACGGAGCCGGGACGCGGGAGCAGCCAGGCCGGGCGCCGAGTAGAGAGGAGAAAGCCGATGAGGGCTGAGGCTTGTCCCGCCCTCTCCTCCCCCGGAGAAGCGCGCCGCCGCCCTGGGGAGCCCCGCACCAACCCCCGCTCAGGCAGCAGAGGAGCGGGGAGAGCCGAGCAGCCGACGGCGATGCCAGCAGCGCTCCTCGCCGTCGCCGCCCTCTCTCAGCCTTCCCTCGCGGAGGATCCCGCACCTGCGGGACGGCACTGCCTCGGCGGGAGAGGCGAGGGCGGGCAGGGCGGGAGTTCCTGCCCTCACCAACGACGGCTGAGGCGAGAGCCCACCCTCTTCACTCCCGCCCCGGCCCCCCAGGACTCACGGACGGCACCGAGCTGCAGGCGGGGCGGCGGCGGCTGCTGCTCCTTGAGCCGGTTGCATAAGGCGCGATCTGCTGCCTCCCCCCGCCGCGGCGGCAGCCCGGGATGTTGGTTTCTGGGCAAGGCGGCGGCCCAGCGCAGGAAGCCTCGCCCCAGGATGGCCCTCGCCGCGACGGCAGAGCGAGTGCCCGGTCCCCGGTCGCCAGGGAGGGTTGTAGGACAAACCGGGGCGGGCAGGTACCCCTCACCCTGCTGGTTTGTGCCCTCGTCAGTTGTCGCCGCTGAGTCCCAGGGGCTGAGGTGTCGAGCAGACCTCGGCGTCCACGCCCTGTCGCCACCGCAGGGGACCAGGTGAGGCCGCTGCCCGCGCTTGCACAGCGCCTGGCCTCTGGAGCAGTTTCAGACAGGGGAGAACGGCGCTGCGACGAAGCCAGACCTGGGAAGTAGCTTCAGGACCGGGTTTGTCCACCTGGAAACTGGGGAATGGGCCACGCCACCCGGCAAGGAACAACCGGACCTGACCTCGTTGAGGTCTGTCACTCGAAGCACTTCAGCGCACTGATGGCTCCCTGACATCCAAAGGCATCCACTGACAGTGCCCTTGGTGAGGCACATAACATGGTGCTCTTACGTTTTAGTGCAGCTGAGTCTGGAGTTGTGTGGCCCATGAGAAGCTGAGGTCATTTTACAAGTGACCCATTTCCTGCCTTTGTCATGGCCACAAACAAATTGAATTCATGACATTGTGCAATGTGACTAAAAAAAAAATAAAAATCAGAAGTTACTTACTTATTTTAAAACTGTAGCTTATAGTAAATTTTGTTGTTGTTGTTGTTGTTGTTGTTGTTGTGTTTTGTTTTTTACTGGATGTGAATGGGGTTTTGAATAATTTTGAATTTTCTAAAGTTGTAAGTACTGGTAGTTTACAGTATTAGCTCCCCCTCCTGTTGCTGATACCATGCCAGAATATAGCCTCTTGTCATGTTCCACACCCCATCCTCTTTTTTGCCTCATGGAGGAGTTTGCCTCAAGTTGGAGTGGGCTAGTGCTCCAGAGTGTTAACTTGACAAGTGCTACAGAGAATTACTGCAATGTCTGCAAGAACACACTTCTCATTCATCCAACTGGCATTTGATATCCAAATCTTATCTCTCCCCAAAATGGTACATCTTAATTGTGAGATCTGAAAGCTGACAGTGTAGCCTTTGTTTCCATTGTCTTCTTCAGATACTAACCCAGCCTGCTGTGTCATTTGTGCACTTTGGAGTCAGTGAGGGATGTCTTCCTTCTCTGGACAAAAAAAAAGAATTATATATCAGAGGGTATTGAATTTTATGGATAATGGATAGCACGGAGGGAGTCCCGTGTCTGAAGGTACAGACTAACCTTATTCTTCAGACTATGTAGAAGAAGCGTCAGTAGAAACCCTGAACAGGGTAGTAAAGCCAGAACAGTAAAAGCAACTTGTTAGTCAGTTCTTGCTAGTATCCTCCCTTTATACATCCAGACATCTCACAATTTCTGCTCTGCAGGTCTTCTGGCTGCTGCTCATACTTCTGCACTCAGAATGTAACAACCCTGACAGATGTTTGCTTCTTTTATTACCTGATATCCCGTTCATCCAGCCTGCATCTAGCCCATTGGCCTCATCAGCTGTTATGCTAAATCCCCAGCTGTTCCCTTTTGCTACCAGTCTACAGGTTCTTCTCTCTTTTTTCCCCTTTCTTCCTTTCCCTCTCTTTTTTGTTCTCTCCTACTGTGAGAATCACCTGCTCTTTCAGCCTGTAAACCATCCTTTACTCTACAGCTTTTCTTTCTAGGGCAGAGGCGATTTGCATATGGCAATTCAAGTGTTTAAGTATTGGAAATACATACGACAGTTGAAACATTTCATATATCAAGCAATTGACCTAAATTAGTCCAGGCTCTTCTTTACAAAAATTATAATTTACTTTGAACTGTGGCATTTTTCCTGCAAAGCTTGCTTTGTCTGACTTTGGTGGGTTTCTTAGCTAATCTCAGCAAGAAACTCATGTCAGCTTCTTCCCCTCTTCTGCCCAAGTCTTCCTCTTTATGTCTAAGGATCTTCTTAGCTTCTTTTAGAGGTTTGTGACAAAAGCAATGAAATTAATATCAATGAAGTGTGAATGGAAAATTATGGGTGAGGAAGCAACAGCTGCAAAATAGCTGAAAGGATACTCTCTACCAATAATGAAGAACAAAGTTCAGAGGCAATCAAATTGAGTGATGTCTTGTTTCTGGCGAGCCCAGGAGGCTCACACTGTGATTAAACCACAGCACAAATGACTCATTAAGGGACAAACCTGCCCCCTCACCAGTGGAGGGTGGCAACAAGGTTACAGCATATCACATATGCCATTGCTTTCCTGCTGCCCAATAAATAGGCGGTAGGAAAGCAAGGACTAATAAAGAACTCAAGAGATGTAGTTCAAATGTTGCAAATAGATTCCTCGAATAATGGCGGTATTACAAGAAGACTTTTGCCTCCACAGTAAATGTGATACAGATTTATGTTCTACAAACTCAAAAACTTGTAAATCACTTTAAATCACAGTACATGCTGCCTTCCCCAGTCTTTGAAAAAACTACTACACGGGGATAATGGAAACAACAGATCATTGATTTTTGGCTTTATGGCACAGGTTCCACATCATGCAGTAGGAGAATCGATACTTTGTTGCCAAGAAAAAAGACTTGATTCAACCAGAGCTTTTGAAGGTAGTTTTTCTACCAACACCCCACTAATCTTAACAGGGAAAATTCAGGGTTGTTTTGTTTTGTTTTGTCTTCCCCTGAAACTGAGGAACACGAGCAGTAATGTAAATCTGATTCTGGCCATTTGACTGAAGCCAAAGCTCAGCTTCATGCTTATTTCTTAACAGCAAAGAAATCATATGAACTGTCTTTCCTGTGCATTCCAAAATGCAATGGAGAGGGTGAGGGGAAAAGGTGGGCTGAGGTAGCAACAAACATACTGAGAAGTGTCAGGCCACAGCTTCTTACACCGCTTTTCAATACTCAGAATGCTCTTACTACTTACTACTGGGATATCTCTCCTCTAAGTCGTTGTGTGGTCAAGTTAGGTTAAATCGGGAGTGGGCTTTGTCAGCTCCAACAGGAGTGATAAACTGTTTACCTCAAAACTCTATGGTTCTGACTAATTTTTATCATAAAGCTTGCAATCTAGGCTAACTCATTTGGCTTTGCCGTGAAGGAATGGAGTAGAACACACATTTGAAGAATTTAGTTGTGTTCACATCTGGTTCTAGCACTGTTATATTTTGTGTTTTACAACTGAGTAGGAGGCCTGATCATCTTAAGAGTACACTGAGACACAGCTTTGATATAAGATTACTGTCTGGATATCCATTAGAAAAATATTCAAGCAAATTAAGTAGCACAAGCCTAGATTACAGATAGATTGCATTGCACTTTAAAGGTGATAGTGGCAGTAGGCTGGTAATTTTTTATTGATAGAGTAGTGTTTCTTACTTCTGGGTAACTTAATATATTATTAATAAATTATA
>VXBJ01001561.1:1529-19903 GCA_013400055.1 Nycticryphes semicollaris
CTACTTTTCTTTCTATCTCTTTCCTTTTTTCCCCATGTTCTGTTTCTGGATGCAACGTGACCTTTAGACCTTGGTTTGTTTTGTTTTTTCTTTTTTTCAGCCGGATTCTCTTTTCTGTCATGTTCCTCTTCACTCTGTTGTGTTAAACATTTTACTCAGCCCACCTTTTTTCCATAGTTCATCCAACTACAATCTCTCTTCCTCTTCCTCCCCCCTCACTTTTCTTTTCCTGTCTTACTTCTGTTTTGTATTCTCTCTGAATGTCATACTTTCTCATTATTTTTTCTTACCTGTTTTGTCCCTTTGTTCTCCTGTCTCACTCAGCTGAACTTTCCTCAGCCTCACTGCACACCTTTTTGAAAAAGTACATGTGTCCTTTCGGACTCTATATTTTGCTCATCAGTTCAGGGACCAGGGGAAAAGGACATGCAAGGACAGACTACTGCCTGTCCAACAATTTTCACCAATTTAGATCGAACTTTAGTACTGAAAAGTTAGTAGCTTGTGGTTTCCAGTAGAAATTGTAATAGTCCACAGCCAGTAGAGTAGTGTCTTACAACCCAGACTGTGAATTCAGCCCCCTTTGCAAAGGGGCTTGCTTTGTAAGTTGATTCTGTTTTTCTCTCAAAGACGTTATTATTCCCCATTGTTAGTTGTGGAGTCTATGTGTGAACACGCATCATGCATGCACCCAATGTCTTCATTCGGCTTCAGTGGTTGGAAATGAATAATCAGTAGGCATCAGAATGAGCACAGGACATCACAGATGGGTGACGAGGGCAAGGATATCCAGTTATGAGTGAGAAAATGCCTCTGTGAAATATTTCATAACACTCTCCCAGAAGTGAATGCTCAGTTCGAAGACACATGTAGGACGTATAAAGTATCTTCAAAAGACCTGGGCCTGGAAGCTGAAATTTCAGACCCAAACTGAAGCTAACAGAATATAAGTAAATAAAAAAAAACTTGGCTTTACAGTCTCTTACATGTTCTAATGGCCTCTTCCTTTGCTAACAACCTTATACGCTGCATATGCTAACTAGTTTCCTTTCAAGCTGATTAATCGCTGTTATAATCACCAGTCCAAGCTAATAAAAATTATTCCTAATGTCTGCCTTTCATGAATTTTACCTTTTCTTATGATGACTGATAAAGCTCAAGCCTGAAAGCTTGCACATTATTTCCGAACACACCAAACCATCAGGCCAAATCCCCCTACAGCCTTGGTCATCTTCTCTTTGGACCACCATCCCTACAATACCACTAGTATTTGCTTATTTGTAACCTCACATAGAATCATTGAATGGTTAGAGTTGGAAGGGACCTTAAAGCCCTGGGCAGGGACACCTCCCACCAGACCAGGTTGCTCAAAGCCCCATCCTGCCTGGCCTTGAACCCCTCCAGGGATGGGGCAGCCACAGCTTCTCTGGGCAACCTGGGCCAGGCTCTCACCACCCTCACAGGAAAGAATTTCTTTCTGGTATCTAATCTAAATCTCCCTTCTTTTAATTTAAAGCTGTTACCCCTTGTTCTGTCACTACACTTTCTGACAGAGTCCCTCCCCATCTCTCCTGTAGCTCCCTTCAGATATTGGAAGGCTGCTTCTAAGGTCTCCCCAGAGCCTTCTCTTCTCCAGGCTGAACAACACGAGCTCACTCAGCCTGTCTTCATGGTAGAGGAGCTCCAGCCCCCTGAGCATCTTCATGGCCCTCTGCTGCAGCCATTCTGACAGGTCCATGTCCTTTCTGTGCTGAGGACTCCAGAGCTGGACACAGTGCTCCAGGTGGGGTCTCACGAGCACAGAGCAGAGGGGTAGAATCACCAACCATGACCTGGTGGCCACACTTCTTTTGATGCAGCCCAGGATGGGGTTGGCTTTCTGGGCTGTCAGTGTGCACTGCCGGCTCGTGTTGAGTTTCTCATCCACTGTCACTCCCAAGTCCTTTCCTCAGGGCTGTATAGAAAGGTTTGGACATAATCTTCTATGACTACTGGCTCTGTGCTGAATTTTGCATTCTCACTATCTGTTCTATATTAATTGGGATTGCTGATTAGCCTCCAGCAGGAGGCATTGTTTTTGCTCACGTGCCAGACAACCAATGAGACGGTGGAAGACACAGCTGTGCTCATAGAGGGGTGAGCACATTGCAACACACCACAGTGCAGCTCGATCCCCAGCCCTCTTTGAAGACTTAATGGGTCAGCACCTCCTCCTTCTCCTCCTTTGTTGTGCCCCTGGATGAGAACCATTGCAGCTCTTCGGCTTTTTGGTTTTCGTGTTAAATGTTTTTAGCTGAAAGGAGAGGGTTTATTTGGCATCGCTAGAGTGTACCAGAGGTGTCTTTGTTGGGATGGGGATACTGGACCAAACAGAAGCTAGAATTGGCAGCATGAGAGCATGAACTAGAGTATGGTGAAAAAAAATTGTGCTCTCAAGCCTAAATAGTGTTCAGGTTGCGACCTGAAACTCATTTTTTTTTCTCCTTTCAGCAACCTTTATTACATTCACTCCTGATACATTTATAAACCGTTTAAATATTAAATTTCTATTGCTGGTAGCACCTTCTGCCACTCTTGGAGCCACTGTAGCTTCTTGGGTGGGTTGTCCTTGATGGGCAGGTTACCAGCAAACTGTGGGTTTTGGTCACAGCAGCAGCAACCCCACCTTGAACATCGTTGTGTGGCCAACGCTGCAGGCACTCAATGGAATGTGCAGTGAAATCAAGCTGCTGGATTTTTTAAGTGTTTCAGATTAGCGCCGTGGTGGCGTGGCCCAAAGTGAGTCCCAAAGGCAGAATGGCCAGTGAAGTAAATCTATCTTAATTAATATACTGCAGGTATACCAACCGTAAATTTGGATTACAAAGGAAGCAGACTTTTCCATGCACGAGCCTCGTAAAACGCTGACAGGAGTGGGCAGGGGCTGGTGTATTCCCCCGTGCAGCTCTGCCTCTTTGCTCAGCGGGGCCGTAAGCCACCTGTAATTAAGGCAAATAAACTCTTACTTTCTCTGTCTCCAGCCCGTTTATCGTTGCTAAAGCAGCATGGTGTGGCTTGGTGGGGCAAGACCAGGCACCGAAAAATATCAGTGTATAAGGATGTACTCATGGTACTTTGCTGCGCAATTGCCAGGTAAACTCAGAAAATGAGGTTAAAAGAAGATGCCGAGACTCCTCCAGCTGCAAAACAGCTACTTTTCCTCTCTCTTCCTGTTATTCTTCCTCTCTCTCGCCTTCTCCCTCTCCCCCCCTTTACCTCCCGCCTCTTTTTCTCTCGCCCCCCTCCCCAGCCCTGCAGCTGGTAATAGTTTACAGGGCATGTTGCTGTGTTAATACCTTGTTAAGGCTGTTTCGGCTGCCGGGTCTTTGCGAGGTCAGTGTCAGGACCGTTTTGCCGCGAACCCTTGATGCGCAGGGTAAAGCTGGGGACAGGTAGAGCTTCCACCCTCTCTGTCAGCGGGGGAGCCCAGCTGCCACCAGCACCCCCTCCCTCCACAATAAAAAATAATATGTTCCTGGTCAACAGCAATTAGGGCAACTTAAAGAAGCACTTTATATTAATGCATTAGACGTAGCACCACTGCCATCGCTCGGTATCTCTCAGTTCAGCCTGGTGAGGCTGCAGGTGCTAAAGAGCTGTTGAACGTTCTGGCAGGTAGCAAAAAACCCAAAAAACCAAAACAACTCTCCCCCCTGCCCTCCCTGCAACCACAACAACATTCTGCAGGTCGTGAAGGAAAAAAGGGAAATAGGGGCGTGCGATTAAAAATGTAAAATGTTAATATTGTTGTACTGCTGGCGTTGCACCACTGGTGCCTGAAGTCTGCTGGGCTTCTGACATTTTAGACATTTGGTAAATCTTCTTTTAAAGGAATTTCAGGAGCAACAAGCTAGGTTTGGAAAGGCAGGACTGAGATGTTAATTCTCAGTTTAATAAAATATTTTCTATTTTCTAATAGAAGCTGTGCAAAAAAACTCCAAAACTATTACTTAGACTGTGAGGAAGAAGGAAAAAATCTATTTCAGAGGTCAAACGCAAAAAATATAAATGAAAAAATAAAATTAAAAAAATAATCAAATTAAAAAAACTCCAAAAAACAAAAAATAAAACCAAAATTAAAATAAAATTAAAAATAAATAAATAAAAATCCACTCTGCATTCCTAGTGTTTCTAGCACAGAGGGGAAAAAAAGGTGACTCAAAACACAGCACTTTTCCTTCTTTCTTTTGCTTGTTAGTTTTAACACACAGGTTGAGTGGTCAATTTTTGCACTCAATTGGATGTGAGGTTAATCACAGGCCAGGTGTATTCATGGTTTTGTAACAACAGCTTTATTCATTGGCTCTGCCTACATTTTAAAAGATCTGCTTATTTAATATTTATTACATAATTAGGGAAAATTAATTTTCATCAGTTATTTATTAATGAGGAATTAATGAGAACCAGTATAACTTTTATATTGTATTTGGTGCATGCACGTGTATCCTGAAAGCAGGAATGCAACCAGTGTGCAAAATTAGGGAGTAGATCCTCTGGAAGTCTTCTACTGGGTGCATTTTTAATTGTCATACGAAATCAATATTTAGCTTTCAGAAACAGGACTGGGAATATATCTCAGACATAGTCACATGTTTTACAAATGTATATTTCCCTTTCATTTTCCTAACTTGGTGTTTGTTTGTCAGAGCAGCTTTATTTCACCATGGAAGTGTCCCGGCTATGTGTATCATCTATTCACCAGAAAAAAAAAAGGTGCAATTGCCTTTCAGATGAACGTAACGTAATCCTTCCCGTTCTGATAAACACACGCGAGACGTAAAGTTAAATTCAGCAGCAAAAACACAACCCTGACCTAGACCCGGTGAGGAAAAGGCAAATTCGTAGAGATAAACCCAGCAGTGTCCTCTGAACCCCAGCAGACGTCGGCCCAAATGCTAGGTAATCAACATGCATTCTGCTTCTTGGGGTGGGCAAACAAAATAGCGTTGGAAGTTTAACAGGAGGGGCAAAATAAATAAATAAATAAATAAATAGTTATTTTCCTGGTGTCAATAAGCTAGAGATTGCAGCAAATTATAGAGCCTCCCATGACAGTGTGGTTGGAGACAGAAGAGGGGGGATCCAACTGGCTTTTCTTATTGTTTACCGCATCGTTAGCACAGGAAGAAAGGAAGCGAAACACGTATGCCTTAGTAGCACATATTTGACAGGTTGCAGTAAAAATCAGTGCTTTCGTTCTTCTTTGACAGTCCACTCAAGCTGCAATGTTGCTGCTGAACCTATTTTTCTGTAATCTTAGACATTTGGTAAATCTTCTTTTAAAGGAATTTCAGGAGCAACAAGCAAAGCTGTAAATAAGTCTTACTTTGCGTTTGGAGTAGATCAAGTACTTGCTGCAGACCAAGAAGGTGCACAGGCAAATTATTTACATTTAGAAGGTCTTTTTTGGTTATTTACTCATGTCTTTGTGTGACTGATATGTGCAAAGTAGGTTCATAACTGTACAATTATTTTTTTGCAAAGCTGTCTTCTGTTTTTCCCTTTTCTGTGGTTTGGAAGTTGGGGCTTGATGATGTGGCTACACTTCAAAAAGACAGGTTTTCTCTTGTTCTGCTTTAGAAAGGGTGTATCAGAGCAATGGCAAAATACTTCCTTGTGCTGCTAGTTTCATTCTGGTGGTCTTTTGTCTACCCCCAGCAATCTTTCACATCCTTCCCTTGTCAATTCCTTTTCCGAGATTTCTTCTACTGCATAAGCGTGACCTTGTCTGGAGCTACATAGAGCTGAACATGGTCCCTCCCTTGTCTATGATCTCTGTTCCAGTGATGATACTGCATGGGATGAGTGGAAGTAGCTTAAATGCAGTAGGTTAAAAAAAAACCAAAACCATAACGAAAGGCCACAGCACTTTTTGAGACTCTGGAAATTTAAACTATATATAAAAAAAGCAAATATGAAGGGGCAAAGTGATGTTCATAGCTCCCCTTCTTCTATTTTGGAAGAAAAACTTAATCCATCAGCAGTTAGAAAGGTAATGCGGAAAGGAGGTGATGAGGAATAGAACTGATTAAGGCCTGAGTAGACAAAAATGAGTGTCACTGTTGCCTAAAGTGCTCATCCTTCCAAACCTTCCCATTCAATCAGCGGAGAAGACAGAACTATAGATAACCTCGGTAATAACATCTGTTCAGGATGGATATCAAAGAGTATTAACTGGAGGAGCTGTGAATGCTAAAATAGCTGAGTCCTGCTGGAACTATGCCAACAAATGATAATGTGGCAGTCTCGTCAAGAATTAATATTCTTCAGGCACTAAGCTGTCCTTGTCTTGCGTATCAGGTCTGGTGGGGAAGATGCTGTATCTTCCCAACACATGACGGCATCAAGTAGACAGCACGTGTGTGGCCAGAGAGGTCAAACAATCACTTTCTGTGCCTTCTTGTCAACTTACTTTCTCTCCTGAACCTGACAATTAAATAAATTTATATCTCAGAAATGAATATTTTAATGCAAATTGACTCAGCTAAAATAGGTGATGTTTAACAAGTTATTTGAGCACGTTATTTTGGTTACAAACTGGAGCGACACCAAAGATGTGATGTGTTTTCTAACCATGAGCAGAGGAAATGATTGCTGCTTAATTCCTCTACCATTATGAAAATCTCACTGAAATTTTGAGCTGTTACTAGACTTCAATTCCTCTGCAACTAATACAGGGAGGTGGTTGAATCCCCATCCCTGAATGTGTTGAAGAGTGGTTGAGATATGGTGTTGGGGGATAAGGTGTAGGGGGGAACTTTGTAGAGTAGGGCTAATGGTTGAACTCAATGATCCCAAGGGTCCTCTCCAACCTGAATGATTCCATGATTCTATGATTCTAATAGGGCGGCACTGACAGAGTTATGATGGTCTTAAGCAATGTCATAAAAGCTCTGGAAAATTGTTCTAAGCAAAGCAAGGGCAGGACTACTTTTAGGGCACAAAACTGGGAATCATATGTTTGACTTCTGACTCACTTACTCTCTCACTACTTTACAGAAGTCATTAAGACATTATACAAGTCACTGAGCCTAGATTTCTCTAGGAAGTCGAATGTGTACTGACTGGAGCTAAACAGACCCTGGAATTCCTATCCTCTGGAAATTAAAAATAGTACCGTTCAGAACTGCAACAAAAATGACATTTTGAAATTTTCCGTGTAATGAAAATTCTGACATTTTGCTTGGAGAAGGTCAGAGTGACATTTCGTTGTGAAATACTGAGAGCATTTCTGAGGCTTCTTGGGTCACCTCCGATCGCCTGCCAGGTAGGAACCCTGAGGATTTGGGGGTTCCCACGTAGCGCGAGGCTCCCAGGGTGCTGAGGGTCAAAGGGCTGGGAGGTACAGTGTGTGCAGCAGCCCACCCGATGGGCTGCCACAAGGCCAAAAGGACGGGCTGCTGGAGGGATGCCAGGCAGATTCTTCTGAGTTTTATGGGGATCCAGCAACAACCAACCTATTCTCACCAAACATCTTGATTTTCATAAATTTCTGTTTCAGAAAATCAGGACCAAGCGCCCAATCACTTGCATTAGTAAAGTGCTTCGCTATCTGAGAGTAAGGAGTCTTGTAAATTACGTAAAGATTCTTATTCTTTCTCCACTTCTGATGACGTTAAACATTACAGAACATGACATTGCTTTTTTTAAGACAAATGGAGAAGTATGGGCTCTATCACTTATGTCTTTTGAACTTTAGGGTGATTTTGCATTGGCTGAATTCACTCTTGGGCCCTCTGTTACCTGGCTGTTGCCTTCCCTTTACTCTTAAGTTTCTTTTTTTTTTTTTCTTCCAGTTGTGGCATACAGTATATTTGGGATAATTCCAGAGGTTTAAGAACCTCTTTTCCCATCTGCTTTCTTGAAACTGTGCAGTCTGAATCGGTACTGCCATCTGGGCAGGAATATGATCTTCTGATGGAATGGAATAATTTTATGTGAACTACAGTGAATACATTACATGAATGGGAGACAGAGATGTCAATGAAAGTCTAGTCTTACCCTTTGATGGGAGAAATCTTTCTCCGTCTAGAGCAACTAAACCAATTTTTATTCAGGTTGTTGGGCATTAAATCAAGATCTTCCAGCAAAGTGTACTTTCACTTAAGTGTCCTGGAAACCACAAAAATGGAAGCTATAACATCTTGTGAACTGCAAACGTGGTCTATTTATGATGGGCCTGTACATGTAGGGTTTCATCAGAAGCAAGGTAGGAGTTGCTAGGTGTTACATCCTCTGTGGGACATTGAAGTCAATTCCCTGATGAATTCAGTTCTGATATGAGGCAGAGGTTTCCTGCCCTTTTTGTAGCTCTAATAAGTTGTGATGGAGAAGACTAGCAGAATACCCATGTTCTGCCCTCAGCAGCAGTCCTCAGGGAATTTCATGTTCAGCTGTTTTTCTCATGTTCCTACCCAACCTGCTTCCCAGGATAGGAGCATTAGATACAGAGCATGTTTGATCCCTAGGGTCCTTGCTCCTTCTCTTTCTATCACTACCACGTGCCAAACATTTCCAAGAATCAAGTTACATAGAGCACACAAGTGAAGGTAAAATACATGGAAATAAATGCTTGTCCTGGTCCAGCCCTTGGACAGTCCATAAGTCTGATTTCAGTGTACCTGATTTAAAGTATATGATACAACAGCTAAAGTCCACCTGGAGAATATCTGGAGATATCCTGCAGATATCTTTATTAACAAAATCAATACTTCCATTTTCCAACTTCCTCATTTTTTCAGGGTGAAATTAATGGTAATGCAGGTATTTTAAATTATTTTGATAAAAAACATTATAATATCCATAACCTGTGGAGAAGAGCTTAATAGAAAATCAAACCTTTAGTTTTCTGCTGAAGAAAAATAAGTATATTATCTCTATATTCTAATACTGTTCCTATTTCAATGTTACTTGAATATTTTCAAAATTCTTTACTATTTAGTATATACACATGCTATATAAAATTAGGTTTATTGTTAGTGAGAATAATCGGCAATGGTTTAGCTTGACTACCCTGGTTTGGCAAATAAAAGGTTCTACTGGCTAAGAATTACAAAATAACCCAAATAGTCTTATTTAGTATTTCTTTTGCTTCTGAGTATACATAATTCAATGGAGATCTGCAGTAATCCTGCAGGTTGTGGCTTTGCTGTCTTTTTAGAATATGCTTCAAGAACTTCTGAATCAAACTAGTGCAGAAATTTTAAGATATTGTAAAAATTTTTGTCCTATTTACAGTAAACAATTAGGATTATTTAAATTAATTGAAGAACAAGAATTGAAAATAAACCACAGAAAAGAAGTAAGATGGAGATAACAAAAATAGTAAGAGTGGAAAATGAGGTATGGTGGAGAGACAAAGCCCACCCACCCCCCTCCAATTATGTCAAAATAATAATTTGTACTGGACTTTTATATTTTCAAAATGACATTAGTAGCACTTACCCAGAGAACTGAAGGAGACCTCAGCTCATTACCAAAAAGGCCCAAGTGGCTTCATTTGTATTTGTGCATCAGTGTCTACTGGAGAGAGAGGTAAGAATGGTTCTGGAGATGTAATATAGTAATTTTGTTTCCTGCCACCACACCTGAAAACGCACCAGGCTATTCCACAGTAGATAATAAATCAAGCAAACAAATGTGAAATATCCCACTGCCTTTTTGAGAGGAGCCTCGTTGATTAGTTCTCGGTATCTCTGAACTAAGGGGATCTTGCACAAATGTTACCTCTATGGTCTGGTTATGCAAGTAGAATAAGGTAAAGCAAGACAACCAAACAATCTGGAGCACAGGGATCAGTTTTGGGAAGTGCACGCATGTGTTTCTTTGTGCTTTCCTGGAGAAATGGTGAGGAGTTTCCGAAGGTAACCCAAAGGCCCACGTGTTGGCTGGCTTTGACAGGCCCCCCTGACATCGGTGTATCGGGATCTGCAGAACCCTCAGCTCCCTTTCGACTCCCTTGAGTGACAGAAACCTGTTGGGTAGTTCTGCTGGAGCACATTTGCTCTATGACATCTGCTAAAGCTATTTCCAGCTACGAGGGAAACTGCAGCTGGTGACTAGGAGACGATTGAAGGAGAAAGTGTCTGTTAATCCAGATATATAAATTCTTCTCCCATTCTCGCAGAGGAGGTGACTTTCTGACCAGGAACTGGAGCAGCTGCTTCCAGTCCACCGACAGCATGGGAAGGTACCCAGGCTGCCTGGAGAATGTCTTCAGAGCTGGCTGGCTTCAAGCTGAGCATCTGCCCCGAGAGTCCTGAAAGCTGGGAGCTGTAGTCTGCTTCTCGCTTAAGAAACCCAGTCAATCCTTCATCAACCTTCCTTTAGTCGAGCAACGCTGTTGTGCTTCAATAAAAGCCTTTCAATAAGAATTTTAAAATCCTGACTGCTTCATAATTTCAATGAAGCCTCCTGCAAGGGCTGTGAGGACGTGGGTGGAAGAAGAGGGGAGAGGACTCTACTGTTGCTCCTTGAGATTGTCATAGGACGAGCTCATAATTTCAAAGTTTAATTAGGGTAAAATCTGAAGGTTTCAGGTTAATGGCTTTGAACATGTGACACCATGGAGATGCTAGCAGGTGATGTAACACGTGATGGTGAGCCATGGAGGTGTGGGCTTTGTGGTGGGATGGCTACCCAAACCCACACAATTTGGGAATACATTATGGGAATTCAACAACAACAGAAAAAATAAGTGGGCAGATGTGCAATGGAACCCCTACTGAGTTTCTCACCTCTTCTGCTTGTAATCACATTTTAGCAGGATTAAGCACTAAAAAAAAAAACATAGCTGGATGGCCACCTCAAATTAATTTCCTCTTTATGGATGTTTTCTGAAAATAATGTTTCTGGTTTAGTCTCTTTGAAAAAGCCACACTATAGAAGAGATTTTACTGAAGGTGTTTGACCTTCTGGTGAACGAGTTTCACATTTGAAGACTGGCTGGCTGTTCTTGGAGTGACTAGAGAATGTAATCCGGAACAGTATCCGTGTGTTGTGGCTGCTGATGTTCAGTAACTATCATAAAAATTCTTGTTCTTGGCAGAGAATGACACAATTGGCCACTTGGCGTTGGACACACTACACGCCCAGCAAGCGAGTACCAATATAGATTCAGTAAAGAATATTAGAGCCGCTATTTTAGCAATGGCTGTTATTCTGATGGCAAAAGTAAATGTGAACATCTTCAGTGCTCATACTAGGCTGGGTGACAGGACTTCAATTTTCTGTCTATACCAGCCTACACACTATCAGATTTAGTAGAAGCAGAAGTGAAAAAAAAATACGAAAGAGGGAAAAGAAAGAGCATGAACTTCAAATGGCTATCATTCAAATTATTTTGCCAATAACCCAGACTGGGCAGAGGATACACAAAAGAAAAGACTTCCTTACACAAAGGAGCTGATTTCTTGCAGTGAACAGATTACATGATTCCTGGAAGGTTTGAATTATGATAATTTATCATCAGACAAAATATCTGAAGTTCTTTTTAATGTTCGAAAGAATTCTGCAGAAAAGCATAAAACTTAAAATGGAAGAAATTTGCCTTCTGTTTCTGAGATAAGAATGTTCCTGAAAAGCTTATATTATATATTTATTAGCAGAGAGTTCACAGATGGCTTCCCTAGCAGTTCACTTTGCAGACACACATTGCTGACTTCATGAGCTAATAGAAAGAAAACCCTTTCTCTGCATACCTAGTCTATAGTGGTTAGATTTATTAGAGAATGATGCACATAATCCCCACATATAAACCACCCAAAGGACATTTTCTGCAAGCTTAAGTGCCTCACATGATTTTTATTCTTTTTATTTTTTTTTTTCTTCAATCAAAGGCTAGTAAATTTGGCTTCCAGGATTACTGAGCTTTGTGTTCTAGTTCTTGCCATTAATTCATTCCAGAACTGGGAAAATGCAGGGTGCTTGTGTGTATTTTTCTCTCCAGTTCTTCAGTGAATGAATGTCTTCTTCCCTACGTCAGAAACTGTGGTCTCAGCAAGGAAGTTCTTCATTGCACTGGGAGAAGTAAATAGCAGAGTACATGATTTAATTTGTCATACTTCCCTGTTTTTCTGAAAAAAGCAGAAGCATCCACGCTGTATTTTATGGCCAGATCATCAACTGGAATAAATCGGCATAGCTCTGGTGGTTTAAGATGATTTCAAATGACAAAAGTGGTAGTCCACGAAACAAACAGAAACCAGATTTGTTGCACATCGATTCTACAATACTGAAGGAAAATAGAAGCTGTTCTGATGAGGAGACAGAGGAAAGCCCCGTAAGTTTGCATGGTTGCCCTAGGAGCTATCAGACACATCTGCAAAACCAATTTTTTTTTTGAGTATGAGCTTTTCACTTTAATTGGAGCTATTATTTGCAGACAAAAGTTTTGCTAATGGAGGAAGAGAGAAAGGTGTGATGTGTAGTATCAGGAGATAAGGATCTTCATAAAAGAAGGCATAGAAGGACAGAAGCATAATTAAGCTGGACTGACTGTGGAGGTCATGATAGAATAACAGGTATCAAAGGATGCAAAAGCAGAGAAGCGTTGGCATGGCGACTGGGAGGCACTTTAGTATTAAATATAGTACACTTTGGATGAAAACATAGAATCGCAGACTGATCGCAAATAGTGCTGGTTTTTCAGCGATTCGCATTACCAAAACATAAATGAAAATCTTGGTCTTCTGCAGAGCTAAATCACTATTTTATTTTCAGCTAGATATAACTTTTTAAAATAATTTTATAGATATTGTGGTTAGTGGCCAATAGTGTTACCTCCTGAATATTGCAGTGCACTACTTTTCACTGTGTCACTCTTACTGGTTTCACTTACAGTCTGCTGAAAAATGTAGATTCTTGTTTTCTTTTAAACCATCATAGCCTCACGATTGTTACAGTTGTATTACCATGTGTACCTAAAAGATGTCGTGCTCCATCCTCCAATTTGGATGGCATTTCAGTGAATTCTGACGACCAGGGAGCAGTTGCATCAAAAAACCCTGCCTTTATCTACACATGGTTTATATCATGTTTTTCGTTGTTTCTAAAGAGTATTTTGAAAATAGTTGTTTATAGCTCCAGTAACTTTGAAAGCTTTGTTTTCTTAAAGCGTGTGCATGATAAAATGGAGACCTGTTCATCCATCTGTGAAAAGTAAAAAAAGAAAATTGGCGAAGTGACCAAATCTCTCTCTTGCCCCATATCAGTTCTCACTGGCCTTTATAAGTTTACTGAAAGTCTGGTTGGGAGACAAAGCTTGTGACATGTTCTTTGCACCATCTTATTTTACTTCAAACCAAGGACAGCCAACTTTGTCCTGTTTAGGACTCCTCTTTAAGTGAGTGGGCACTCTAGCTCAAGGGCTTCCACTGACCATCATTACAGTGAAATTCAGCTGCAAAAAAACGTATTCTTATCTAGGCAGACTTTGAGATCTTTGTGTGTGTTATTGATACTGAGTCTGTGTTTACTTGCTAGTGAGTTAGGCTGCAGCTGACTTGCATTCTTCATAGATGAGGCAAAATGCATAGGCTCTGCAGGTGCACACAGAGGAATCCCAATTGCAGTCCACTCCTTAGAACTCCAGTGCTTTGCTGAAACTGCAGACCACCAAGCTTTTACCCCTGGAGGTTCTGTCAGAGTGCCATTTCAGTAAAAACTGCTCCTCTCATTTTTCATTTCCTATGCTGCATTTACAAAAGCTGATATACTTCATAATTTTATTTTCCTTGTCTGTTCTCCTACGTCTGTGTTTGCGCACATGTGCCTCCATAAAAAAATAAAAAAATCTGTCCAAACAGCTGTTTGGTGCCTTTTTCACATTAGTGTTCTTTATTGGGACTGTCTCCTGAGGATTTCAAGTGATTCAAGTCATTCAACCAAAGCTGTGGCAGAGAAGGTGTAACAGGCATCAAGTCAGCTTGGTCTGTGTAGATTTGAAAGGCAGTTGCTTACTTACAAATTATTAACAGGGCCTTGTACTGCCAAACTCATCTGGGATGTCTCTAGATCCTCTTTTTGTGCCTTGTTTCTCCTTCCTTGCTTTTGGCTTGCCTGGATGAGTTTGGATAAACCTGTAACTTGTGTGTTATAAACATTAAAGTACCTTTAACTTTCAAATATTCTCCATTGTGGTGCTTCATCAAAAAACCTCCCACCTCACCCCCCCCAACCAACCTCTGATCCAATCTTCTGTTTCTTTTTTCCTTTTAAAGCAAGGGGTTTTTTTGTCTTCCTTCAATGTGCAGATGTTGTTTTTCTTATCGTATCGTGTGTGATAAAGACATTTTTAGCTCTAGAGTACACAAGTGTGGCGCTTATAGAGTGTGTTTACATTTGATAGGGAAGAGAATTACATGTAACTGAAGTATTGTAAAATTGATTTTCCCTCTGTCTCCAGGTATTCTTCCTTTTCGTTTTAAAGCTAACTTACTCTTTGATGCTAAACCAATTTGGAGGCACAAAACCTGACAGCAGAAGGCTTTAATATAGTAATACTTGCATGTATTTTGCATCTATATAGATGGATAGATTAGGTATCTCTCTGTCTGGCTAAGCTATTTAAATAGATATGTGGTGAAGAATTTTCAGTCCTTTTTTATGTTTGTAACCATGAGGTAGCTATTTTATTACAGGTTTATGGGATAATTCCAGTTGGAAGCGATCTTAAAATTCATCTAGTCCAAGATAGTGCTCAAAAAAGCAGCTGTAAGGTCAAAGTTGTCGTGAGAGTTTATCTTGAAAACCTCCAAGAATGGAAATGTCATAATTTCTTTGGGACGCCTGCTCCACTGATTGACTGTCCTCATGGTACTTCCTTATACCAAGTTGGAACCTCTCTTGCTTCAATTTGTACCCATTTTCTCTCATCCTTCTACCATGGGCCATTCCGTGATAACCTTCATGCTTGCTCTGATAACCTCCAAAGGGGTACCATAAGGCCTCTCTAGGAGGCCTCTCTAAGCCCACAGTCTCCTCCAGGCTCAACAAGTCCAGTTCCCTCAGTCTGTCCTCGTGGAGCCATGTGCTCCATCCAGCCCCTGACCATCTTGGTGGCCCTCCACTGAGTGCACTCCACTTAAATCTTTCATCGTGGTACACAAAGCTGTGTGTAATATTCTAGATGTGGTATACCAAGTGCTGAGTCGAGGGGAAGCAGTAATTTCCACCAATTTGGTGTTATATGCAGCATTGAAGGGAGTGTGGTCAGCCCACTGTCTCCTCCAAGTAATTGATAAAAGTATTGAACTAGCATCCAGTTTGTTGTTACTAACATCCAGGTAAAATATAGCCCATTCATGAATACTGTGTGAGCCTGACCATACAACCTTCTTGTTTTCCACCTACCCAGGGCATAGCATCATAACTTGGAATGCAAGAATACTGTGGGAGACATAATTGAAAGACTTTGAAAGCTGAGTGGAATGATATCTACTGCTCCCCCATCAAACATGAATCCCATCATTTTGTCCTAGAAAGCAATCAGGTTGGTCTGGCATGATTTATCCATAAACCTCTTCCCAATCACCTTATTCTCCATAGCAAGACCAAAAATACATCCCAGAAGAATTTGTTCAGAGATTTTCCTGACTAACTGAGGCTGACTGACCCCAAAGATCCCCCTATTTGGCCTTTTTTGAAGATAACTGTCCATCTCTAGTTGTTAGGTATCTCTTCTGACCTTCACCACTGTTCACAGATGATAGACAGTGGCCTTGCAAGGACATAAGCCAGTTCTTTCCACTTTCTCTTGGAGACATCCCGCTTAGTCTTGTGGAGTTGTGTGCATCAAGTTCTCTCCAGTAATCTCTGACTCAGCCCTCATCCACTGCTCTTAGTTCGTCTCCTTGAACTCTGCCTCTAAGTATGGAGGCCTGGGTGACCTTGAAGGTGATAACTGAAGCAAAGAAGGCATTGAGTACCTCATCCTTACCTGTGTGTGCTCGAAAACCACCCAACCCCTTCAGCAATGCCTCCCATTTTCTCCTTGTTAAGCCGCTTGCTGGTGATGTACTAGTAGAAGCTCTTTTTTTGCCTTTGACACGCCTTGCATGTCTACTTCTAATCTGAGGTTTTCCCAACAAGATCCTAACCCCTTGCCTAGGTAATGTTTCCAGATTTATTCTTTCTAGCCTGTCCTTGCTTTGTCAAAAGGCAGAGGGACTTGGGTCTTTTTAGTCTGGAGAAGAGAAGACTGAGGGGGGATCTGATCGATACTTATAATCACTTAAAGGATGAGTGTCAGGAGGATGGGGTCAGTCATTTTTCAGTGATGCCCAATGACAGGACAAGAAGTAACAGGCACAAACTTGTACATATGAAGTTCCATCTAAACACGAGGACAAACTTCTTCACTTTGAGGGTGGCAGTGCCCTGGCAGAGGCTGCCCAGAGAGGTGGTGGAGTCTCTGTAGACATTCAAAACCCACCCGGACACGTTCCTGCACAACCTGCTCTGGGTGGACCTGCTCTGTCAAGGAGTTGGAATAGATGGTCTCCAGAGGTCCCTTCCAACTCCATACCATTCTGTCATTCTGTGATTCAGTCTTCCCGTACGCCGCGCCTTTGCACCCAATCTCTGTCATCGTTTACCCACCAAGCCGTGTTGCTCTCCCTATTTGTCTGTTTGTCTTCTAGAGTGTTGGGTTAGACCCTTTGTTCCCTTGGAGACTCTTGTCCTGGAAGACCTAGAGCAACCCTGAGCTCTTCTTCTGCCGTGTTTCCAGGACTGACACATCCAATAACACTGCTGACATTTCTTGTTGCAGACCCACAATGGGATTTGTGGTATGCCTTATTGAGCAACTGCTTTTTTCCTTGTTTACAACTCATTTCTTGTATTACTTGTTATGTGAATGTCAGGTTTTAAAATGTAATAATCACTTAACATCATTTGAACCTTAATATTCCCTGGCTGAGAAGGCACTGGAGCTATGTGCAAATAAAACGTGTTTGTGCTGCCTAATTCCTATCAGAGTTACGGCACTGTTCCACAGTATCTCTGCTGGATGAACCAGAACTGGCACATCCATTGATTTCTACCAGCTGTTTTCTGCCAATTCCAGTTCCTGACAGGTAGCAAGCTGTGTAGCTGGCAGCAAAGAATCTCAAACAGTTCAAATATGCCCCAGGGAGGGCAATTGCTTACCCTGAGCCCATCAAGGAATCGCTATTATGCTTCACAAGATACATATACATTCGCCACATCTGTCTCCTATTATTTGTTCTCGGAGCTGACAAAGGACTGAGATAAACATGTGCCTTTTTAATACCGTGCAAGAACAAGGTGCTTGTAAAAGACAATCGTTGTAGGCATCTTGGTGAATAATTTCATAATGAAATTTCTTTTGTATACTCTGTGAAATGTTTCTGTAGCTGAACTACACTTTAACTATAAAAGACCGAATCATCCATTTAAATACCAAGACAGCCTATTCAAGTACTTTAAATCTAAATTTGTTCATTTTTCATCTGGTGCTTTGACAGTCTCACAACACAGTACAAGCAGCCTTAATCTGGGGACCTGCTGCCTTCTTCAGTTCCTTTTTGATTTCTCTGAGAGCTACCCTCACAGAGATTGAGCCGACCAGAGGATGCTGCAAAGTGCTTTCTGAAACCATTAATAGATTTGCAGCAAGCCACCCTAGCTTGACAAGCTGTCCCTCCTCAAATGAACCTTGCAACTGACCACATTCTTCCTCTCCATTTGGAAAGAGCTTTGCCTTGGCTTTGGCTTTTGTACTGAAGTAAAAGCATCCACGTAATTAGCTAATGCAGGTCAGGTGATAAGGGGTACATTTTTAAGCCATGACAGCGCAGTTGCTTGTCATTCCTTTGTCCTTCTCCATCTTGCTTCAGGTAAAAGTGAGGTGATGGGCTTGGAAGGTGTTTTCTGCCCATTGCTGCTTTGGAGGTGAATAGGGGATGAAGGATGGACTGTCCTGTACAAAGTGAGCTTTATCAGGGAAAGCAGAGACATGTTCTGGTGGAACTATTAATATGTCTCTGTGGGAGACCTTATTTTGGTAGTAGCCTTACGGGTCTCAAAACCTGTCCAGGGAGTGCACTTTTAAGATCTTGAATCTGTTGACAGCCATTAGTGTAAATTCCCCTTTCATCTCCAATCTAAAATTATGGTACGAGATCAGGCATTTGAAGAAGAAATATGCAGGTGCCTTCTATCTAATAAGAATGTGTCGGATCTAGCAAGTCAATATCTGGTATTATGTAGAAAAAAGATGTTTGGGAAGCTTCCTGTTGGCTTCATTTAGAGCTGTTCATGTTCAGAGGCCCAGCATTTGTAAGTAATGTGGATTTTTTTTTCCTTCTCTT
>VXBJ01001561.1:48857-62343 GCA_013400055.1 Nycticryphes semicollaris
AGATCACGTTATTTTCTAGGCAGCAAGTCACCTCCATATGTAGCTTTATCCTCCCCATTTCCATATCAGCTCTTTTATCCTCCATGTTGCTTTTCCTTTGTGTTCCTTCCAGACGGGACCCCTTTCTGCCCCAGAGGGGTCCTCTACCTGCCATTTGCATCTGGACCATAAATATTTTATATAGCCCACAATGCTTTATGCATATTTTAACTGAACAATACCCATTTTGTAAATTGTCTGTCAGTATGATGTATGCCTGGTTAAGGCCATGAAAAATACGCTTGGTAGAGCAATGATATCAAAATATCAGTTGTGTTTGTGTCCCCCCCCCCCCAAATTTGGTGAANTTCTCATTTATACTTGTTGAATTTGTAATCTGGGACAATGCAGTGGTTTTAATCTGGAATATGTACAGAATAACAACATTTTCATGGCATGAACACTATGGGAATTTGTGAACCCACAACAGGAGATCACGTTATTTTNTTCCTGTTGGTGTTAGCAAAGTGAAAACAGCCTGAAATTTCTGAGGAGATGTGACAAACTGTGTCGGTTTCCAGGAGTCTCCATAAATATGCATGGCTGTTCTGCTGAGTCTTACTGGCAACCGGACCAGGTGGGTCTCATTAGCTCCAGCTCAGGAGGATAAAAGGTAGACGTCCAAAATGAACTTGCATCTGTTTGCTGTGAGGAGAGGTTTGAAAGCTCAGGCTCTGTTCAATATTTGTAGGCAAGGTTTCGGAACACACTACAGTGTACACCAACATATGAAAGAAATATCAGTTCTTTCATTTAGCAATTCACACTTCCATATAGCTACATTGTAAGCACCACAATGCTTGTTGGTTTTTTTGGTTTGCTTTGGGTTTTTTTTTGCACAATTCTACTTTAAGGTCTAGCAAAATCATGCTAAGCAGGCTTATGTCATTGAAAATAAATGGCCTGCTGGTTTGAGAGGCCTCAAAACATTACTAAACATTTCAGTCGTGCACCAATAAACAGTTTTTTGTGCGGTCACTGAGAACGTGTGAATGCACAAATGGCCCCGTTTCTGAAATAAGTGGTGGACCTGGTAGGACCTGAGGACCTGAATTGTATCATTTAAGAAGACAATAAAAGACACAGGTTTTCACTATACCTCCTAGCTTTTGGAGCAATTCTGATAGGGTAGTGTGCTTTTCCACTGTTTCCTACCGAGAATTATTTGTGCACGTTGTGAAAGGGACAATTTGATAAGCAGGAGCCAGGGCCATATGGAAAAGTCTTCTATTTAAAAAAAAAAAAATCTGCTAGAAGACATCTGTGAGGAATTAATCCCTGAGGGCGGGTATTACCTACTCCTTAAAAACCTTCCCCTCACCCAGTAAAAAACAAAAACCACTCCCAAGTCCCTCAGAAAACGAACAAAACAGTAAATCATTTGTCTGGTTGTTCATGTAAATTGTTATCCTCTCAATCATGCAAGCACGATTGTGATTTTTCTTTTGTTGATATTATGTGTGATTTTTTAATATTTATAAGCAGACCCATACACAAAACCTCCTCGTTCCTTTAAAAGCGGTTTCACTGAATTTAGAGGAATTTCGCACAGCGCTATGGCTACACCAACAGTCTGCTGATACGGAATTTTTACTGTAGTTGTAAACCTCCAAAAAACTTGCCAATTAGCTGAAAAGCATTATCTTTCTCCTGCCTGAATGCTATGTCCTTCTTATATTGCTACGTTTAAAACAGGTATGATAGCAAAATAATTTTATATGCTGTATAGTTTTACTACGCAACACATACCTGTGTTCTTCTTGGTACTAAATTTGTGGTGAAAAGTCACCGAGTTGTTATGTGGGTGCTCATAGTGCATTTTTATGTGCATTGATTAATTTTACATTCTTTATACCATAAATCAAGGTAATAAGGAGAATTTTCAAATGTGCCACTGCAAATATATCTTTCACACTGCCTTTGTTCTATTTATAACCTTGTTTTTCTGTACATAAAGTGTTCTTATATACTGTAGAGTAGCTGATGTATAGTAATGGGTGTAGAGCTGTAAAAGTCTCTCTTGGCACTCTTAACATGGCCAGATTATTACTGTGTTCTCCGATTCAGCTGGATGTGTTCAAGGATCTTCTCTGGTCTGAAAGGTCAGCTGCTTTTAGTTGTGCACTGGTAGAATACTAATACTGTCCTTATTCAAATTACCTGCTACAGTACTTATTAAATTGATGGCCTTGTGCTCTAATTTAATACTGTCGTCGTTCAGAGGCAGGTCGCAGCTGCACTCTGTGCTGAATTAGGTGGTGCTGAGGCAAAGTTCAAGCAGAAACCATAGTTTTGGGCTGCATTTTCCCACTAAATTAGCAGTCAGATGCAGTGTATAATTAATTAGCACAAACCAGGGAAAGCTTGTCATTTAATAAGCCTTTTTTATTTCCACATTACACAAACAGTGGGAATTGATCCATTAAGTGCCTAGCTATTAATGCTGTTTAATGTATGTCTGGTTGTTAAATTGAGATGTCTAGTTACATACGTTCAGTATTTAAGAGCTCCTCACAGATTGTTCAGTGTTTGCTGAGATTTTAAGTCATGTTCCAAAAATCAATAATGGCTTCATTAATGAATTTGAACATTACTGGTTCAGATAAACGGATCTGAACTGCATAGAAAAGAAAAGCTGTCTGTTTTTTCTGGTACCCAAGACAGAGTGGTATTTATTTTCTTGTCCTAAATATTAAATATTCTGCTTATATCATGCTGTTTGTACTCCAAATTGCAGTCTTCCCCACCCCCCACCACCCCACCCCACCATAATCCTTGTTCATAATTGCCTAAGGCATTGTATAACTTTATCTCTTCAGAGTTCTACGTGGTATTAAATGTGCAGAATAATACATTTCAACAACCCCTTCAAGATGTCTGCAGGAGCACAGAGGATTGCTGCCCTTAAGAAAAAGTAAAAGTGAGGTATTCGAATCGCCCTTATTTCTTGACAGCTGTATTTCTGTACTGGAAATAGCTGTGCTCAGCTTAGTCTTATAATATTTTAAAATATAAAGGTTTTAACACCCCATATATATTATAAGGAACGTGTTTCTAGAAGAAATGTATATTGGCAATGAGTCATTAGACTAACTGCCAAATATAAGACAAAATCTTGTCTGTTTTGCTCCTGTGTGTTTATTGCATGTGGGAAGAGGGGAAACGTGATATTTTGTATTGGGTTTCTGTAGGTAGAACGCAGTCATCTGGCTTATTCTGAACAAGTGACTCGAAATAAACCTTGACCAAAAGCTCAAAACCAGGGAACGTTCTCCAAAATTTCCACCCAAGGAAGACAATCTGATGTTGCAGTCTGCATTTTGGTGGGTTCCAGATTTTCTCCAACAGATGCCTCAGTCCGTTTTGCCTGGGCCCTTCATTAGCATTTCAAACATCCCCTTGATGCTGTAGCACAGTAAGCCCATTTAACATGAAATCTCTAATTGTGACCAAGATGAAAAATTCCAGCCAGGTAAAACTCAAAGTCTGTGAAAAGTAGAGAACTCTGGCCTGCCTGCAAGACCCAGCTTGCGTGTGCTTTTTAGGCACCAGTGGAAGAGCACAGGGTTCAGCAGCAAACCTGCAGGCTGATGAATCACCACCATGTCTGCTCCTGTGTGTGTCACCAGCCACAGAGGTCTGTGGAGAGGGAGAAGGACACAGCATTGGGGGAGAGAGCCAAAAAAGATCATTCTGCACCTACAGTCAAAGAAGCGCATTTGAAGTTTGCATATTTACACATTTTTGTTTGCAAAACCCCCAAACTTGAGGGAGAGAAATGTTTCCTAAAATAGTATTTTATGTTAACTTCATTAATGTTAAGTGTACTTCTTGGGAAAAAAATGATCTGATTTAAATTATGGTGCTGGTTTCTGGAAATCATTAGCTATCATTTCCTAGTCACTGTAACCACGGGTCTCTCATGCAGTAAGTGGTAAGAGTGACATCCCCCACTCACTTCTAAAGTGCTGCAGTCAGATGTCTGCTGGACTGTGGGTGGGCAGTGTGGTCACTGAGCGAGGAAGTGGAGTGTATACGTGAGAAGTGGTCAGTGGAGCCAACACGCTCCACATGGACCATCATCCCTCTCGGTACACTCAGGCAAGCTGCTGCTTTGTGCATCAGCCTCTCTTGAATACCTGTTTGATGGCTCCAGGGAGTCCTCAGAGCCCCTTCCAGAATGCAGAGGGCCTAAAGGAAAACTGGGGAGGGACTCTTGATCAAGGAGGGAGCCCTAAGATGAGGGGGGAAGGGTTTGACACTGACAAACTAATGAAAAGAGACAAAGGTAATATCCAACATATCCAAAGTTATTTCCCATATTCCTCAGACTATTTTTTTTGTGTGTATAAAAGATCTATAGCTTAATAGAAAAATAGGGTGGTTAGGTTGGTTGTTGATTTTTTCTTTAATCAAAAAGTCCTCACTTTGACTATGAAAACTAAAAAAGTAGCAACATAAAAGCAGAAAATGTTGTCAGCTTGTGTGCTGCAAGCTTCCAGGCTGAAACGTGCTGTCAGTGGGGACTGCTGGTGTGCTGAGAACAAAATCAGTGGCCACAGTATTCAAAAGAGTCATGATGATGTCCATAGGTGNCCTCACTTTGACTATGAAAACTAAAAAAGTAGCAACATAAAAGCAGAAAATGTTGTCAGCTTGTGTGCTGCAAGCTTCCAGGCTGAAACGTGCTGTCAGTGGGGACTGCTGGTGTGCTGAGAACAAAATCAGTGGCCACAGTATTCAAAAGAGTCATGATGATGTCCATAGGTGATTTTCAGCCCTGTTCGTTGCTGAACTGGGCTCTTCTCCTTCTGAAGTCCGTGGAAATTTTGTTAAAGATCTTGGATATTTTGGGGAGGGGCTCTTTATGAGGAAGCACGGTTGATAGGATGAGGGGTAATGGTTTTAAAACTGGAAAAGAGTAGATTTAGATTTGATATTTAGGTGAGACCCTGGCCCAGGTTGCCCAGAGAAGCTGTGGCTGCCCCATCCGTGGAGGGGTTCAAGGCCAGATTGCAGGGAACTTTGAGCAACCTGGTCTGGTGGGAGGTGTCCCTGCCCAGGGCAGGGGGAATGGAACTGGATGGGCTTTAATGTCTCTTCCAACACAAAACACTCTATGATCCTATCATGTAAATGTTGCCTGGCGTAGGGGATATGGTCGCATCCTCAGAAGATTTCAAGGCTTCCAAGCAGAATAAAAACTGAATAACATTCTTCTTGCTTGTGTATAATAAAAGGCTCAAACGCAATAAACTGAAGGAGCTGACAATGCCATTGATGCTCTATTGTTTCCATCTGGCTACAAAGCAAACAAGACAGCAATACATTGATATAAAGGGTGAAGGCCTATATTCTGAGCTAGATACTTCATTTTTTTTTAACAAAAAGAAAGTATACATATTTCATATGTCCCGGTTTTAAAGCTTTTTGCAATGTTTGTGATAAAATGTACTGCAGATTTGCATGTTCAAAAACATCCTTGACAGCTATGGAAATTGTGTAGTTTGACAACTCCTCATCTTAGCTAAGGCAAACAAACAAGGCCAAGTTGACTGAAATTTAAAATCTTTCCTAATCTCAGGGACGTGATGGCAGCTTGTTTGCACTGGCATCCAAAAGCTACAGTATTGTCAAAAAATTTAACAAAGCTGAGGTAGCTTTGACTGAACTGACCTCAAATATGAACAGCTGTGTGGAGAGGGATGGGAGGTTGTGGAGGGATGCTGTCTCCACACCCGTTTGATCTTCAGTCAGCATTACCTGTAAGCACAGTGTTTAGATGCCTGAGAACATGATAAGTCATCGCTTATGAAAGGAAGTAAGAGCCTTCTGTGTTTTTAGAGTGTCTATTTGCTCCAGCGCTGGATGAGGGTCCCACTGTGGTGGGCACCGTGCAAAGGCAGAACAAATAACGTGCATGTAAAGATTAAAGACTTCTTTATCCAAGCTAGACAAACCATACTGTCTTTGAATGAGTCAAAGAGAGCTCTGGCTCCTGGTAGAATGACATCCTGGTAGATGACAATCTACTTTAAGTCTGTGTTATTTGATAATCACACTCAAAAAATAAAGTNCAACACGCTCCACATGGACCATCATCCCTCTCGGTACACTCAGGCAAGCTGCTGCTTTGTGCATCAGCCTCTCTTGAATACCTGTTTGATGGCTCCAGGGAGTCCTCAGAGCCCCTTCCAGAATGCAGAGGGCCTAAAGGAAAACTGGGGAGGGACTCTTGATCAAGGAGGGAGCCCTAAGATGAGGGGGGAAGGGTTTGACACTGACAAACTAATGAAAAGAGACAAAGGTAATATCCAACATATCCAAAGTTATTTCCCATATTCCTCAGACTATTTTTTTTGTGTGTATAAAAGATCTATAGCTTAATAGAAAAATAGGGTGGTTAGGTTGGTTGTTGATTTTTTCTTTAATCAAAAAGTCCTCACTTTGACTATGAAAACTAAAAAAGTAGCAACATAAAAGCAGAAAATGTTGTCAGCTTGTGTGCTGCAAGCTTCCAGGCTGAAACGTGCTGTCAGTGGGGACTGCTGGTGTGCTGAGAACAAAATCAGTGGCCACAGTATTCAAAAGAGTCATGATGATGTCCATAGGTGATTTTCAGCCCTGTTCGTTGCTGAACTGGGCTCTTCTCCTTCTGAAGTCCGTGGAAATTTTGTTAAAGATCTTGGATATTTTGGGGAGGGGCTCTTTATGAGGAAGCACGGTTGATAGGATGAGGGGTAATGGTTTTAAAACTGGAAAAGAGTAGATTTAGATTTGATATTTAGGTGAGACCCTGGCCCAGGTTGCCCAGAGAAGCTGTGGCTGCCCCATCCGTGGAGGGGTTCAAGGCCAGATTGCAGGGAACTTTGAGCAACCTGGTCTGGTGGGAGGTGTCCCTGCCCAGGGCAGGGGGAATGGAACTGGATGGGCTTTAATGTCTCTTCCAACACAAAACACTCTATGATCCTATCATGTAAATGTTGCCTGGCGTAGGGGATATGGTCGCATCCTCAGAAGATTTCAAGGCTTCCAAGCAGAATAAAAACTGAATAACATTCTTCTTGCTTGTGTATAATAAAAGGCTCAAACGCAATAAACTGAAGGAGCTGACAATGCCATTGATGCTCTATTGTTTCCATCTGGCTACAAAGCAAACAAGACAGCAATACATTGATATAAAGGGTGAAGGCCTATATTCTGAGCTAGATACTTCATTTTTTTTTAACAAAAAGAAAGTATACATATTTCATATGTCCCGGTTTTAAAGCTTTTTGCAATGTTTGTGATAAAATGTACTGCAGATTTGCATGTTCAAAAACATCCTTGACAGCTATGGAAATTGTGTAGTTTGACAACTCCTCATCTTAGCTAAGGCAAACAAACAAGGCCAAGTTGACTGAAATTTAAAATCTTTCCTAATCTCAGGGACGTGATGGCAGCTTGTTTGCACTGGCATCCAAAAGCTACAGTATTGTCAAAAAATTTAACAAAGCTGAGGTAGCTTTGACTGAACTGACCTCAAATATGAACAGCTGTGTGGAGAGGGATGGGAGGTTGTGGAGGGATGCTGTCTCCACACCCGTTTGATCTTCAGTCAGCATTACCTGTAAGCACAGTGTTTAGATGCCTGAGAACATGATAAGTCATCGCTTATGAAAGGAAGTAAGAGCCTTCTGTGTTTTTAGAGTGTCTATTTGCTCCAGCGCTGGATGAGGGTCCCACTGTGGTGGGCACCGTGCAAAGGCAGAACAAATAACGTGCATGTAAAGATTAAAGACTTCTTTATCCAAGCTAGACAAACCATACTGTCTTTGAATGAGTCAAAGAGAGCTCTGGCTCCTGGTAGAATGACATCCTGGTAGATGACAATCTACTTTAAGTCTGTGTTATTTGATAATCACACTCAAAAAATAAAGTGGCGAGGCCTCATTCATAGCAAAGGTACCTGCGTTACAGGTAAAGATGGTATTTCCTAGAAAAATACGTGATTTGTACCAAAGAGGTCGTGTGCTTGCACAACATATCTCGTCTCTGAGGGCCAATTAGCGGCTTCTTTGCAGAATGTGGTCAGTCGAGCCTAGTCTCCAGCAGCAATGTAAGGTTTATCACAGCAGCCAGCCAGCCTGTTGTTCCAGTCCAGGGGATCACAGGTCAATGTTCCTGTGCTTAGGGACAGCAGACAGAGACCTGGTTTGGAGAACCTGTGCTGTGCAGCCCACAGATCAATGTAACCCAACTGATGGGCTGTGGTGGCATGGCTCTTTTAAGGTGGGGAACACTTACATTTGCTTTCCTCAAGCAAAAGCTGCCGCTTCTGTCACTTGATCTCCCCATTACACCCCAGACACAAGTTTCTTTTTAATGATAGGATTAGCATTTATTTGGCTTTTGTCATACAGAATGACATATTTATATAACATTTCAGTTCAGCAACTGAAGCAAAGAGATTCAAAACAGACTTAACGCTTCACGGTAAAGCGGCTGCCTTTGACATGTTCTCCCCACCTCAATATGTGCTTCACAGGTGTGGAAATTTGGGGAGGCAGGTGAGTGTGCACAGGATTCAGGATGCTGAGTGCCAAGGTGGGCCCAGCGAATTGTGACACAGCTAAGACAGCCACATCTTGGAGGGATGAATGGCCAAGCCCAGAAGGACAGAAAGGAGGACAAGTGAGACACTGGGGAGCTGAGAGTGCAGGGTGCAGCGACTCCTAGCCATTTTCTTGAGAGACATCATATTACAACTATGAGAAAAGGCGGGGATTTGGCTCAGGGGTCCGCAATGATGGATTTAATTTCCTGTTTTAGAGGCATTGTGGCTAGCAAACACGGTGCAGAGAATAATGGCACTTTACAAATGGTATGGGTGCTTTGAGGAAAGATGGGATTTTTCATTGGAATTGAAAGAAAAGGGAAATATTTTTCTCCTAGAGTCTCCCTCGTGGTGACCTGCAGTTCCAGCATAAATAACTGCTGGAAGAAACGCTTGAAAGAAAGAAAGAAAAAAAATAAATAAATAAGGTAAGCAGCATACATTATATGATATCCTTCTGATTTTTTTTTGACTGAGTGAACTATTTTGTTTTTATTTCTTTGGACTGAACTGAGTATAGCGCGACTTCATCAGAGTGATATCTGAAGGCTTGTTTATGTATTTATATTGGTTTGGTATGGTATCCATCGCAACTCGTAGTGACATGAAAAGCCACATTTACCCTACTTTTATATGCTGGGAACATAATAATGTAAGAGTCTTGCCTTTCCAAAGTCACACTCTGGGTTCAGTGAGGATGCCAGCCTTGTTTGGCGTGCTGGTGGTAGCTGTTTAATCTTCCAGGTCAGTGGAAGCCAACCTCTAACATCTGGAGACTTCAGGTCGAAATTTTTAAGAGTTTTGAGATGCACACATGCATTCTCAGCAGGTTGTACCTGAGCGTGTGAAAACCACTGCACACCTCGGTGACGGCACAGAATCAATTCCAGGAGGAGAGGTTTGGTGATATCCTCATTCTAGCAAAGATTTTTTTGTTTAAATTTCATACAAATCAGAGGTTTCGGTCCTGCAGGAAGTCCTCTCCCATAAGAGCCCTGAGTCTGGTCAGTGTCCTTTCACCATCAGTGATCTGCAGAGAAACACCAGCTGTTGGAGTAGAATTCAGATTATCCTGGGTGGGTTTTGGTTATGCATCTACTTAATACCACTGGGTAAACTGCTGTTTCACAAATAACTTACCTTAAACTGAATTATCTCAAACAACGTATTATTTTTCATAAAAAGATTAACTTTTTCATTTTTTTGACCCTTGGCAGGTGTCTCAGTACAGCAATCAATACTTCTGTTTTCTATCATTACATTCGGAAATAAATTTATTCTGTTCATTTTTGATATTTGGGAAGTATTTTATTTGTAATATTTTCATTTCTTCTGTAGTTTAATAATGTTACACAGCTAAAACTCAACTGCAAGCCTGCCAGCCCCCAAAGTCATACAAAACTGAAGATTAAACAAAAAAAAAAAAAAAAAAAAAAAAAAAAAAAAAGAAAGGTGGTAAAAATGGAACAAAACAGCAGATGAGGATAAATCAGAACTAAGTAACAGAGTTGTAATAAACACTTTATTCATAATGGATTCACATGTCCATTCATATCACATGTAACTTTTACACGAAGGGAGATCCAAATGCAGTCTGTGCCACTGGGTATATAAAAGGCAGCTAAATCTGCCTGTGTAAATCTCACCAATGTTGTACTCTGTCACAAAGCAAGTATTTTGCATAATTAGCCTGGATACTCAGCCACATTTTTCAGGAGCCAGCTAGTTCACTGCCCTCACTGCAATAGGATGACACCCACTATAATAGGAGCTCCNNNNATAATAGGAGCTCCTGGCTGCTTAGCAGTCTTCGTAATTAGGCCTTTTATTTAATTGCCTAAGTATGGATTCAGAAGCCTAATTTTTGGCATGTCTTTTTTCTTTTCTTTTTTTTTTTTCTCCTTTTTTTTTTCTTCTTAGTATCCTATTAGGTATTACAGTGGTGTTGATCTGAATAGCCATTCTCTTTTCTTTACAACTTACTCTTTTTCAGTGCTCCATTTCCAAAATAGTAGAATTCCGCTGCAGTCTGCAAAACAGAAAGAAGCAATATCCACTTCAGCCATTAGATTAAAGCTGGAACATTCAAATTGTTAAATCATACAGTAATGCTAAATTGTATAGGAGCACCTTTTGGCCCGATTTTGCAATTTTCAGCTTTCCTGGCTGTTTATTCCACTAAGTACTGTGAATATTCTTGTTCTTTGTTGCGATTTTGGGACACTGCTGCTATACAGCTATTACTGTTTGCAGCAAATCTACGTATACACATGCTTTAGGCCTGTATATAGTCATGAGCAAACTAATTAGTGTTAAGATGGACTGTGTTTTCTTCACTCCTCTACATAAGAATGCTAATTTGTGAGTCTCCAGCAGTAAATAATCCCTAATACGGATTTGTGCTGAAAAAAATGGGCTTAATAAAGTTCCTGCTTCAAGGCGGATACTCACAGTCAATGGGGTCAGAAAGAATATGTCTTTTTCCTTGGATGTGCCTGTTTTCTGACACATTGGGCCCTGGCTGGGGCTGCAGGCAAGATTCTGAACTTAATGGTGCAGTGGACTGATTTAGTGTGACAAAGTCTTTGTTACCGTAAACTGAGATCATCCAAGGCATTCTGTTTTTTTTTTTTAAATAAATTAAAGAAAGTGTCTTGTTCAAGTAAAACGACACACTTTCCGTCCTAATACAAAGGAATTTTAACTTCCACCAGTTGTAAGGATGCAAACTTATGGTTTTCTGTTCCAGATGTCTTATGAGGTGGTCTTAGATATCTCTGAAGTACACTAGTTACTGACACCTAAATTTCTCTATGAAATTTTAACTAGTAAAGTGGTGCTGTTTTATACTTCAGACTGTGACTTTGAAACCTTGTTGGGAAAAGAAGAAATCAACAGATGTCAGATACTATGAATCTGTTGTCTGGAACTGTGAAGAATTTAGAGCTTTGTAAAGCTATAAAATTAAGGAGAGAGTCTTGACTTTTTTGGGTTTGGTCTTTCAGGGTATTGTTTCACCATCATTTGTAACCTTTAGTGATATTTTTGACACTTCCTATTCAAAGAGTATCCAAAAGGTGGAAAGAGAAATTCACTCGCTAGACACTTTACAATATCAGTAAGAATTTATTACGTCACAGACAGTAAACTGGTAGCCTTACAATGTAGCTTTCTTTCATAATAATTAGCCTATCTCTCAATAAAAACGATGCTGAGCATTTTGTCTTTTTTTACACAGATTACTCTATTTTGTAAGACAACGCAGTATGTTGCAGATATTAAGAATGTAGGATTTTTCCCTTTAGCTCATTTTAAAATGCCTTTATTCTATATCTGCCGTAGTGTTATAGAAAATATGACATCGTCATTTAAAACAAGTCAGAAGAAATTTTTAAATATCTGTAATTGGGGGGAGAGAGGGATGCTGAAAATTCACATAAAGGATTTTTGCATACTTAGAACCTAAAATAAGGAGTAATTAACTGTTCCAAATATCCTCCCACTTATAATAATAGGATGTCTTCAGTCAAATTTGCAGAATTTATTTTATTTCGTTAATTGATTGGTATATTCATCATTCAATGATATATTAGGTAGAGCTGGATTCTAAATGACTTTTCTCTGATAAGCCTTCCAATTAATTCTTCTCACACTATTTTCCTGGTGACATCTGAACTTCTTTCATTATATAAAACACATCTTGAATAAGACATTGCTGAATAATAATCAGGGATCCTAACATGTTCAAAATTAGAACCCCTGACAAAGTCAAATGCATTCTGATTTAGACAATGACCTCACCTAATGTCATTTTCAGTGTATCATATTGAAGGGGAGTATATAGCCTTCCCCTTTTTGCATATCTACCCTTAAGTTAGAAATTTTAAAGGAAAAAAGAAAAAAAGAAGCAATTGTAAATATTATTAGCTATGTGGTCTCACATACTTAAGCCTGATTAGAACACAGAGTGTCTGTGACTGTTATATTTTTATTCTACATTGTCTGACAATCTCCCTCTTTTTCTTATTAATCTCTCTTAGAACAGTCTTTCTTTATTTGGGCAAGTAGACAAGGAAATAAGTTATTCTTTAAAATGTATGTTAAATGATGTACTGTATTACATTTGCTTGCGATTTGCATTTTTCTTAATACATCCACTGGATTTCTTTTGCATAGATAGCATTTCATAAACCAGAGAACACTGATAATATCTGATTTAACTGACTTGCTAATACAAGGAGCAGATCATTTTAAATGGACCTTACATCTTTATAGGATGTTAGAAATGAAGACATTACTTCAAAATGTAGGTAATTATTGCCTCCTCTTTTATCAGTGCTATTTTCTGAGGTATTATCATAAGATAGCACTTTAGTATTAAGCAGGGCCTTAGAGTGGCAATAAATCAGTCCAACTGAGTCATCATTGTCCAAGGCATCTGAACTACTGAAATGTTGTGGATCCTACAGAGAGTGTGAAATCACTTGACCCTTGGCATTAACCTTTACTGAATGAATAGACACTGCTTTCCACATCGTGGAACAAAAGCAGAATAGTATTGATTAAACACCACATTCACTTGATATTAAATACTGGCTGAACTCACTTCTTGCTTTCCAGCTCCAGTGGGAGAAACCCAGAGACTTGCTGAGTCTCAGGAGAAAGCGTGTTTGTAATTCAGAGCAATGTTTTTCCTGCAAAGTTTTCTTTAGTGTTTTTTTTTAGTTTTTTTTATTGCCCGTCCCCCCGCCCCTTCCTCGGATCAATAACTGGCAGCCATGATCAGCCATGAGTATGTATTGTCAATTCTGACCTGTGTACTTTATCACTTGGGGCGAGAGGTCACTCTGC
>VXBJ01001562.1:0-50182 GCA_013400055.1 Nycticryphes semicollaris
TCCTTGAACCTACAACATTAAAGAACTAAACCAGCATTCACTCCAGGATAATAATCCTGCGCTAACATAGCTCTCCATTATGATTTAGTTTCATTAATGCTTGTTTATATGAGCTATGAAATAAACTTTCATAATATTTTTTGGCATGAGTTTGACAGCTATTTTCCTGTCTCAGGGCAGTAACATCTGGATTCTTGTTTACTTGATCATTATTGAAAGGTCTTGATTGAGAATTTTTTAACTTTCTTTTCTGGTGGAGACTTTCTCCTTTTTTTTTTCCAAAAAAACTATTCTGTCAGAAATAAATATTTTAGTTCAGGAATTTAAACTGCACTTATTGTCAATAAATCCTGTAGGATATCTACTTATACATCTGAAAGAAGGAACATCCTGTGAAATTCTTAGTCATCGCCAATACATGATTTATTAATGAAGTAGATTAATGCAAATAAAATAAATTTCATTACTTTTTTGGAAATGCTCTGCAAAAATGAACCTGAAAAGGTAATTCCTACTACCGTACTTATTCCACATCTTTATTTCTTGCAATAGGAACTATATTCTAGCATATTTCCAGTCTAAGCAACACACATGAGGAAGAGAAGAATAAATTTTATGGTAGTCTCCATACGAAATAAGGTCATTAATTAGAACATCTTCGAAAGAAGTGGAGGAAAATCACTGTAAGTAAGAGCACTGCACTGGCAGAAAAATGTCTCTATATAAACATTCTCTGTATACTTAATTCAAGGGTAATTTAGCTTTGAATCTTAGAAATTAGCAAATTTTATCAGATAAAAAGAAAAACTTTTACTAAGTTATGTCTCTGTGTGTGTGCATGTGTGTATGCACGTGAACGAATAAAGGTACTAGAAAATATGAGAGTTCTAAAGCCATAACTCCGTAACAGGGAATAGAGTCTTTTCTTAACCAACTTCAGAATTAAAAATATTCTACACAATAATTACCGGTTTTCATAAATTCTATACAAATGGCTGAATCAAAAAGGGAAACTTGTGCCAAATCTTATTGAGTTTACTCTAAGGATTTAACAAATAAGCACTAAGACAGCAAGCCAATAGAGCAATCAGAATGCTCATGCTCAAATCCAGACAAACTCTCAAGAAGGTAAGTGTTAATCAAATGTGAAAACTATGACAAGGGATGTTCCAAATCTTAAGATAAATGAAAAGCTACCAACAAGTCTATAATTAAAAACAGTCAGTGGTGAAAAAAGGTTTCTGTAACAATAAGCAGGTTACTGATCATTTTGAAGACAGTGATTTGTGACCCAAAGCCAGCGGACTTGAAATTTTTGATGTGAGGTGAGAGCCAAGGGAGACATTTTTATAAAAGTGTTGGGTGTTCAGGAATCAGAATGATAATGTTTTTATTTACGGCTCAGCAGTAATATATCAAGCAAACCAGCATCTGAATTAGTGCACTTGCAGCTGATGTGACTCAAATGATTTGTCAGCCATATACTGTGATTATTAGCCAGTGGGTGGCCTTTGAGAGAATTCTAGTCTCTGAAATAATCTGTTGGCCCTCATAGATATGTAGCAAAGCGCAGCTCTGCCCTGAGTGCTGCAGGTGAGGGACCACTAAACCAGCATAGGGAGGGCCTTTTTGGTTCTGGCACATTTACTAAGAAGGGGCTGCACCCTACAGTCTCCGAGGACATTGGGACAGGATAACAGTTAGTGCAGCTCCACCAGGGCAGCCAAAGGGGTTGGGCAAGTCACCAGTGTCACCACAGGCTTCCCAGCCTAGGAAGCTTTCTATAGCAAGAGCTAGGAGATGCTCTCACCCTGTAAAGCACTAGTAAGGAAATGGCAATTCTCTGCCTCTTTCTCATCCTTCCTCCCTGCTCCGAGATGAACACAGTTCAGAGATCCTCACAGGCTTTTCCATAGTGCCGTGGTGGGATTTTTCATAGTCCATGTGTGCTCTGTGTGGTGGCAGTCCTTGGAGTAGGTCCTTAATATGGGACTTCTGCAGGTGCTGCATTTTATTTCAGTGCAATAGCTATGATATTATAAGGAAGATTTCACATCTTACTCCCTCAGACTATTAAAGTTTTAGTCTAACTTATATATTGTAAGTTCATACATACTATTTTGTGCAGAGTCAGGATACCCAAGTGAATAAAAACCACTTAGAAAAAAACCCAGAAGCTGCAAACTCTAAATCTTTCTATATGAGAATAAAAATAGATATCTGCTGATCTAATGAGCTGGCAGATTATTATGATGATGATTCGGTTGAAATTAGATTTCTGAATATTGCATATAGAAATCTAACAATTGTGATTCAGTTAGTTCACAAAAGAAAAAAGGAGAAATACAAAAGCTGACCGTAGGCAACTGAATACTAGTTTATAATAGAATAAACCTCTAAAATTGCCCTCCTGTTTTATAGATACAACAAAAGCAGGCTTGTTTTACCATAATAAGCAATGACAGCTACAGCTGCTTGATGGACTTTTACCAGCATGACTGAATTAACCACTTGATCTTCCTACTGGGGGCAATACATGACAGATTCTGCTCACATGGATAGGTAGCCTGGGACTTGGTTCTTGTCTTCAGGTGACACCTCATAGGGAAGAGCACATGGGTGAAATAACTTTGCTCCTCACAAACTATTAGTTAAGCACTGTAAAGATATTGAAGAAGAATGAATACAAACTGATTTATTAATCTGGTTTAAAGAAACTGAAGTTCACGGAGAAAGAGGTTACAAGAATTACATTAGCTTTTGTCTTTACGATTTTTATAGTTTGAAAAAAGAATCAGCTTATTTTCATTATTACATGTCTTAATAAGGTTTTCAGATCCTGAACTAAAAATCTTCACTTGCGTTTTTTATTGCAGGAGTAATTTAAAATATTTTGAATGAAAAGCAACGATTTGTAGCAAAGCCACTGTTGCTGATGGGCTCAGCCTTGGCCAGCAGTGGGTTTGTCTTGGAGCCAGCTGGCATTGGCTCTGTCAGACATAGGGGAAGCTTCTAGCAGTTTCTCACATAAACCACCCCTGTACCCTGCCCTCCTCCCGCTACCAAAACCTTGCTGCACAAACTCAATACAATAATTTAACTTACAGGAGGCACAAGGTTGAAATTAATGCCCAAGTAAAGCATTAGTGTGATGTTAACTGCTCAGGAGTACGTATTCTGTCAGAACCCCATCAAGTACTGTGGTTTTTGCATTTTAAAAAACGGCTACCCACATATTACCGAGCTAATGCTGAATACATTCCAGGAAGTGTAATTAGTTCAGCTGCAGAAAAGGGGAGCCAGGACAAGAACCTGCCACTAAGCTCACAGAACTGCAGTGGAAGAGAGAGAAACACAAAGGATTTCACTATCTCCTGCACCACACACACAGCTTACCAGACCTTTTCTGGAGTATCTCTACTCAACACTCCACCCCAGAATAGTTTCTCCTAAACACCGGGTAAATGGGGTTCTATCCTCAATTCATTACTCCTGCTCTCACATGTTTTTATTTCGTGATTGCAGTAAACATCTATTTGGGATTTCAAAGCTGTTTTTCCAGCAGCTTTTACAGTTGCCTCCTTAATTCTTCCTCTCCAACTCTGTGACACGCACAATGATTTTCTCGTTTGGTTTTCTTTATTTCTTTTAAATCTACACAGAAATTTTAGAAGAAAAAATACAGAAAGCTGTTATCAACATGCAGGTCTACTTCTGTATAGTAAGTGAACCTCCTCTAAAAATGCATCAAGGCATCAAAATATCCCTTGAAAAGAAAGAGCAAGAACCCTTCTCATCATAAACCAGCTGCTTTCAGGATTGCAGAGAAAGCTAAGGTCATGGTCCTTTCACGGATAATACACAGAGTCCATGCAACGGGAGATGCAGTATGTGGATTAATAACACCTTTTGCTACAGTAATAATGTGTCTGTATTACTTGTTTTTCAGAAGAGCTATTTTCTTCACAGTAATAAATCTAAGTGGAGAAATATGGTTTATGTCACAAAAAAGTATTGCAGCAGTGTAGTCTTTATCACTGAGGTGAAGACCTTTTATGTTTATTACTACACCATTTAAAAAATGTATTTTAAAAACATAAGCAGTGCCATTACAGATATTCAGTCAAGACAAGTGCATTATTCATGATATCTGTGATAAGGCACTTATTCTATAATGCTTTATCCATGTTATGAGTCTTCAGTCTTGACTTTCAAACTTAGAGAAGCAGAGTCAACCCTTGCCATAAAGCACGGCTCTGATTTCCTGCAAGTAGGATGCTAAGCAGGCTTACTGCAGCATCTTTTCTGAAAGCTCCTCTCCTGTGACAGTAACTGGTCTGTCCTGTAAGGGTTAATGGCTACTCTGCCTACAGAGGGAGGCTTGAGTACCAGAAAAGATGTTACACTGCACAGACATCACATGCTCCTTCTCAAACTCTTGAGCAGTGGGTACCCAATCTGCTACAGTGTAGTTCATCTATCTGACAATGATGCTTATTATTTGTAGAAATGACTGATTTATGTCACGATGAGTTCTTTTAGGACTTATAGGGAAGGTAAAAGAACAAAGATGCTTTTGGCTTTTTTTGCCTGGGAAATTTCCATCCAAATTTCCCACTCAGAAGTTGGTATTGCCAGGTATGATAAACACTTGTTTCCAGTCCAGCAATGGATATAGATGAAAAAACTGTGAGTAAGACCGTTTGATCTCATAAGAATTAAATGATTACATAGGTCTTGTGGTGCATATCAAACACTCCACTGTGGCTACTTATTTTCACTGTGGGAACAATTTCCAAGGGCAATGACGACCAGCACTTAACTCCTACTGACTTCAAAAATGAGATACTCTTTTGAGAGGGTTTTGACTCAATTCATATCCATAATTTGTATTAATTCCATTCAAAGACCCTTTAATACATTAAGAGAGATCCAAAGATATGTTTTTCTCCTATGGACAAGAGCCATCATAACAACTCTGTACTTGAATATAGAATAAATAGAATATATTATAATTCTAGAATGTAGAATAGAACATATTATAATAATATATTATTTTATAAATAGAATAAATTTCTGTTAAGTCAAATTCAGAAAAATTCCACTAGATCAGTGGCAATGTGCTGGCAGAAAACCAGAAATGCATCAGCCCCATTTTGTAGGTGTGTTGCCCTTCCTGGAGACTGGCAGTGAAAGGTGTCTCAATACAGTGATTACTATGCTACCAGAAGCTACATGACTTGTCCCAGGCAGTTCTATTTCACAGTTCAGAAATCACCACTGAATGCTCTCCAAACATCTCAGGTTACTTCTTATTCTTCCCTAACACGGTCCTGATCTTTTAGGAATTTCTTTTTCTTTGATGATAATAATATATATTTGTGAATATTTCTAGCGAAAGAGCAGGATGACATGTATGCTAGAAAACAACAGTACTCGTTGTTCTAACAAAATTGCAATACTTCATAAAATATGTATAAATGAACTTAATGGAACAAATTATTCTGAAGAGAGAACTGCTTAAGGCAGCAGTCTGTAGATATGGATTCAACTAATAGACATACTGTAGCAACTTATAGAATCATTTGGCAGAAAAATATTAACTATGGAGCTCTTCAATGTTTTGCAGAAAACTAGATCTCACTACTGCTGCAGAAGTTCACTACTGTACAGGACAACATCACATAGCTCACTAAAGAAGCTTTTTAATAATATTTTAAATTCCTATTAGCATTAAAAGGCAAATGCTAAAAACTACAAGGAGAAAAGGACAAGTGCCACGCAAAAGCTAATGGACAACACTACAGGAGCAAAGTCAAATTCAAAACAGTTGAGAATTCCCATCTGAAAATACGGTAATGCCTATTCTAACACAAAAATACACTAATACACTGATTCTTGGTTTAAACACCAGCACACACTCATACAAATTAAGGAATTCAACATCAAAAAAGCACCTAAAAAAACTTTTGGCAAGACAGAATGCTTTATTGGTCTATTATTCCACATTGTCCAAACGACTAGCAATTTATTCCATTATTTATGTGAAAAGTTCCTGTAACTTGATTTATTTTTTTTTCTAGTTGTTACTACAAGTGAGGAGAACACACAGAAAATGTTTAAGAGGGTTGTGGGGTTTCCAGTTTGGGGGTTTTGTTGTAATTTGGCTGGATTTTGTTGTTTATTGGGTTTGGGGTTTTTTTAAACACCTTATTCATACACGACTACCAGTGAAGTTGCGTTGATTTTCTCAACAACACTTTTTTTAAACAATATTCTCATAATAAAAAAAAAAAATTGTTGCCAGCACACATTTTAGTTTTATCAACTTTTAGCTCAGATAATCTAAAGAACACTTTTCCCTTAGTTAATTCACCACCACACAGAATTCAGCCAAAGGGTAAACTCCACAGGAAAGTGCAGATGCTATCAGAAAAATACAAGGAACAAGATAAAAAGTAGGAAAAAAAATTAAAAGACAAGCAAAAATGCTGAAAGCTGTGAGAATGAACAGAGAGAGAGATGGACAGCTATCCATATTCACAACTTAGCCAACCCATCACAGAAATAATTTATCCAAATTTTGAAGATACTACTACATTAGTATCATTGTTTCCAGATCCTTTGTTCCTCCACAGGAATCTGCTTTTATGTTCAAGAATGCTGCCTCACTAGCAAGGACACCATCGCTGCTGGAGCTGAAAAGGGGGACATCAGACTAGGGACTAGTGAAACAGCATAGGAATCCAGATAAGTTCTGGGACATCCAAATGCCATTTAGTTTCAGACAGAAAAAGCTCCACGCAGAAACGGAGTGACCAGAGAAGGAGTCTCAGGGGGTAATTTCACAGAATCCTCTTCCTGCTGTTGCTGAAATAAAACAATTTTTTCCCTGGCATTTCTGACTCATACCTTATGTACCAGCATATGTAAAAATAAAGAAAAAATTAAAAATGTCACGTTAATTTTCCTCCAGCAAGGCAGGAAATGAGCAGTGCAACTTCATCATTCACTGATCACAGAAGGCCTGGATAGAGGAGCAGCAGAGTAGAGATTTTGCTGTTCATTTTTCTACCTAGCAACGCAGGAACTGTGCTGCCATCTCTGAGCTGTCATATCTGAAAGTGTTGGTCCCCAAAGGTGCACTCTCTTGCAAGATTACAGACTAGTCATCCAGAGGAAAGAATTTCATACACTGGAAGTGACATAGTGGAAGGTGTCCCTGCCCATGGCATGGGGGTTGGAACTAAGTGATCTTCAAGGTCCTTTCCGACTCTAACTATTCTATGATTATAATTAAATTGTTCCTAAACTCATGGGTAAGCAGGTATTTTGACAGTAATGTGTATTTACCAACTGGTTTATATGCATGCAAGACTTAGACCATATTGGGTTTGCTTCTTCTGTTTGTCATCAAATGAAAAGTAATTATGTATAAGAATATTTATCCGCGAACAACTTCATAAATTACCAAGAAAGATTCTTGAAGTAATTGAGGTTGGAACCCATAATTGAATCGAAAATGTTTCTCCCAATCTGTGATTCTTTGCAAGACAAGTGATATTATCTTTTCAACACGCTTACTGGATTCAGCACTGCGCCTCTATAGCACATTACTACATTTGGAAAAGCAGCTGGTGATGAACATGCAGCACTTCTTCAGTCTAATAATAAGTGTATAGAACCTAATGAGTTTGGCAAGCTTTTAACATTTTTTTACCAGCAGTGTGTTTTGCAATAGTCGCATAACTTAGCAATAATAAAGAAAACAAAACTGTCTGTTGCTCAAAATGTTTACAGAGGCAGGATCTCTTTGCATCTCTCATAAAGGTAAGGCATAAATCAACCTCTTCCACTTCCATCCCACGAGGTTTATCCTAAAAGCAAGTAACAGAACTGACTATACTGTGGGACAGGTCTTTTTCACCAGACAAAACAGTTTCACTCCCACATCAGACACTTTGAGAGAGGTCTGCGAGTTCTCCATCCTAATGGCATAGAATTTGGAGATTCTGGAATAGTGGTGCCAACTGTCCTTTGAGATTTTACGGGGTTCTCTCAGAGACCTTTGAAACCACACTGCAGTTGGAAGATTGATGCAAGTGGTTACCGCTGTTCTGTAAATGCACTGTGAGACTCAGATGTCAATGCCTCATCATCCTTCTAAAGCAAGACTGTACTTAAGTTCCCTTCCTTACAGTTATGGAGATTTCTGTCTCTGAGTTCAGGTACTGAAAAATGCACAATGATAGTAGGGACAGTGACTTAAAATGTCACTTGTTTCTGAAAGTTTGGTCTTCTGTTAACACTTTGTAACTCCTCTACTTACTGTTATTAAAGTGTAATGAAAACGTCTCCCAGGTACGCAAAGTCCCTGCTGGACATGAATAGCTTCACCACATAAAGTTGTACAATTAGCAGAAATTGCCACAATAATTAGAAGTTTTCTAATGTGGGTTTAAGTTGCTGGGGATATGGTGTGTTCTTCTACCATCAAATTCTAAATTTTGTTGAATTTCTACATGTCAAAAAGTTATATAAAAGACTCCAACTTGAGAAGCTCACATTAAACAAAGTATCGCTACGTTTGGCTCACCATTTCCCTCCACTAGGTAACGCTCCACTAAAGGACCCAAATGTGTAAGATGTGTAGCAGCTATATGTGTGTCCTGATGTTCACAGGATATCATTTTGACCAGGTAAGGTAGTCTTTTTTGTTACTAACTTTTCCATGCTTTTCTTCAATCTTTGATCAGAGAGAAGTACAGGCATTATAAAATCTGCCTTAAGTTTAGACAATTTTTTTCTGTGAAAGATCCTAATAATTATGCTATATTCAAAAGAAGATAGCAAGGCTAGTAATGGTGAAGGGAATAGGAGGGAGTAGCAGTGGTTTAAAATAATTCTAAGACATGAAATTAAACAACCATTCAAATATTCAATGCTGTATTCATGGCAAAAGAACGGGGAAACAAACTAGTGATTCAGTTTCTACAGCAGCTTCCTCACATTTAAAAGACTGTCAATCTGCTAAAAAAAAATCAAACATTTTATTGATATCTTTTCTTCCTGAGCAAATCACTTGAATGGTTCACAACTTCATTTTGTGATTTTTTTACGCTCGTATTCTACCCTTTCAAGATGGAAACATAATGAAGACAAAACTTGCTTAGTTCACAATAATGCAGAAAGCATAATGGAGCTTAGCTATGGTTACAGAAAACTTTCAAAACCATGAAAAAATTAGGACCAGTAGAGAATTTCTCTGAGTTAAGTCACAAATTACACCAATGGATTATTGGGCATATTGTGTGGTTATGCCTTAAGTTAAACCATTGCTGCTGAACCCTGGGCTAGGCCAATTTAAAATGAAGCATTTCAACTTTTCATTTTAAATATGCACTGAGAAAAAATTAACATTTTTTTAATTGTATTTTGAATAGAAAACAAATTTCTTTGTCTATCCTAATACCATCCCCCCCGCCAAGTGCTCCTCTCTTACAAAAAACCCACATGGCTGCCTGCTGACTACCTCTGCATGTTTTCAGACCTCCTTCTTAGAGGATTTACTCAAATATGCAAGAATCTTTCTGCTGTCCCCCATGGTCAGATTTTCTCTAGGACACTTCAGAGAGTAAGTAAATATGTAGTGGAAGCTCAGGGTTTAAACTGTTCCTTCACTTATCTTATAAATTGCTTAATGAAAAACTACTGCAGACACAGAGGAAAAAAAATGCAGAGGTTCATCACAACTGAGTCTTGCCAACCTGTATGTCAATAATGGACAATAAATGATTCTTCCCAGTGTCTGCTAATCAGTCCCCAGCAACCTGGTTCACCACACCAGCCATTCAAAAATAAAAGCTTTCGTAAAAGCCCATGAAAAAGCCATTTTCTTTGTTCCATTTTCATCACGCCCTAAAACGACTTGCCTTGACTCGTTATTTCTCTTTCAAGTAAAAGGAGAGAGTCTGAAAAAGGAAATGATGTTTGGAAGAGGAGTTGGAATGCAAGAGGACTGCAATCTTAACGCAGAATCTTGTCACTTGCTCTTGCCACTGTAAAGAAATTTGTAATACAGATCTTTTAGGCAAATAATTGCTCTGATGTCAGTGAATCTTCTTAGTTTTAAATTCCAGTGGATTCCAGCATTTTGCTGCAGGAAGTTCTGAATTTATATGCAATGTGTATTAGATTTCTTAAACGTGAATTGTACAAAAATGCACATTTCTGAGAAGCATTTGACATTTTACACCATTAGTAACTTCAAAATAATTTTTAGAATTCTTCCAAGCATTAAATTATATTCTATTTAATTACTGTCTTTTATTATTTATACAAACTCATTTTCATTTCCTTGAATACAGTCACTGACGTATTCAAGGTCAGCGACTTGTTTTATGTTCCCTGATAGAATATTAAATAATTACTGCACAGCCTAGAGTGCCTTGCTCTTCAGGAAAAAGTTAATGTTCAAAAACATACACAATTATTATTCCTGTCACCTGGAAGGTCCTTGGCTTCCTACCCTTTTCTTTTTTGATCAAAATTATGCACCTTGAAAATTCAAATATATTTAGGAATTCACTGATTGCACTGGCTACTTGGCCATAGTCCCCCAGGGACTCTCTTGTCCCCAGGAAGGATGAAAACAATTCTCTGCAACATTTAAGTGCAATTACTTTTTCAACACACTTTTTGTAAACAAAGGGATGTAAAGAAATTCAGAACTTGGCTGAGAAACAGGAAGCCAATAAGCCTTAGAGGAAAACCCACCACGCTGTAAGTCAAAAGACACAGACTCTGTTTTGGATCTTCTGTTGATGTACTGAGTGCTCTAGAGTGGTCATTTGACTATCTCCATTTCACCATCATAAATTGTGAATAACAGTGATACCTTTAAGATGACTGAAGATATAACGCATGATGGAAGAGAAAAGTGTTGTGCTCTTTCTGCTGTGCCTTGAAAACCTAAGTATTTGAAACAGTTTCAGTTAACCTTTCTAAAAGGAAGCAAGTTTTCCTGAAGAGTTGATGTGAGGCTTGTATGTGTGGATCTGGCAGGACTAGACTTTAAATTTATAAGGAAAAATTGCAGAATAGGTTCTGTTTCAGATGATATGATTCTGCAGACACTAGATTCCCTATTTAGCTCCACACCTCTGCAGCATCCAACAGGCATCAAGTGGAACAATCCTGTTCAGCAGATATCTAAATATTTACAGGACACAGGATCTTAGCCTGCAAAGCAATTTATTTTAAAAGCAATGTAACAAACAATTTTGTTTTCTACTCATTTGTCACTTTCCTTCAGTACTGGGAGTTAACAGAAGTTTTGTGCTTCATATCTGATGGCCAGTCTTTACTTGCTGCAACCCAATTACCTGTTTAAATCCAAATTTAAATACTAACATTTAAATACTAAATATTGATTGTGTGGTACTGCTTTCTTAACTGAGTTCTATTTTACAGAATAAGACAAATATTAATTCATGGCCTAACGTTTTCATTTTCATTCACTTACAAGTTCATATTTAGTCTCCAAAACACAGTAATTTTATAAAATACATACAATTTCTGCATATCAACCATTAATATAATGTAGGAGTCATTTGAAAATATGTATTTTTCCAATTAGCACATTGTGACTTATATCTAAGAAGCACAGAAATATTACACATATACATTCAGAAATGAGAAAATTAAATTTAATGAATGTATTATTTCAGGCTTCATTCATCAGCCATCTCTGGGCTACCATAATTGAGATTCTTACCCTGGCATTTTTTTGGCCAAGGACGAGAGAATGCTAATTCAAAGACCCTGTGACAGGAGGTGTCTGAAAAACAGGAATAAAGAATATTTCCCAGTAGATTTGTTGATAAAAATATCTGATATTATTCCATTCTTAATTGGAGGGCATGGTGATAGTTTCACAACTACGAGAAGGAGAGAGATGCCACAGATGTTTACTTTCTGTGTAAATCTCACAAAGAAATGGAAGTTGTGAATCTATTAAGAAGTTTGCCTACATAATTCTTCTCTTTAGTTGAAATGTGTACAGTTATAGCACTGTGTTCTAAAGGGCCTGTAGCAGAAAGAAGTGTTTTAAGCCCATGGTTCTGAATGTGATGATGAAGTTTAGAAAACAATGGATACATAAACCAAGAAAGCCAAGGAAGAAAGGAAGCAATGTAACTATCTGAACCACTGCACAAATCAGAAAACACAAAAAAGGATGCTCCTATAGGTATTCTAAACATCTATTAAGATTCTGAAAATAAAGATCCATGATGGAGGAAGAAGAAAGTAAAGTGAGCTCTTTAGCTCCCTCCTTTAGGAGAAGCAGAATTTCTCTGGGGCCTTTAAAACCACTCTAGATAACAAAGACAGTGCGAAGACAGAAGCAGCTCCCTAAGATGACTAACCTTTGGGTGAAGCAGATTTGCAGGTGCAAGCTACTAGGCTGGTTAAATTATTACCATACCTATAGCTCTTGGTGGAAAGCTGGTACACCCAAAAACTTCTCTATCTACCTACATTAATTGGTGTAGTAAACGCCATTTAAGAGACAATTAGCTTTTTAATCCATTTTTAGTAAATGTGTTACCAACATTCCAAGTATATGTTTTATCTCTAAATTTGAGCAGAATAAAGTTAATGTTCTACCTCTATTTCTATTTTGAGAAGTATTGGTAGAAAAGAGCATGGTATTTTTGATAAATGAAGTTAGGTGTGTGAAAAATGATATGACTCTGCCCTCTCATTGCTTAGAGCTTCCATCTACTGCTTATAGATTCCGTCTACTGTTGATCTTGAATTGCAATTACTGAAAGAACGTTGGGTTAGCTATTCATACCAGAAATATGCTGTTAACTCCTTTAGTCATCTAACCTCTGACTTGAGCAGTTTTGAGCCGGTACTTTGGATTTCAGTGACACTGAGAGGACCTGAGCTTTCTCTTCTAATGTACATTTGGAATTGAAGATTCAATAATATAAACAAACTGCTCATTAAAAACTCAGGCACACTCATCATGTTAAGGTCATTCCAAAGCAGCAGCCAAATATATTGACCTAATATCTGAGCACTTCAATATCCCTTTTATGAATCGATGCATAGACTTATGAACAGAAATATTAATAGGACCATAGAATAGTTTGATTTGTATGGGTCAAAAGAGGCTATTAGGATTTTGCATACTCATGAGCCTTCCTTCTGTGGGAATGTGGAATGTTTGACTTTGATGAGTTTGCCTATGTAGACATGCCTGCAAGATCACAGCCTAAAATAACTTCTGGCAACTGTAAGGCTTTTCCTGCTCTGAGACCTGCTGCTGGAACAGAAACTCAGTAGATGCATAGATGCTGAACATCAATGGCTGCGTTATGCAAAGGTGCTGCTGACGCTATATAAACGCGCTGTTGTCAGCCTCTTTGTAAACAAGGATACCTTCTCATCCCTCTAAGCTTTCCAGTTTCCACAAGGTATTGGTGATAAAACTTTCTTTGTATAGGTAATATGTGCCCCACCAATATAAAGAAAGAACAGGACAACTTTTATAAATAAGCAGATGTTGTTCATTTTTTATTTCTCTCCTGCCAAAAACTGATTTACTGTAAATTCCCTCCATCTGGCAGGAAGCTAATCTGAATATGAATCAACCTATTCAAAAATAACTTCAAAAATTTTAGGCATTCATAACGGGTTTTTTTTCTGTACAATACCATTTTTCAGTCATTCTACTCAGACAAGCAAGCTTTTCAAAGCAAATCAAGCAGAAATATTTTGAGAGGATCCTGCAACTCACATTTTTCATGAATTCTATCACAATAGTACCAACTTATTTTGATTTTTCTTCAGTCCCTAAATGAATTTTTCAGGGAAGTAAAGCAGAGTATTCCAAAAACGAGAGGGGGGCTGCTGGGGGTGGATGGGTGTAGAAGGGGAGTAATAATTGTCTATATACAGTGCACATAAAATAACGTGTAATAAAACCATTTTAAACTCACATTTTAAAAATCAGTTTTATAACTTTGGTCCCTATTTTTCAAATGCTTTCTTCTGTCACTGAAATAGAAAGATAGGTAAATGCATACTCACTTTAACAAGAGCAGTTCAGGAGTACCATCCAACGACAAAATACTGCTGTAACTAAAGCTCAGTTGAGAGTGTAAGTATAGGTTACACTGGTATATGCTCAGCAGGAAAATCCTGTCTACAGAATCTGAGAATGATGAATAGGTGTCTGCCTAATGAGAAAATAGAGAAGTGAACTAGTACAGCATCCTCTCTTAATTATCTGTAAAAGCACTGTATCTTTTCCTAGTCTTTAACTGCAGGTAATTAGAAGAACAAAAATAAGTTTCTTATTGGAAAGAACTTAAAATCAGAGTAAACCACCTCCACTTAGGAAAGCACTTAAGCACAGACATGTTATATGGATACGTGCTCAATACTCACTACAGATTTAATGAAATTTATTAAACTTCACATTCAGGCTTTTAGCCTCCCATTCAGGAAAATGCTAAAAGTACCATCCATTCTGAATTTTGAAAAGCATGTGTTTACATTTTAATAGTTTAACTGCCTATGCTTAAAGTTAAGCATCTGCTTAAGCACACTGGAGTACCAAGACTAAAACACTCAGCATCAAATTGAGAACTTGGGGGAAACACTTGAAAGTCAGAAGAGAAATGTATTGAGGAAATTCTTGAGGACCAAGAAGTGCATGCCATTTCGGACAGAAACAGCAATATAAAAAAAAAAGGGGGTGAAAAAAGACTTAAAAGGCAAGAAAAGTAGTAGAACCCAAATGAGCAACAAAAAGGAAATGCAGATGAAATGAACAACACTCCTAAAGGGAGCAGCAGTATCATGTGGGAGGAATATGATCATGACAGGAATAAAAAGACATGTAAATAAGAGTGGATTTATTGAAGGATGGCAGCATAGAAGGTTATTGCCCTTCTGTTATCTTGAGCCAGTGATATGGGCTCATATCATATGGCTGTGCAAAAAAGTATTGCTGCACCTTCCAACCAAATATCAGAAGTGTTGATAACTGAGAGGGACCAGTGACAAGGTGATCAGAGAACTAAAAAACTTCACAAAATATTTTTACTGCATAGATTGGAAACTGAATTCTTAAGAGGACACAGAAAGGACAGGAGATTAAAGAATTATATATAAAATAATCCCTCTAGTATGCACAATGAAAGCTGCAGCAGTGGAGACAGGGATGCTTAGGTAGCTGCTTCTGTCACCCAGCAGGAGGAGTTATACAAGAGGCTGAGAGATTCTCTGTGTAATTAGGATGTTCCTGCTTTGAAAGGCACTTGCATTGTACCTGGTAAAAGCACAACAGTAGAGAAAATTATTGTGCTCAGTTGGGTTTTGGCTCCAACTCAAGGAAGTAATTTTTACAAAAGTGGGTGAATGTGTACTTAGTGCATAGAAAAAGCAAAGGAAAAGAGACCAGAGTGCTCAGAAGGCTTGAACAGCCAAGGTTATAAAATCCATCCTGTGACAATCCTTCCTGAAAAGCTCTTGTTTTTCACACACATTTTGTGATGTTTCAAAGGCCCCTACATTCATTCCTCCCAGACCATATTCTCATTTGAGGAGACAGCTTATCATCCTAGAACTACGAAGAGGCATCCCTCTCTATGTAAATACAGAGCTGGATATACTACTATCCAGAAAGTCGAGCAGAGCCAAGCAGCTGAACACAGCTTTAAAGTTTCTTGCTGGACTTTCCAGGCTAATGAAGGGATTAAATGGCTCCTCTATTTGCCGATTCTTTTTGTTCAGGACAGTTCTTTGTCTGACCTACTCCTGATTTCCATAAGAAAATGTATTTTCTCACTCCACAGTTTCATCAGATATTCACCTGATCCACCTGTAGCTTTGAACTAGTCTATTAACTAAAACCTAATCAACTAAAAGCACATTTGCAGAATCTAGACCAAAATCTCTCACCCATTATTTCGTGGCAAAGCAACAAAGTAGAACCTTCTCTCCCATGAGTTACTGCACACAATTAAAAGGTGTGTACTACAAAATCCCTGATGAACCATATAAATAAAGGGGATAAATTTTCATTTCATTAATGGTGCAATAAGCTGTTTATTAGAAATACTGCACAAGTCACTGTACTTCACCTAGAGGTTTTAGGTGTGCAAAATGGACACTAGATAACTTTGGATGAAAATTCAGGGATAAGCTAATTTAAATTGCAAACACTACCATAACACAGAAACTCTTTAAAATATAGCATAGGTTCTGATTGTTCAAATGAAGGTATTACATAAAGGCATTACCCCAACAGCAATATTGGGTGTTCCTTTCATGGTTTTATTGGCCTTAGATGATATTCTGAAAAAATGAATAATCCTCGATTAAACATGGACTGGATAGCATGTTTCACTAAAAAGAAGCAGAAAAGTGTGACTAGAAACCAGATATTGTAACATTGTCTGCTTATATTGTCTCCAGAAGAAAAACACAAAATCAGATTTTAATGTAAACTTTACAGCAAAAGGATATTGTTAAGTTTGTAAAGTCATAGTGGTATCTTTAATGAAGTAATCACAGTGCTTTATCCCCAACATTTTAAGCTACAAAACAATCTCTCTTGTAAAGTGGAACTAGTACATTCAATCTGCTTACATACTTAGCCAATTTAAAGACTGGTCTATCCAGGTCAAAAGAATGTCAAAATCTTAAACATCTAGATGCAGGTATGATCACATCAAACTACAAACACCACGAAGCAGACGTGACTTATTTATTCTGCAATGTAATTCAGCACAGAACTATACGTACATAATACAACCCACTATCTGCATGGCTTTTTCCTATACATTTTCTGTGTATTTTCAAGGAGACTTTCAAGCCGAGTTATCCTTGCTCTTCGCTTAGTCCTTGAACACCTTCAATTTTCCCAGCTGCACTGTAAGACCTCTGAATCGCTGCCAACAATTTATGAAGCAGCAGAATACTAAGCACTAGCTGATTTTGATTAAATTCCTTACTAGCAGGAGGAGCACAAACATTTCAATCACATTTTAAAACGGCATGTTTGAAAAACACCAATCACTCCATGATAATACCTCTCCCCAAAACAGCTCAAAGAAGAGTTTAGTAATATGAGCTTCACCAGCCAACATCAGGAGTCCCATGGATAAGGCTAACTAGAGGTATTCTAGCTACAACAGGAAGTCAACATTTCTCTGGAATATTGACTTTCTGCTAAAAGGAGCAACATCACATTAAAACACTTACATGTGGAAATACTAAACTTTGGAATTTACAAATCTACTGCCTGTGTTCCCATCGTCTTCAAAAGACCAGATTCCTCAGTAAACTATCATCTTGCATATAGGCATTCAAGTAAGGTTCTCCTCTCTCAAAGAAGAGTGACTGTAATGCATAGTGTGTTGACCAACAGGCCTATAATAAAAGAACTCATCAGAGGGACTCTCAAATCGCAACTCTTCTACAAGATACAAGCAAGGATGTCAAAATAAGCATTTTGGGGGGATTCGTGGAAGTAGATTCACACTTACAACAAAAACAGATCTAACAAGAATGTTCTAAAATAGGGAGTTTTCATTACTGCTTTAATTTTTTTCTTCCAGGAAGCAAATTGCAGCAGCTGATCTACCATTTGTCCTGTTGTTTTCCTGTACAGGAAAAGGTCCACAGCTTCAGACAGGTCACACAGGAAAGTTACACGTTGTTGAACCGCATAACATTTCTTTGGATTCAGGCACTAGTCATTCTTTCCTATTTAATTCTAAGTATTTCCTGGTCAAATTCTGCCTCACCATTCCACAGAATGCACCTACAGTCTCTTTCATGTTTTTCATCCAGCTTCTACTGAATAATGTGGAAACTCCAAATAGAAACTCCAATACACTACCATCTCTTAGGAGTTTGGAAGCAGATTTAAGGTGACATATTCAGCGGGTATAGCAATGAACAGAAAAGAACAAGAGGGGAAGCAAGTCAAAAAAATGGTCAAAGAAGCTGATGTTACTCAGACCAGCTATGCACATAATTGAATGTTAGTATTGGTAAAGACAAATTTAAACTAGGAACTTGAAATAATAAAGCCTCAAGATTTGGTCCTGTGTGATCAGTTGCAAAATGTTTAATCACATACATTATTAATGAAAATTGCACAGTTTTGTGTACTTTGGAAGAAACATAATAATTCAGTGTGGGTTTTCAGGGAATGTAATTGATTGCCCTTTTCCAGGAAATAATTTCTGTATTCCTCACACCACCCTATAAGTGCACCACAACTTTTTTCTCCCTCTGTAACAAAAAGCTCTAGCTCTTCACTCAACTCCCTAAAACACAGGGACAAAATTTGAGTCCCCTCAATACCTAAATAACAGATGAGGTTGATTTTGAGTAATACTATTCTGAATATCTTGACAAACAAGAATGTAAGTTTATAATCAGGATGAAGATTCACAAGCCCATAAGCCTTTCCTGAAATACTCCCTTATAAATCCCTTCTGCGAGCAAAGAGAACATCTGAAGCTCTGGAAAAAAGTATTTCAAAAGCCTTTCCATGGCAAGGCAGGACTTAACTTGCACGTGAGGGAGACTGTACAGCACGGCTGTCTGTGACAGAAGGAAAACAATCAAGCTGTCAAACAATCAAAAACAAAAGTCCTCAAAGCTTTTTCTTCCCTAGTAAGACACAAACAGGACTAGCAGAAATGCAAATTTTTTGCTGCAAGAATAGCTCTGATAGCTGGAATTATAACTAGTTTATACCCAAAACAGCACGGTCTGCAAGAACTGCTATGATAAATCCAACAAACGACACACAGCTTTACAAAGAGACCCTGTCTTAAAATGTGGCAGATTTTCATCACCTTCAGTACAGATTCCTCTTTTACTGAGGCTGGAATTCTAGTGAAGCAGGCACGAAATGTATTTAGGAAAATTCCCTAAATAAATTTTCTAAAATTTATTTAGGAAATAGGAAAATTTCTAGTCAGGTTATTTAGTTATATATTGTCTTCATTTTAATTAAATCTCATTTGCTAAGCAGATCTCATTTTTTTGAAAGTGTAAATAACCTGTTGCAACACCCAAAAAATGTAACACTTAGCCAATCTAGGACTTTTGTTTGGACAAGTGGACAGCTTCGTGTATAGCTAAGGAGATGTTAAAAGCTGTTTTATCCCCTTGAAGAACTATCATTGAAAGGCCTAAAGGAACAATCAAGGCAGAAATTTTCATTTTCAGAAATCTTGTGTGTTACTTTGAATAATGTTAGGTAAACATATATCAGACACAAGCGTAATGTTCCAATCAACAGTGTCCTAAGCAACAAAGTCTAGGAGGAAATGCTCTTTTATAGCACCCAGAAACTATTTCTGATGTGATTAGTCTCTAGCTGTTTGGTAACTGTCGTATCTAGCATTATTGAGAAACAGTCATTGCACAGAATGACACGTTCTCACCATTAGAACACCTCATAGTTACACTTCACCAGGGCTGTACTGCCAGTATTCTGACTAAAAATAAGTGAAATATCTTGCAATTACACTGTGTTTTCTTCACAATTATGTCAGACATGCTTTGCAATGCATTTAAACAGACTGTGTTGCAGTTGTGCTTGAAAATACAAATATATCCAAATACAAACTCTGACTGAAAAAAGATGCTTGGAAATAGGAACAAATATCATGGAAATAAAGACAGAGTTCAGAAAGTAATAAAGAAAACAAGAATTTCTCTTGCAAATACATGAAGAGACAGAAACTACAAGTGTTTTACATACAAGCGGGATAATTTTACCCTTTAGTGACCTTAGACTATATAAGTAGATCTGTAAAATTATAAAGGGGAAAAAACATACATTTATTAGATTTAGCCTTTATGAAGGGTGACTGAATTTAACTGAATTCATCAAGAGCTCACCATGAGCATTCGCTATCCAAAATTATCTTTTGTTTCCTCATATGCATCCATAATATAGATTAGCTCCTGATAGGATTAAAACACCCCTCAGGCATAAAGAACCTTAGGTCGCTCCAAGTCATTTCCCTCACCTGGATCAGTTTCAGAATTTTCTCCCCGCACAGAATTCTGGGCTGTTTTTTTTAAATCATAGCTTTTTCTCAGAGAGGTCTGTAGAGGCTCCTTAACAGTTTCAGATGATGTGAACCATTTGCATTCAGCAACCTCAAAATGTACATTCCTTGTATCTACCTGTCATTTCTTCTATGCACTTGATCTGTATGTACATCCCTATTATCGTGTTCATCCACCAGCATCCAGTCCAAGTGAAATCTTGAGTAGTATTCAAACAAAAACATTAACAATATTTTCCAAATATAACAAAATATTACAGCTTAGCAACTCCAGGTTTGCAAGGGCAAGATTTTGGTTTTTTTGAGGGGGTGGAGGTGAAATAATAATAATAAAAAAGGCAGTGAATACTGAAGTCTAATTATTCACTATATGCATGTATTTAAATTGGAAATATGCTCTATTGTATGAATAACAAGTGGTTTTCTTCCTGAGCATAACTTGTCCAACCCTAGCATGGAAGATGGCTCATTTATAGAATGTTTAAGTCTTCCAAATAAAGCAGTGTCCAACAGCTTGTTGTCAGTACATCTGCAACATTGTTTAGAATACAAAATGCACAATTTTCAGAACTGCACTGAAACAGAATATCTAATGCAGAGTTTAGAGAAAAAAAATGCAGGTAGAAGTCTCAGAGGAGAATGAAGAACACATCTGGACTGGGGAAGAGCAAAACTAGTAATAGCAAGCAACTTTACATATGTCTACAGTTAGCTGAAGATTTATGTTAAATTGTACAGCTCTGTTATTTCTCCTGCGAGGGAGAAGTTATGAATGCTTTATTGTTTTGCTACATAAACCATCTCTGTGACTTTAATATTCAATGTTGAAACGTAACATCAGTTAAATGGTCCATAGAGATAAAGAAACGTATATCTGTTCCTTCCCCGCTATGGAGAGGACAATGAGAACACACAGTGCAAACGGACCAATTGAATCAGTAATAGGAACAGAAAACGCTGTGGCTCCTTACACAAATGAAGCTTTTTAGAAGAAAGACTCACATAATATCATAGAGATCATGGCATGAGCCAGGAAGGGCAATTCATGATTCTCTGCACTCTGTACCTCAGTAGCCCCAAGGCCACAGTACATAGGCATCAATTTAAACAGCCTAAGAGATACTTTAACTTGCTAAAACCCATGAAATTATATCTGCTAGAAGAATGGATGAGCAGCAACCTCTTTACTTTCATCCATGCAGATCCCAGAATGAGGGAACATGGCCTAGGAGTCTCCAGACCGGCAGGTAAAGCTGTTCCACACGGGGAAGAAAATCTGCACTGATCTTCCTGTGCCAGACACACTGGGTTTTCTGCCAGACTTTGCTGGCAGAAGAGGAGCAGATGCTGCAATTCTGGTAGTCTGGCAGGAACACAGGGCTCTGTCCGTAGCACTGAGAATTGAACAGCTATATAGGAAAGAAACTGTTATATAGCAAATACCAGAAATATGTTCCATGCAGGCAGCTGGCATCATTAATTTATACTCTTTTATGAACTCTAGAAAAACAGGGTACCGGGGTGACTTAAGCAGTGAAATGCCAGCCAGCCATTTAATTTTCATGCCCACATTTCCACATAAACTGCTGGGCTTTGGCCACTCGTTTCTTCGTTTTGGTGTCATCTCTTCTGCAGCGCTAAATTCCACGCTGGCTTACAACCTTGCTCCCTTGGCTGATCGGTGCGCTCAGGATGCAGGGATCTAACTGCACAGATAGGCAGCCAGGACTGCATGTTCAAGGTGTTTCAACACTGTGCGAGGATGCACCATGCTGTGATTATCTCAGCTACTTCTGACATAAATCTCATTCCAGAACTGGAGACCTACCACTGTCAGGACAGCACTACCCTGAGGGTAGCACGTTGGGTGTACTGGATATGGTGTACTGCTTCCAAGATTGAAGCCAGTGCCTCTGCATGAAACCAGACTTGCAGCTCTCCCAGGGGTAGCTTAGGAATGAACCTAAGGGTGCACCCAGTGCAGACACCCTCAAATGAACGGCATGTCTATCAGCACCACCAAGCTAAGCTAAATCTTGCTGCTTTATCCTACCAGCACTGCAGCAGTTGAGTCACTTTGCTGAATCAACTCCACCCAATCAGATAAACCCTCTGAAAGCGGTAAATTCTGGCAAAATTTGATACTGTGGGTAGAATACCTGAACGTGTAACTTCATGAACCCTGGAAGTTACATCACCCTGATTTCAGGTGTATTTTACTGAAATAATGTCTATTTGTTGTAACACTTCTCCATGTATCATAGAACAATAGAACAACACAGTGTTTTACCTTAAAGCCAGTATATAAAAAATAAACAGAGAAGAATCAAGATTTTTTTGCAGAGACTTTTGCTGCTTCTACTTATTATTTTGAGTAAAGCATTGCTTCATTTCTCCTTACAACTTCTACAATTGGCTTTTTCCTCACATCCTTCATGAGGTATTTAATGATCTTTTATTGCAAATGGTTGTTCCAAGGCTAAGAAAAACACAATTTGTTATAGCCAACAAATCTGCCTCAAAAGCAGATGCACAAATCAAGAATGCCCTTTTGGGGTGTTTATCACTAGCGTGAATCTTTGTGATATTTTTTTAAAGGTGGGTAGATAATCATCTCTGACTAGCAATATCAAGAGCAGACTGATTCGACTTTCTGAATTGAAATACCTCCTATCTATTGTGTTTAGTAAGGCCCTTAAATCATTCCTTCTCAGCACCTTGATTATATTATTGAATTTTTCCTCCAAGGTAGAGCTTTTTTTAAGCCCATAAAAAAGTGCTTGTGGATACAGGAGCTAAACCTATCTTGCTGCAGAGCATCCTTTCCTCTGGCCTTACCTAATGAGTTTTACAGGGCCAATGGGGAACTTCCCCTGGAATCCCCCAATCAAAACCAAGTTACCAAGTGTTCTCAAGAGAACAGCATTGACAATCAAACATCAATTAACAACATTATTTTTCCACAAAAGAAAAAAGAAAATCTTTTCTATAAAACGCGACTTTACCAGAAGACAGATAACTGAAACAAAATAGGTTGCCAAATATATTAATTTACTGCAAAAAGGAAGCCAAATGTTATCCTCAGTACTTGGGTTAATGGAATAAAAGAACGCATTTACATTGAAACAGAAAGATTTATATTGAACATTAAGATAAGCTTTCCAAAAGTAAGGTTAGTAAATCATTGGACAAGAGTAACTGGTCACTGCAGAATCTCTCCTACCTTTTAAGAGCTTTAGTAAACAACTATGAGGAATTATTTACATATCCACGGCCTTGCCTGCAAATGAATGGTCTAAATGGCTTCTCAGGACATATCCTAGCCCTTGGCCTGTGTTCTTTTGAAACTATCCTAGTAAATAGATTATAAATATTCATATTTATTATTTTCAGAGATATAATACAAGGACCAGTTAAGCAGAGGGAGGAAGTTATTAAATTTTTTATCCAGAAAGGAATCCATCTAGTTTTTGATTAGTTTGTGATTTCTGGCCAACAAACAATATCTTCTGCCTAAAACAAACAAGCAACCAGAAATCACACATACAGCAGAGTCTGACTATCACTGAACTTACTTCATTAGCCCTCAAAAGGGGAACAGAAAGCTAACCAGACTCCTGCTCAAACCTAGCTACTTACTGAAAGCAAAATATTGAAAATTGTTATTTAGGGAAAGCTCGAGAGGCAGTCATGCAGAACCTGTTGCTCTTCTTGGAACCCCTTATAAGTGTGCCCTTTTGTTAAATGAGTTCTGAGAAGGTTTGTGCAGGCCTCAGGGCTTTTAGTGCTATTGCATCCGCCTTTACTACACAAGAAAAGCGGCAACTGATTTTGTTTGCAAGTGGAAATTGGGCCCATTGTCTGGTATTCTTAGGTAGGAAGTCCCTGACCAGCAAGGTTATTACTGCAAATAAAACAAGGGCTGACAGCTTTCTGAACATCATTGTGGTTCTTCTTGTTCTTAGTTGCAGGCTGATTGTGCTGAAGGATTTACAGGAATCCTTTCAGAGTCTGGCAATATTATTTTATCCTGATACAAACCCATTTACAATATTGCTGTCCGCTTTCCCCTACTCCTACTAATAAGTCAAAACATTCAGGCTTTGTACAGATAAAATCCCAATAAACGAATCTGGATTTTGGTGCCAGGATGGCCCACCAGAACTAGCTCAATAACTACAGGCACCATCCTTATAGCTCAAGTGAAAAAAGGAGAGGATATAAGATGCTGTAACCACAACACTGCAGGCCAAAGAATTGGAAAAGCTCAGGGAAATAAAACTGATTATGGCTCCCTATAAGACACAAGATTACAGCCCATTTTAAAAGTGAATAGAGTTTATTAAAAGGTGATAGCTGAATGAATTAAGACTTTTCACACCTTCACCATTCCACTGCAAAACTTACAACATGTTGCTTGTTGAAACCCATGTTTTGGTGCTTTGAGTACTTGTTTCATGACCCTGGGCTACACAGTTGTTATACGTAAGTGCTACTTTAATATTTTTCTGAGCTTGTACTGTTCCTACTATTATTACTGTTGTAGGCTGCTTTCTGGCTGGGTTTAGGGACAAACATCATGCAAAGAGAAAGAGAAGATAGTGATAGGTGAAGTGATTTTCCACATTGTCTTCACTGTGGAAAGGATTATCTTTAGCAATTAATTTTTTCTTCCAATAATGCATGGATGTCCCAATGAGACCAAAAAAGTAGGTCAACTTATTATCCCAGCTGCACTGACTCAGCAGCACTCTAGCCATTTTCCTACAACTAAAATAGGCACTGCACAGAAAAACACATGCAAATTAGGGTAGAAATATCAACATTGCATAGGTCAGCAAAACCATATGGTGTTTAGATAAAACACATGCATATTCAGAAATGGCTGGTATCTTCAATCTGCATATAAAAACTCACAGCACAGATAACTTAGGTTAGCGTTCCTTGCTTCCTTTTGCTATATTCTGAAGTGAACTCAGAGTTTATGAAGGATTCTGGGATGAAAGCTCTGGATACCAAAGTGTTCCAGCTGCAGGCAGTGGCAACTTGAGCCCCGTTATGCCAGTTCTGCCCAATTTGGAAAGACCACCTGCCTGTATCAGAAGGTATTTCAATCTCTCTCGTTGACCCACTGGCCTCTCGGTTGAAGCTGAGAACAGGACACTACAGTGGTAGCCTCTGAGATGACATCCTCTGGCAAATAGCATGAGATCATTCAAAGTGTCTTCAGCTGAATTTCACACTAGATGTGAACAATGGCCCAATAGAAAGACCTAAAGGGCAACACAAATTGAAATCCCTAATAGCCTTTACTTTCTTAATGACTCTCTAAATTATTTTCACTGGGCTGTAATATTAACTCTTGAATTCCCCTATATAAACCACATTTTGCTACGTGGCTATCACTGATCCCAGTCTCAGAGGAAAGCTGTCCATCAGAGTCAGGTTATTTCTTGTCACCCTTCAAGTCTGAATCCTGTTTCGGGTTTTGTTGCACTCTTAGTGGTAGAAACACAGGAAAATTCCCTGTGCTCCCGTAAGGTCTCTCATCGCTCTTCTTCCATCAGACATAAACCAAGACCCTCTTAACCTTTGTTAAGAGGTAAAAATATGCTTCTGGAAGGAACTGAGTTTTACTATAGTGTGGTTGAAAAGCATCAGGTATGTCAGAGCACCGGGATAAATTTTGGAAAAGATCTGGCCCAGTCCTCAGTGTTGAGTTGTGAGTTAACTAAGCGTTCCAAAACAGCTTAAAGCTGCAGAACCTAAATCCCTTAAATTCCTCAGAAAACCACATCTGAGCTCCCAAAGGAATCTAATAATGCATTATATTCCAAACTACAGAAAAAATAGCTACTGAGATAAAGGGGAGGTATAATACAGCATCTCTGAAATGTGGAGGTGCTCCCCTCTTTCTTCTAAAATTCCAGATGCAATTTCACTGTTTCATATAAAAAAGAATGAGAAGCTGTAACTTTTCATTGCTACATAACCACACCATCCCTCGGAGCTATTAAAAAAGACATTGTGTACTTCTACTGCTTTTAATTTCCACTTGTTATTGTTTTACTTCTCCACCTCACTATCTTTTAAGTACAGTGACTCACATTGAATTTTTAGTGTTGATGAGCACAGCACTATAAAATTGTTTTGAGGTCTGTGGAGCAGTTTTTCTTTCAGAACTATCATTAACCACTGAATGCAGGAGATATGACAAAACTTATTAAAGGAGCCCAAATTTAACCAGCTAGCCCAGTGAAGATAGCTGTGTGGTTTCATTCAGTAAGACCTGAATTGTTCATTTGAACAAAGTGTGACAACTTTTCAATCTCCTAGAAATTATTTTATCACCTTCTCTTTTTGAGAGAAAAGGTTGCAGTGGATAAACTGACAAACTCACTCGCTGATGCCCGAGACTCTAGTATAGTTTATATATCCCTTATGTTTTCCAGAAGGCAGCACCTACATCAATATACTGGACCAGTATTTTCCTGTAGATTGAAGAAGTCCGTCAGACCCTGAGATATGGCTCACAGGAAGAAACTGGGAGGGGTGCTTGATAAGCTGGTAACCTTGAGAAGCTGCTGTTCTGGGCTGACAGGAATCCTGTGCTGGAATAAAGACAAATGCAGAGTCCTGTGCTGAGGATGGAAAAAATCCATCAGTACAGGCTGGAGGGCAAACAACTGTTGAGCAGTTCTGCAGAAAACACCTCAGGATCTTGCTGGAAAGCCAGGTGAACCTGAGCAACCACTCATCAGGCCATGCTACCAGAATATAATCAGCAGGTCCAAAAAAATTATTATTTGGAAGACTCGTAAGACATCTGGAATATCACACCCAGTTTTGGTCTTCCCAGTACAAGACAGACATTCATAAACTTAAGAGAGTCTGTCAAATGGCTAAAAGATAACTAGGGACTGATCATCATTCCATAAATTTAAATATCCTAAGGAAAGCATAATTGAATTTTTGAAAGGTCAAATCATTATGAACTCATAGGCTTTAGCTGCAGAAAATGGTTTGGCTTCAAATCTGCTGCTCAGAAAGCTGCTTCTCTAAAAACAGCAGAGAAAAAAAGACAGCAGTTCATGCATTACATACGGCATATCTGGATGGGAGCACAAAGTAGGTTCGTTGCTTTGGAAAGCTGTAAGCCAAGAAAATATTTAGGAAAAGGAAAAAACTCTCTCCAAATAAATAATATACTGTCCTAAAGGACTAATCTGAAAGAGCTCAAGAGCATGGAAAGAGCCAAGGTGACATGCAGGGACTAAAAATCATAAAAGGAAACGTGAGAGAATACAAGCTAAAAGAACGAGTCTTGAAGAGGAGATTTCATTAGAGAACAACATAAACAGTGCAAGAAGAGCTACATCATAATTCCACAACTAACATTCAGCTAGCCAGGCATCAGTACTTTATGTGTTATAAGGTACAAACTAGTAGCTTCCCGGGGGGGTTGGGGGGGGGAGGGAGGGGAAAGCCAAGAACAGTTAGTGAATATAAGTTAATTAACTATATGCCTTATTTTGAGAGCTTTAGAAAAATATTAATGGGGGAAAATAAATAAATATTTGAAATCTGTTTGGTAGAACATTACCCTTGTTAAGAAATACTTGTTACATACTGCCCTTTAAACAAAGTAAGGAAAATATTTACAAAAATCTAAGCTTTCTTTTTCTTTAAAAACTGAAAAATTGTGTTGCAGAAAAGATCCCTGTTAGGGAAATATTTTGAATGGGAGATAGCAGTGAAGAAATATCTGTTTTTCCACATTCATCAGCAAACTCCCCCTCACAGAAAAACACATCACTCATTTCCCAGAATCACAAGGAGACATTATCCATGTAAATATGCAGAGTCAGCTAGAATAGTTAAGAAATATCAAAGAATGGCTAAGTGTAATGGAGTTGTGCTTACTCATTCCCAGACAAGTTCAGAAGTACTTTGACTGATTGGACATGCTTTTGCATGCCAAAAAAAATAACTCTGAGGACCTGAACTAGATGAAACCAAGAAGAAACCATTCTTTCTGACAGCACCAATGTATGTGGGATGACAGTTCTAGAACTAGTTCATCTTTTGTCTCAAGCCACACTACAATTCACTTATTCTGCACACACAGGTGCTTCCATATTTAGATGGTTTTGGTGCATGTGGAGAATCAGAGTGAAAAACTCACATTCCAGTCACCTAAATACTGAACTGGTTCAGTGGTTTTCATTAGTAAGTCACCTGTTTCATCTGCAAGGAACTTTTCTTCCATAACTCTCAGTTAAGCCCATCAGCAAGCTTTAAGTCATTAAAGCCTGAGAGGAACATGCTAAACTATCTTTGTGCTAGGAAATGGTCACGTTTCTTGTTCTCACTCCTCTATCATGAACAAGTCTTATCAGGAAGACAGCCTGAGACTGTGGTATGCCAGCTCTGAGACCCTGCTGAACCATACTGACACAGGGTGTTTACACCCAAAGAAGATTTTTATTTTCAGAACACAATTTATCACTAATAGTTCTCGGTTCATGTTTGACATATTGTGATGTTCTCTTAGTATTAGGCAAATGGCTCTTTTACAGTCATGTGGGACACAGCAGAGCTTTATTTTCACAGAGAATAAAGGCAAAAAAAATTCTTTAATACTTAAGGAAGACTACCCTTAATTTTAAGTAATTAAATATAGGATTTATTTAACTAACAAAACTATGAGTGAAGCATCATTGTTTCCCAAATGACACTTGCTTTGTGGTATTTAACTTGGGTCTTCATTTCCATTTTGCTTGAGCTCTGTTTAGAATCAGAGGAGAGGTATAGCCACAGAGAGTAAATCTTGATTCATTTCTTTGCTCAAGCACAAGCCTCATAGGATTTTGCTGTACAGACCGTAAGGTCCCTCCGGTGACAAAACGGGCATAACAGAGCTAAACTTTGCCTGCTCCTCGTTGTAATCTTCCTTCTTTTATGCTAGGAAAAATTAAGGCAACTGTCACAAAGTGCAGTGACTTTACCTGGTGCTATTAGTGGAAATTCCCCGTACAAAAAGAGAAATCCTTGCTAAGTCTCAAGCAAGTTCCAGGCACGCTTTACATAAGCACTCAGCTGGCAGAAGCTCACCTATTTATATGTATTTTTAAAAGCTCATGAGAATGTCATGCATAAGCTTTAGTGCACTCTTTATCATCTTCCCTCTAAAGATATGTCAAGATAAGAAAGCGTTCAAAGTGGTTGTTGTATATGCCACTACACAAGGCATCTGTAATTTTGATATTTTAGGAGAATCATCCTTAAAAACAGCCATGCAGAAATACATATCTGATTTTGTTTTTCAATATCATATTTTAGTAGTTTATGCAGAGCTACTCAGTTGCCATCAGTGCTTGTTATCAGGCTGGAAAAAGTTGCAATTCTGTGTCCAATTCTACTTTTACAGGAAATCTAATAAATAAAATTAATTCCCAAATACCAACTTGGCTTTTTCTTTTTTTAAATTATGCGTGGAATACTAAGACTGTCAAAAAAATTTCCAATTCATTTCTAGTTTGAACCTATTACCAGTTTAAACGGGGGATGCAAGAATTGCAATATTAGATTGGCCCTGGCTTGGCAGAATCCTATTCCTCCTAACTGCCAGTATCTGTTTTAAAGGAAAGTGCAAGAAATTCCGTCATGACAGACAGAGGTCAAACATCCTTATAACTCCAATTTTAAGCAGAGGCAATAAGAATAACTGGTAGCAATGGCAGAAAGCAGCAGATTTCTAGCATGGTGCACAAAGGTTCATATATTGGATATTCTTTCTAGAAAACATAGATATCGTCTTGATTTAATTAATAAAGGTGGCTTTACTGCTGACCTTGATATAAGCAGAATTTGGCTCATTTCCTGCTAGCTTAAGAAACCTTCTCCTTAAGTTTGGGCACAGGAAGATTAAATTGACATTTTAATTCCAGTCCAGGGTATGAAGACCAGTAATGGTCGCTGGCTGCAGCTGGCCACAGTCATGCATCTCTCCAGCAGAAACAGGGCTTGAGGAATGCTTCTTCAATGCAGCTCACCACTGTCACTGCTTTGAAGGGGCTTCTAATTACAGTGCATGCTACCATAATGAAAGTGTCTGTTTCCATTATATGCACCCATTGTCAAGATGAGATATTCCAGAGTTCAGAAGTTTTCTTCAGGCTAAAGCTTAGGCTATTCTCACTTGGAAAACACGGCATACTTAGTACATATAAAGGCATCTCCCTTGCACTGCTAAATACAAGACTGAGCAGTTCCTAATGGATCAGAATTCTACCTGCTCAATTGAGAGCTCACCCTACCATGAAGATGAAGAAAAATAACTAAGCAGATGTAAAAGCAGCTATTTCCCATCGTTTGTACTAATATTTTCTCCTAAGGAAATAATTAGATTGAGTACTATCAAGAAGCACCGTCCTATTTCTAAACATGACCTGCATTCCTGGATTCACAGATTCTTGAGGTCCAAAGACCATCAGCCCGACATCGCATATAATATAGGGTTCCCACAAAAGTGGCATAATTGCCTCTGCTTGATTTATGACACATATTTTAAAAGGAAATGACTTCTTTACTGACACAGTGAAAGTTCTGAATACAGCAAGTTACATACTGAAAACTGAAAAAGGAAATGAAGGAGGTTTTCCAGGATAACTTGGAAAACAAAAATTATGCCTTCTTTATTAGCAAGGAAAGTATGGAACTATCTTTGTCAATTTACAGTTACGAGGTTTTCAGTTTGATGGGTATCCATATATTTCTTGTCTAGTACATTGGCCAAAACGTCTGGCAGCAGTGGCAGATTTTAAAGACCACAAATGAACCAGAGCAGAGCTTACAAATTGACAGGAAAATGGGCTTAGTCTCATGCATTTTCAGTACCCACTCAGCAAAAGCTTTGTGCTAGTTAGTCATATGAAGGAGTTAAAATTTCAGCTAAAATCACACCTCTCTGAACACCTGGAAGTATTAATCAACACTGATAGAAGAAAAATCGGTCCAACAGCAGCAGAGGTCAATTTTTTGTGTTCAAGTGATTAAATTACCGGTTCGAGCCACCATTCTCTATCATGAAAAGTTTAGAGCTCAGATAAAGGAGAAAAAGATGGGAGACAGATTTCATGACATTATGCCATTAACAATTTATCAGGTTGTTTGACTCGGATATAGTATGCAAGTTGCAGCTCTAGCTCTCCGGAGACTGAGCTTAACTCTCTTCTCTACAATCTTCTGAGGTCCCCCGTTGAAATAGCTGGGCAAATTCAAGTTATGAAGCAAGGATTGAGAACACTTCAACAGAAAAGAATTATATCTTTATGTCCTCAGTCTAACTAAAGTCTGCAGCTTTCTTCTCGTGACTTGAATGACTCATACATAAATAAGGTTACCAGGCAGAAAATCCATTTCAGAGAAGTGATCAGTAGGAGATAAGATACAACCAAAAAAAAAAAAAGAAAAAAAAATTGTCAGACACTTATAATCTAGGACATGGAGATACAGAACAGAAACTTACCTCTGACTCACATAATACTTGAATCTATAGTACAACCCAAGGGAGAGCTCAATTTCACCAAAAAGCTTAGGAAAAGTTTCTGGTACTACTTGCCAGGATGTAAACAATATAAAAACTAGCGTATTTACAAGAAACAACTCTGAAAAACTGCTGTTTATTTTATATTTATCCTCATAATGTACTCTTAATCCCCAATCTATTCATTCATGTTATATAGACTAACACAAATTGGTAAACACGATGACTGAAAAATACAGAAGGAACAGAATTGTTGCAAGTCAAGACTAAGATAAACATAAGCAATGCTGGGGGTGTAAGAGCCAGCCAGCTTCTGGCCCAGTCAGCACTCTCCCAGTTTGCACGTATTCTGTATATACTCAGATTGCTTTAAATTGGAAGAGGGGAGATTTAGAATAGATACTTGACAGAGATTCTTTTAAGGGTGGTGAGACATTGGAACAGGTTGCCCAGAGAAGCTGTGGCTGCCCCATCCCTGGAGGGATTCAAGGCCAGGCTGGATGGGGCTTTGAGCAACCTGGTCTGGTGGGAGGTGTCCCTGCCCAGGGCAGAGGGGTTGGAACTTGATGATCTTTCAGGTCCCTTCCAACTCTAACCATTCTATGATATTGACCTGCATCACAGCAAAAGCATTAAATAAATCATTTTTCTATAATCTTTATGTGTGTTATATGCATTTCTTACATCTAAATGTGTAGGTGTGTTAAGGGGGTTAAAAATTTACATTAAAAACTTTTTTCAGTGTGATATGAAGTAGAGACTGAAAACAACAATTAAGTGAAAGTATGAAAATAAGATCCTTGGAGTTTGGAGGAGGGCTGTTGTGTTGTTTTGCTTTGTTTTCTTTAGTTTGTGTTCTATTTATATCTTTCTCTCCTTTTCACATTGGTTAGCTCTACTGCTTTTTCTAACTGTAAATAATTATTTGTAGACGCCTAAAAAATGTACATCAAAATAGCTTCTTCTTGAATAAACGATATAAGGTGAGTTTTAGTATTCTCCTTAACACTTTTTTAAAAGAAGGCTTCTGCTCCGACAAATTCATAAAAGCCATAAAGATGCCAAAACTGTGCCTAAACTTTAAAAAAAAATGAAGCATCATTCATGTTCATTCATGATGGAATGTGCTCCCAACCAAACAGGTAAAAAATCCAGGTCTGTTCAATGTATCTCTAGTAAAACCATTCCTTTCATTTGTTAGGGAAGAAAGCACTCACACCCTTTGCCATGTATTTAAGTGAATGGCAAAAGAAACTATGTCTCTGTGAAGATATACAATGTTGTAAAACTGCAAAAAGTCTAAGTCATGGCAAGTTCCTTCCGTCAATATGACAGTCCCTCAGTGCATTTATGAACTTTTATAAATGCTATTAACCAAGACTTAGGTGTTATTTATAAGGAATATCTGAATGTGAAATATTCAAATTTAACCCAAAACCATTTAAAATATTTAAATAAAATATGTAAGCATGTATTCCATTTAGAATTTCAAATTTATGCTGATTTGCATAAAGCAGTGAAAGAAACTAAATTTAGTTTATTACAAAGTTTCATGATTAATTTCTAGCCTCAGGCTTGCTAAGGATATCCAGACCATTCAGAGCATCAAGTGTATGTTTGATATTGCTTTATCAAATCTGAAGGACTAAATGGAATTCTGGAATACTTGAGTATTTACACATGTATCTTACTTGGCATTCAAATGTACCTACGTAATATTTTTTACTATCTTTTTAGGTTTTATTTTTTAAATTGTTCATATGAATTTCAAAGGTCAAATGCCATGCATTTTATTTAGCATGGCTGTTCCCAGGTTCCATTTTGGCATGCTCGCATTTATGGTGAAATCGATATAACAGCACCTGTAGTGTTGCCATTTCAGTGTCATCATTCAATTAATGTCCTTTAATGTATATGAACCATGACTCAAAGCACAGATGTTGACAGTGTCAAACTCTCAATCACACATACCACTTCCCTATTTACAGGTTATATTGCCTTCTGCTATTATAAGCCTATCAGATCAGGGACAGAGCTATATTGTGATCTACTGTCCGCCACAACAAATACATTTGTAAAACTATTTCCTGCAGAACTAGTAAGTTTAGCCACTTGGTACACCTCTAATATGTTGTCTAAATTAGATCTGATGCTTCATCAACTCATTTTACACAAAATTATATTCGCAAGTAAATTCTGTAAGGTTATTACTCTGCGTGCTAGCTTTAGATTTCTCACACTTTTCAATTTTAGCAGATGTAGCCCAGTATTCATAGAATCATAAAATCATTCAGGTTGGAAGAGACCCTTGGGATCATCAAGTCCAACCATCTGCCCCACTCTGCAAAGTCCTCCCCTATGCCATATCCCCCAACACCACATCTGAATGACTCTAAAACACATTCAGGAATGGGGACTCAACCACCTCCCTGGGCAGCCTATTCCAGGGTCTGACCAAAAGAAGGAAGGAAGACCAAAGATATGATATCTAAAACCCAAATAAATTATTTTTTCAGGATGCATCTAACCTTGTATTTCAATATTCTATATCTGTACAGAAACAATATTTCAGCTTTACTCCAATAACTCAGAATAGATGCAAGTGGTTGTTTATTTTAAGGTTCATAAAAGTATAACTGAGTACAAAATTTGACCTTTTCTTCACAAACAATCAGCCCAGCCTGCCTATGTAAATGGAACCAAGCAACAAAACGCTTTGTTACGTCTAAGTGCATGACTATCTCTTTGCAATTTGAAGCTATTATGCTGACAAACACAACACAGTAGGCACCAGGCACCACTTGGAGATTAACATTTTTAAAGCCTATATATATATCATAAAAAACCCGCACTACCAAATACAGCCAAACAGATGGATCCTGATCAGAGACTAGGAGAGGTTGAATGCAGCAAGTACTGAAGATTGATACCTACTTACAGAGAAGCAATCTGGGCACAGCGAACAGCAGGTTGCTACAGACATTTGGCATATTTATTGAAGCATTAAGGGAGTTCCACAATTCCATTAACATACACACAGGACTATGTAAAAAACAGTATGTTAGGCTTCCCACACACATGGAAATCTTGAATTGCAATGACTAACCTATACATAACAAAACTTAAGTGAAATCTGTTTAATCCACTGGCAGCATTCCAATTTTACAGTACTTCTATTTTCAAAACTCCAATGATTTTTACAGCTCAAAATGCCTGGTCCAGTTTTGTTCCCAATAGCAAAATCAATTACAAAACTCCCATGAACTTGGAGAGAAGCAAATCGAACACTGTTGTATCTGTTACAGTAAAGGTACAAAACTTTGACTTAAATATTTACAGTTTAATTGCCCTTCTAAAGCAAAACCAATAGCTGAGAGGCAAAACATCTCTGCTGCTTCTTTAGAAGCTTTAATGTTTCACATGAAAACACATCACTGAAGAAAATCTGAAGGTAAAGTTGAGAAATTGAGTAATTGTTATTAGGAGAAAACTAGGAAAAAAAAATAACAACTTTTTAACAGCTTCAAACTGTTCAGCTGTGTTCAGAGGTACCTTCTTGCATTCATCAAGTGCACTGGAAAAGACAGATTACATCCTTCAGCGCATACCTGAAAACGTTTGTCCTTCTACTTTCAGTGGAGTTTAAAAGAATTTTTGTCACCAAATTAAGCAGCTGCTGTATTAGGTTTTTCTTTTCCTAAACAAGTACCTTAAAACCATTCTTGCCTGTTTCTCTGCTATTCCTGTATCATTCTGCATCGTCAAACTTTAACACTGAAATAATACTTTTCATCACAGTGTGATCTTGTCTTGCTCTTTCCTTTTTATTCTGAAGATAATCTAGTGTTCTAATTTACAAACAGAAGTTTGCTCAAGTCTTACTTCCTTTACTTTGACTGTTTTAATCTTGTTTGCCGTTGTACATGCTGTACTAAAATACTTGTGAGTCATGTTATTCTCTTTATTTGGGAGGAGGACATTACACAAAAAATCTAAAGTTTTAGAGGCAAAAAAAGAAAACAAATGTTGGAATAGAATGTACCTTTTCAGAATCCTTTGGATTTAGTAACTGTTTCCTATGTTACAAGACCTCACCAAGATCTCTTACCGACCATTTCCTTGGCAATGAAGCATAAGAATGGATATATTCAGTCGAAGTTTTAGCAATGTAAATGTATGTCATCACCTAAGAGGCATGCAAAATTTGCAACCAATAAACCAGCTAACTCTTGAGCAAAGTTATCTGTGCTAGAGTCCTTTTGCGGCACCTTTGAGGTTGACTTCTCTTAAAAATGCAGATCACATTCCCTTGAGATACTCATCTTTTCCCATGATGCACTTGGCTGACAGAACAACAAGCTTAGTGCACAGAAATGCCACTGGGGTTGACAAGCAAATTCCATCAGTATGCAGTGTTTACACAGTACAGTTTAGTAACAGAAGTTCACACAGTCCGTTGCCTTGGAACAGAATTATAATTAAGCCTTAAATCTTCAGCATTCAGATTAATTCTTTTTGTACCGGTCTTATACATTTTCTTGTGTAAGTCTGAAAGTATGCTTGTCACTAAAGAAAACAGCATGCACCAGTTAAACGGCTTTGAAGATGATGTTGTTTGCAAGATACTCAGGTACAATATTTCTAGGACATCTAGCATTTTCCTCATTAATTATGAGGTTTCTGAAGCCCCATTTCCCTCCTGTAACACATAAGCATGGTGAGTACTAGCTGTGAGGACTTGGGAGCTCAGTTCAATTTAGAAACATCCTCTGTGCTTTATCAAGAAGTATTTTCTAACTGTTCATAAGTTTACAGAAAATACAATCTAAAACCAAGACCTGTATATACTTATGAGCTTCTAAGGAATGCTTCAGAAAAGAAAAAAGGAGGTAAAATGCCAGAGACATCCCTTTGTGGCTGCCATATTCAAGCAAGACTATACCTGAAAGACCATTATAACATATCATCTATCATAGAAGCACCCCTTTATATTGCCTTTTTCCCCTCTGTGTAGCCCAGCCAGGAGACCACTTGGAAGAATTTTTCCCAAGTGGTCACAGGCAAGGGCAGCTGTATGGGCTTAGCATGACAAGGACGCATCTCTTTCTCCTCAAGACTTTTCCCCTTATGGGCAACAATCTCCTGCCTCTCCTTCATATCAGTACAATAATTAACATTTTTTAAAAGTTACAGAGCTGGGGAGGGGGGGAGGGAAATCACCATTTATATCTGTATTCTTTATTGGACTTATTCTTTCTCAAATTGCATTTGGTTTGATTGCTCAGCAAAGAAAAAGTCTCATGTTGCTTTACTCCCCAAAATGCATTATACCAGTACCTCTCACCTGTAGCAATTATTTTTAATCCTTTTCAGCGACATATGCAGGTCTTCATAAATATGCGTACATATATTCCATAAAACATGCATTACATTTACTGCATAGCAAATAAAAGACTTGATATTTCAAAAGAAAAAACCCAAATATAAATATTTTAGTAACCTTCTTACTGGTCTAATACAGGTTACGTTTCCATGGATGAATCCCTCAGTTGTTCTGTTAAGCAAACAATATCTTAGAATCATAATTTGGTTTGGGTTAGATGGGACCTTTAAAGATCATTTAGTCCAATGCCCCCGCCATCAAGAGGGACACCTTTCACTAGCTCAGGTTGCTCAAAGCCTCATCTAATCTGACCTGGAACATTTCCAACGATGGGACATCCACATGTATGGGTAACCTGTTCCAGTATCTCATCATTTTCATAATAAAAAAATTTCTTCCCCATATCCAAATCTACCCTCTTTTAGTTTAAAACCATTCCCCATTGCCCTGTCAGTACAGGTTCTGATAAAATGTCTTTATCAGTCTTTCTTATAAATCCCCTTTGTATATTGAAAGGGCACAATAACGTCTCCCCAGAGCCTTCTCTTCTCCAGGCTGAACAAAAAAAACCTGCATGTTGAAGAGGTATATGTTTACTCTGTGGTCCAGTTCCTGTAGAATTACTTATACCAGTTGAAAAATCACCAACTAGAGGATGAAATAGGAAAAGGTCATGGATGCAATCAATGGTGAGGGTATACAGCAGATCCTATAGCCAGAAAAATCTGGTGAGCAGGGTCTTTTCTACAAGACCTGACAATAAAGAATTTTACCTATAGATGTAGCAAGACGCTAAGTAGTCACTGTTGTGACTTGCCCTCAATGCTGTAGGATGAGTAGTCAGCAGATTCTTGAATCCCACAGGTGCCTGTTTTTTTGCTACAGGTGATGGTGAAAAGGAATGTCTTCTTGATATCACACAAAGTGCAAGGACCAGGTGAAAGATGTCAAAGTGGAAGGTAGCTTGAATGACAGTGACCATGAAAGAATAATGCACTGCACCACTAAAAAATAACGGAGAAAAATAACTCTGCAATAAGAACAATTTGCATTTCAGGAAGGCAGTTCTCATTAAATGAGAACTGGAAGCAAGCTGTCCCAGAACGCTGGCAGCTCTTTAAAGAAACATTTTTAAAGGCCAAGTACAAACAATTCCATCACAGGGTAAGAGAAAATCTTGGCTATGCTATGAGCTCTGCTCTGATCCTAACACAAGGAAGCATGCTGGAGATGAAAATAAGATCAAATTACCGAAGAAGAACAAAAAGCTGTTTTTTACTTCTCCATATGAACTTGTAGGGAGAAATCTGATCATTAAAATGAAATACAATTACAAGAGAAAGTAATTCAAACACATTACCTGATTCACCCCTGCACTCAGAAAGCAACCAAAGGGGATACAAGTCAGAAGACCCTATACATCACCCTTTTTTTATTATTATTGGGGGGAGGAGGGGGGGAAGAGTGGTGACTCAAAGCTTTCTTCAAAATCAGTAAAGAAATCATTACTACAGAAGGACACCTGAAAGCTCTTGAGACTGAAGTCCACCCTTTACAGATACTCACTAACCTCTCCATACGCACCTCAGCAGTCGTGCATCCAGCTAAGAACGTGCTGGGATCTCTCTTACTGTGGTTCCATTCGCTATACAACAACGCATGGACACCTCAGTCTATTTGCTGGTTGCACAATATAGGTATTTCCCAGGAAGGTCAAAGGGAGTTATTTAGTTCAGGCCTTTTACGGGTGATCAGATTTCCAGAAAGAAATTACTTAAAATAAATCTCAAGTGACACAATCGTCACACACCATCAGTGCCACCTTGTGGTGCACAGTTTTACTGGGCTATCACTACCCTCCTGTGAAAATACTTGCCTTGAAAGCACATTAGCGACAAGAATGATGTTAAAACCAAATGTTTTCCTTTTAAATTATCTGACTATACCTTTAGCGTTTCCAACTCAGCAACATTCTAGAAGAGTTAGAATGAAATGAGAGCACAGATGCATGAAAAAGGCAGCGTAAGGGTTAAAACACATTTGTTCTTTGATTGCCTGGACCTATAGCTGCAACCATGGCTTTTTAAGACACAGAATTTCCATTCCCTGTTCCTATATTTTGGACAGCTAATGAGGAATAAAGAACTCTTGGATGTTTTGTTGTTCTTCAAGCGAGTAAACAAGCAAGTCAAACAAAAATACCTTGTGATTGTGACTCCAGCCTACTTCCAGGCACAAGGAAGCAAGTTTCTTGACTGACATTAGCTAATCTCCTCTGTTATAACTAACCTCTGACAATTCTAGCCCCAGGTAGCCTGATGAACAAGTTTTAGCTTGCTCCAGAGCCTTGTTTTAGGGTGATAGCAAATGGGCTTGCTGACAGTATCTCTGCTCTTAGCTAATCACTCTGGGCAACCCCTCTAAACTGTTTAACTCGTTCTCACAGACTGACAACGCATATTGTATACATACTAGACTTTTAAGAAGCTGCTACAAAGTGAATTATTTGACCAAACCAGACATAGCTAAACAGGGCATATTTGAAATTGTCTCTTTTCACCCTTAGTTCTGAGTTTCTAAGTTTGATTTATATTTCAATCACGTCCTAACATTGTATGAACTGGCCAGCGACAAGTTAAACAACCTGTTTTGGCCCAGACTGAAAGGCTACCCAGCAAAACTACATCTACATCCTCGTTATGCAAATGAAGTGTGCAGATAATTTCATGTTTCATCTCATTGTTTTGATGTCTTGGAGCAGATGGCAGAAAATGAACCACACTGGAAGTAACCAAGTGAAATTTTTGCGACCTGTTACTTTCAATGACTTGCTACCGTTCTTCACATTGAGGCCCTGACATTCAGTCTGTCCTCGCCCTGTCGGATCGCCTGTGCTGCCAACCAGCTCTTATCATCAGTGAGCAGAAACTACACTTTGGCCTCAATAAGCTGGCAGTTCTGTTTGCAGCCAGATTTTAAAAGGAGCGACTCAAAGTTCCATAATTCACGGAAACGGATGAGTCTCTCTTCGTAAATCAAGATGCACGAAACTGCTGTTCCTAAAGAATGCATTAAACTCACATCTTTTTGGTTGTCATTGTAGGAGAGTGTATTATAATATGCTCTATCTATAAAACACAGATAAAAAGTGATTGTAATCTTCAAATGAAGTATTTGTGCAATAATATTTCTGTTGGTTCTCTGCTTTTGAGAGATTGTCTGTTTAACCTGGTTTACTATTATTATTGTTCAATCAAATACAGTATGTAGTATTTGGAGACTACACAGAGGTCTCTATGAGAATATAAAGTTTTCCACTTAAAGATTGAGCCCAGTTTTCATAGCAACATGGTATTCACAAAGGAAGTGCTTTGGTTTGGGGAGGGGTAAGAAGGGGAGAGTATATTAACAATGCACTGCTTTTAAATAATACACAATCAATCTGATTAGTTCATATGCAGAGCTTTGTTTATGTTATTGCACAAGAACATCTACTTGGAGACTAAGTTTCACCAGCCATCCTCCACCAAAACTAAGTAGACCAATTCCCATTTAATAGTCCCAGCTACAAGCCAGCCACATGATTATGAAGTTGGTCTCCAAAGCACTTTATTTTTCATACAGAATATCAAAGCAATAACAACAACTTTCTGAAGTTGAAACACTGCTAACAGGTTTAATTTGAATTTTCATTTGTCTATTTGACACCTAATGTCTTGGAATATGAAATATTTACTTTGTTGCCTCTAGTTGCAATGCTCAGTATTCTCACCACTAGCAATAACAGGCAATATTGAAGAGTGTATCTCCAAAATAGATTTTTATTACTTCTTGTTCACCTACGGAGTATATTTGTCAACTTCCAAAAAAAAAAAAAACATAAATAAAATTTTACAACCACTATGTAGTTAAATCCACCAATAAAGGCTTGTGTTACTTTTTTTTGAATTTGAGTCATTCCCAATAAAATCAAGACAAACTTATCTAAATACGTTTATACAGGTTATACCTACAGATAATACTAAACATCTTTAAATGCAAATTAAAGTTGAAGCCTCATTCAGCATAACCTGTTGAGTCTGTAAGAGCTGACACACTACTTTTAAAGGTAAAATATCACCTATCCATTCTACATGAAAAAAAGATTTGTTATAACAAACAGTAATCCTCAGGTGCAATTCTCCACCATAGTCTTAAAAACTTTCTTTGCCTTAATTGGGACTTTCTCTAATTTTAATTTAGAATTAATCCAATAAAAGCATTTTTGCTTTTATCTGTCATCGATGCATCAAGATCCCCTTATTTCTGATGCCTAGGACATAAGGTTCTCTGTATTACTTTGTGGGTCTGTTCACCACAATAAGGTCACTGGACTTTTTTCACTGTGTAGGTAGCTTTAGAGCAGGTACTCACAGTAGAAACCAGACTGATGTGAAAGAAAAACTTACACCTCTGAACCACAGCAAATGTTTCTTCTCCAATAAGCCTACACACCAAGCAGAAAATACTGTAATAGGCATATATGTGAGGAGGAGAGGCTGATTTTGTTACATGACTATTGCAGTGGAAGACTTCTACTACATAAAATTTGCAGTATGTGCACAATCTGCCTTTGCTCACGTTCAGCCTTCGCTGTGTTTATGCAACCTACCCAATATCTTTTAATGATTGGGCCAATTCTGTGCAGACACCTTCCCTTATTCTTTAAGGTAACTTTCCCATAACTGGATTGTGATGGTGAGGAAACTTAACTTCCACTTTGGTATACCAGAGTGGTTTTCAGACTGGTCCACAAAATATACTCCTATCAATGAGTTTTGTGTACAACTGAGAAGTCTGGTCTTTTATTGGCCAGTGTTTCTAAAGTACAAAGGTGTACCTTAATTCCAATAATTCAGCATTCATAACACTAAATTCAAGTGTGACAAAGAGTGAAAGGTTGGCTCTAGAACAGCTAAAAGCTTGAAGAGAGCATAATGGTTTGAGGATTTGAGGATGAAGAAAGTTATTAAATTTGTATCCCATTTTGTCACATTTTGCTTTAAGCCATAGCCTTGAACCTGCACCTCCTACACCCCACAGTTAAGTCTCAACAACTGACCTTCTAGCTATTTTTAGTAACTCTTCCTCTTCTTTTTTCTTATATGAACCCAAGATATCCCAATTTTATTCCTGCGCAACACAAGAAAACCCTAAAACCAGTTTCTTCCCAGTTCTTAAATCTTCATCTAAAGAATATAAAATACTTCAAATGATGGAGTCCAGGTAAATAAACCTTGAAACGGGTAAAATACATCTACCCGTCGACAAATAGTCTGAGGGTTTGGTTTTTTTTTTGTAAAGTATTTTATATGAATTAAATTTATTGTATAAACAAACTGTGCATAGTAATAAATTCTTCTACAAAGCAGTTTGCATTTGACATGAAAAGAAACCTATCTCAGTGCTGCAGAGCAAGAAATGCAATCATTACAATAAGGAATGTATACTGGTGGTGGGGGGGTTTTTGGGTTTGGTTTTTTTTTTTTAGAAGCTGCACCTGAAATTAGAGTCATAAAATAATTCCACCATACTAGAAAACTGCTGTGAATTAGATCTGAGCACAGTGCTAGCATTTTTAGTGAAAGCATAATTTCTGTAATTTACATGTGAGCTTAATAACAGTACTTAGAAAAAAAACCTCAATAAGGACCTAAACATACCAAGGTTCAAGCGACAGTTGCTGACGAGGGGGTGAAGAAACTTTCAACCAAATAAGACATTAGTCTGCAAAGTGCTGGGACAGTCACATTAAAATTCTTCAGTGGTAGCAGAGGGTATATAGGGCTTGAGGGAGGCACCCAGCTCTCAGTGGTGAATACTTTATATATAAAAAGAAACCTAATAACAGTATATCCGATTCGCCTAGTGAAATAGCTTGATAACTAACAGCTCATTTTAATACAGGATACAAAAGAAAACATAATAAGGCACATTTTATCAGCTGTTTCAGCTTCCAGAAACAAGGATAAGATCTGGAGAAAAATTAGGGATTTAATACTATTCAAGAAAGTACCTGGAGTGGTATGGCAACTCTGTTTTTTCAAAGTATGTAAGGTTTGTAAAACATACATGAAAAATGTTGTGCCTTTTACTAAACATGAAGACAACCACATCTCAAATTCTACTGTTCTAATCTCGCAGAAGAACAAATGCAAAATTATGTTTTTCTGGTGCAGAGATATTGGAAAGTTTAAAAAAAACAGTATTATCACACCAAAAATAAGCAGTTAAAATAGATAAACCAGTAAATATTCCTTCATAGACATATCGTCCAAAAAATATGTAAATCGAAATAAATTTTACCTTTTACATTTCAAAAATACACTATTTCACTTTCACCCCTATTTTCTTTTTCAGTAAATTTAGGAAGTCTACTTCAAAACATGAGTGAAACAAAGGTTCCCATCTTCCAAGAGCTTTTTGTAGTCTTAACCACTACTTACTCTTTCAAAAGCATGAGCATCCTAAACACAGCATTATCTTTGAAGGAGTACGAGGACTAAAAACCAGTATTTTGCGATCAACTTACCTGTCTCTGCATAAAAGCTTGAATCCCCAACAAGGATGACAAAACTTTTCTTCCTCCAGAATACCAGCTTTCCTTTTGCTCAATTTGGGCAAATCCCCTAATAGGTAGGAAAAGTAACAATATGAAATAAGACTTGAAGACAAAAATCAAACACACACAACCCTATGAATATATATGACAGACAGCACTATGAACTCCTATGACTGACGGTTTAATTAGCATTATATTATTCTGCTCTATCCCCCCAACAAAAACTGTCATCTGTCAAAAACTTCCAAGACATGAAAACCTTCTGCAAGGCCAAGAGGGTCTGGCCTGAAATTTAGTAGACTTGCTAAATTGGCTTAGGTAACAAATAAAAACAGTTCTATTAAAGGGTCATACACTGATGATTTGTTTTCCCATTCCTGAGGGCTTTTATTTTCATTCCTCAAAAAGGTACATGTAATTTTAAAGATCATTGCCTTAAAAGGCATATTTGGAAACTGCCCTTTGTCACATTTAAGGTGTACATCACACTCCATATGACCTCCCTAGGGTCTAGGACCAGGACAATAAGGTTTAAGAGATGCTGCACACTCTGGTTATTTCTCTGCCCCGAGTTACTAACCAGGGAGCACAAAAAGGACCAGTTTTATGCCTCTCATGGGTCCAAACTGTAGACGTAAATGTAAAGCCAATTCGTCCTTCAAACAGAGGCAGTGAGCCTACTCTAAACTTAATTAAGTTTTCTGAAAGCAAGAAAAGTATAAAATGAGTTGCACAAGGATAGAACTCAGAGGGTACATTGTAAATTATGTACCACCTTGGCCAGAAGTTCCCAACAGGACCACAAACACCACGTATTTGAAAACCAGCTGTGGCTGCATCAGGTGAAACAGTCACTGGGAGACGCATCTTTGTCATCCAGGCACTGTGAGGGATATGCAGATACTTAAGATAGTTCTCTGTAAAACTCTTCAGCAGATCACCATGTAGAGGAGAAGACAAATGTATGGAGAAATACTTCTAGGATGATACAGCACTTCTTACTGAACTCATCATGTGTTTTTAATAAAATGCCAAGTCTAATGGCTGTTAATCAGAACCTTCTACAATGTGATTTAAATACATTTCATTTCTTAATTTAAAGTTTGGTACTACACAATCTTTTAGATTCAGAACCCATGTTCATCTTGGTATGAAATATTCATTATGTCTTAACAGTATTAACAGCAAAATATTATTTCAGGGCTTCCTTGAAATGTTACTAAGCTTGGGAAATACAGTCTCTGATATAAAGAAGCAGTTTCTCCTTGTAGCCTGGGAAGGTATCAGGTGGGTAAAAAGTTACACATACCGGTCATAGCAAAAACAGAAGTCAAGAGACAGCACGACTAAATTCCCCAAAGCCTGGTTTAGCATTTCATGAATGTGTGTGGAACAACAGGAAAGTGACAAGGATGCTTCAGGGAACAAACCTCTTTCCAGTCAGATGCAGATACCCATGCATTCCAGTCTGAGTAAGAACTCATTTCTTAAGTATTTGCCCATATGTTAGCAGATTTCATCAAAACACACAAAATCCAACTGCTGTGACAGCACCCCATTGTAGAGCTGTCACAAGGAACTGCCTGAAAGCTACAGACACCTCTCTCTACGCTTTATGGAGGCTGAAAACAAAAGGCAACGATGCTTCTGAGGAACAGAGGGGAATTTTTTTGTTGTTGTTTTGGGTTTTGCCACAATACAAAAGCAAAACAAAACTCCACTTCTTAACCCCACACGGTAGGAGTAATTGGGGAAGATTATGGGTTTCTAAAGGTTATGCTGCAGTCAGGAACCAGTCACGTCTATTTCCTCTAGCAGTGCAAGAAGGTTACTTGAAATGACAGAGACAAGGTATTAGTCAAAAAAAAAAATCCTCCAAACCCTAAAATAAGCTGAACGGTCATGGCTCAAAACACAACCTGCTGCCATTTAAATTATTCTTTATTCTCAGAGCTCATGAAACAGTTTTTCATGTTGTTTGGGGTTTTTTTNGGAAACATCCATTATAGATGGCATTTCGTCTGTGCTAAACAAAAAGCGTGAGGACGAGGAACGTGAGTTTAAAAAAAAAAAAAAAAAAAATACTGCATGAAGAGCAGAACCACTGCTTTTTGTGGTCCATTTAGCACATGTAGATGGGTATCTGAGTATACACACAGGTAATTACTTTTCTAGAGATCTGCATGCAAACCTTTGGTGTGTTTATTCATGCTGTTGTTCAAACACACATAAAAATTAGTACACATGGTTTTTTAATCTGACGTTTGGTGTATTTAATATTTAAATAATTTTTCAGCAAGCCTTATGTAAAAAAAAAATATTATTCTTTAAAGGCCTATATTGTAGTGTAAATTCATCAGCAACGCTGTCAACAAATGGATCTTACATCTGCACATCTGCACACAAATGACACCACACAGAGCCACCTGAAAACACATTCGCATAAGAACACAGGTCCTTGCTGTGACACGGGGTTCCAGAGTACACATACCTCACCTGCAATCCTCAGTCTGCCTCCACAGATCTCTCTGCAGATATCTATGTATGAATTAGTTACCCAGGTGAGCCTTGTAGCAAATAAAGAGAAATGGGCAGTTCTAAGGCATTGTTGCCATGAGTCCGTGTTGGAGCTGATTATCTTTGAACTAAATGAGTCACATCACAAGAATCCACCGCTTACACATCATCCTAATGCAACCAGAACAAAAGCTGAAATGAGGTATATGCTTCTATTATTTCAGCCCTACTTTCTGTCTTGTTCAAAAGCCAACATCCAATGGAAAGAACTAGGATACACTAGTGAATTTCACTGCCATACAAATTTGCAGCTTGCATTATAAATACAACTTCTCAAGGACTAAATTACACAAGATTTAGGAACAGTTCTTCACTGTTAACACTGAGTAGCTAATCAGCAGGACACTGCTATCTCCTTCCAACAGCATTGCTACTAGCAGTGGTACTGTGTAAATTTGGAGTTACAGTTTTAAAAGTTTACTAATTGTCTAAAAAACTGAATCTACAAGCTGCAGAAGTTACGTTTTTTGTGGGCATTAAAAGCTTCTTTCCCCTGACCAGAGCAAAAGTACTCTTGCAGAATACAGACTCAAATACTCAAAGCTGGATTTACCATATTAACATTTTAAGCACATTTGTGTTCATGCTGTACGACCAGAGTCACAACAGATATCCTGAAAAAAGTGTTCTTCGATAGATTATCGCAGACATGCTGCATGTTCATGTAAAACTTACCATAAGTGCAGGAATATATTATATTCCCTTTGCATGTAAATAAAATCCAAACTACCTTTATCACCTGCTGTTTTGGTATATAAAATAAGTGAAAAATATCAGGACATACAGAAATTTAAAGAGATTTTAATCTTACACCTTACCATCTAATAATGCATTTATTACAAATTTAAAGGAATTCACTAGACTAACAACTAAAAGTATCTTGTCTTCATACTGATCAGAAGAATAAAGTCCAGTATCTTGGTGTGTGGTACAACAATTGCCTGTTACACCAGTATAACAAAAAGATGTAAACATTTATAATTTCAGCATACAGCGCCCACAGCTTGAGATAAAAGATCCTTACCATCGCACATACAGATAGGACTCTAAAAAAGGCCTTGAAAAGTTTAAATTCTTCCCAAATTACATTAGTAATAGCAGTTTCTCAAATATACTGAACAACAAATAGAACTATTAATCTTGGCCACTGACAGCATATATTTCACCCGAGATTTAACACTCAGAGAGACAGGGCCACCTGGACTTGCTGTTCTAAGTGACCTTGCTGCTATTCTACACTTAACTGTATAGAAAGATATTTCCCTTGAAATGCATGGCTTTTCTTTAGGAAACAAATGCCTCAACTTTTTTCAAGAAGTAATCTCATTATAACCAATTAAATAAAGCAGAGCAGCTTTAGGTGCATTACATTACTCTTGTTCTCTGAGCAACATAAAATTAATCAGAAGGCAGCTGAATTAGAAGTGTGGTCAACTTGACACCATCAAAGTCAAAAGGAAACCAGTGGTTTCCATAAATGAACCTAGCTGAAGGACCTTGCATAGTTAAATAGCTGACATAACCCTGAGCCATTCTAGTCATACCCACCCTAGTTGTGCTGCCCTTTTCCCAAGATAAGAGGATAAAAACACCATTTTGCTGCAGCTATTCTCATCACTGAACAACCTATGACATTATGGCAATGAACAGGATAGATTCCAGCTCATCTGGTGTTACTTTTAATTACTTTGTTGTAATAGTTTCAGGCTAGCTTCTCCAACATTTTCCTATGCTTTAAGTACAAGCACTGTATTAACAGGAGCACGAGAAGGTCAAGTAATGTTAAGCTATACAAAATGAATCAGTGATTCATTCAGAGGAAAGTAGCCAGAGTATATCCCGATCTGCTTCAAATGTTCTACTCATTAGTATCATGTTAACACTCACTACAAAACACTACTAATAGTTGACATGGTGATACTGGATTGCAGTTGAATAATATTTTGCTCTACCACGTTGCCAGATGTGGGGAACAACACTTTTTGCAAGCCCTGTCATAAAAGCAAGTAGTTTCTTCTTCCCAAACCCACTGCCCTGCAGTGAACCTCATTGTTCTGACATGCAGAACTCTCCTAATTTTCAGCCAGTTCACACCCATCAGCTTCTGGACCAACGTTATTGTTTAAATTCTTTTCCATTGCCCAGTACACCTAAAGAATGACTGTATCTTCTGACAAGACAAAACAACCTCTTTTTTCCCTCCTTTTTTAATTTTTTTTCTTTCTTTAAATAGGACAAAATATTCATTCTCCTGAAAAATCCCATGAACTCTATCTGCCTGATTCATCCTTTATTCATCATTCCTCAGCATGAGTGTCTGGAACTCACTATCTCGGATTAGATCTGTAATTTTCTGGTAATGTTCAGTTGTAACTCACCTTGTGCTTAAAGAGTAGAAATAAATTAATACAGAAAATTTCACAGAATTTGTTCCAACTATAGGCTGAGTAAGAATAAATTAAGACTCATAGCTCACATCCTATATTGTAACTTATTTTACGTTAATTACTAATATCATAATAGCAGAACACTACATTCAGTTTCTGTTTGATAAAAAGACACCTTTCAAAATCATTCTTGCATATCAATGACATTACTGCTATGAGATTTCCAGATGATGGGAAAATTTTGTTCTCAGTAACATTTGTGTGAACTATTGAAGAAGACAAGGGCAGAATCTGTCCAGATGAACCTTCCTTGAGTTTTAGCTGCGTGGTGCTGAAAAAATTCTTTTACAACACAAATTTAAAGCAATTCACTAAATTAGTTGCACCATGAAAGATAACAATTATTTATTTCACAAACATTTAAGAGCTAGAGCCGGTTGGGACACATCAAAAAAGGAAAGGTAATTGGCAAATGCTGTTCAGCTGATGCTAAAATATTTCAGAGATGTTACCTGCTCTGTACCTAATCAATGAGCCACAAACCTTGAGGGGAGAGGGGGAAACCACCGCATTTTCTTCCAATATGGATTGAAAACGTGTTGAGCCCTTCATATTAAAGGTTTATCACCACAGAATTATAAATCTGCAATTGTAGAACTATCATCCTGTCGGTAGCTTGAAACTTCGTGCATGATTAAAAAGTCTTTCTTCCTTCCCTTTCCCAGTTGTCTTGCATACTTAAATATTATTGAAATCTATTTAAATACATTAAAAGGAAGATATTTTTCTGATAGATTCTCTTTCTAACTTAAGACCAGTCAACTGTATTGCATAAACTACAGTCTGTGCTATCAAAAAATTACAAAATGAAGTCACTGACACTGTTCCTAATCTTAAACCACTACCTGGAAAAGAATAATTAAAAGTAGCTCAATAAAGTCAACAGGCATTTCAAAATTTATTTTTTCATACACAAGCCTTCTCATAATAATTGAGTACAAGCTGTATGAAGACCATTTAAGCAACCAGTGCTGACCACATAATTTGCTGCTTTCTGGTAAGTGACAAAACCCAGAACTTCAACTTGACTGTGATTCAACCAAAACAAGGCAGCCCTCTTTCGGGTAAAGGTTGTCACCAGAAACTTCACTGATCAGATAAAAAGACAAAATTCTCCAAAGAATGGGTGATGACTGGTAGAGGCAAGTTTGATGGAAAACATTAAAAACCAAATCTTTTATTAGATATATATTAGTGCTGAGACATCAAAAGAACATTAATCTTTCAAGTACAGCAGTGAAATTATACTACCCTAAACTGTGCATTCTGTACTTAGATATTTGGTATGTGATTGATAGTTCTTTCTAAACTAACAAAATCATCTTATAGATGAAGTGTTACTTAACGCAATGCAGGATGTCTGTAGTGAACAATGTTATTTGCATATAAATGAATACTAAAATATTTACATATCATACAGAAATCATTTATGAAGGTATGAGATTCATCCTGGTGCTCACCTAGCAAATACCACCTGAAAATTCATCAGATCTTCAACACATA
>VXBJ01001562.1:50195-76128 GCA_013400055.1 Nycticryphes semicollaris
CACATAGTTCATCCAAAAGAACAAAAGGGCAAGACAGAATTCCAAACCAAACATTTTGGAATCACCGATGCTATTGTAGATTTTAAGTGGGCTACAAACATCAAAATCTGGGAAATAGAAGAGTAAAAATTACATCAGGAGCCCTTGCAATTTGGATACAACTCAAGTTCAAGAAGCATCTCAGACATAATACAAACTCTGGACCTGAAAATAAAATATTTTACTGATACATGCATTTCTAAACAAAATTCTAAATATCGTATTGTAAAACATATCAGAGGTAACTGTTGAAAACACTTCTAAAAATACAGGCATCATACTAATAGCAGTAAAATAAATAAAAGAAACTGAAGTTAATATTAGCTGACCATAAAGTAAAGGATTAATATAGCAATTTCCTGCCTCTTTGCTCTGGTTTATAAAGTTGAACCAACAGCTGCATTAAGCTGTTTAAAATGGAAGACCTTTTGCCTATGTGATGTATTATGCAACACATACAGTGCTTGTCTCGGAATTAAAATGTGGGTGGAGGGTCAAAGTGAAGAAAATATAGACACTGTAATGAATCAGTGTAATAATACAGCTTAAATATATTCAAGGCACAGTGCATGAGACTGCTTTCTAAATTTCCATTTTACTAGCTTCAAAAAGAGAAAATCACAACTAGTACGAAGACAGTAGCTCTCATATTAATGTGGAAATTCTACTATTTTGTTTTTATGCAAAATAAGTGTAAATATGCTCATTAATACCTGCTACAGTTTTCATTAATACCTGCTACAGTTTCTCTTTAAATGAAAGTGTCAGAGTAAGGTTCAGAGATTAAACAGAAGTAATGACTTTTCTAAGCCCTAATGTGTTTGTAGAGGCCATGGGAATAATTTCTCTAGATCACAATAAAAGCAACTGAAGGTTAGGTTAACATCAGAGTACGTGTGAATCGCATGCCCTGAATCATTTATTTGAAATGTAGCTTTTCTCTTAATTGTCACAAACGCAGAAACAGATTTATTTCTGTATGTAGTATTTGCATTTACTGTACAAACATAATTTTGAAGCTCAATAGGTTGCCCATGACCTTTTGAAAATGTAGGTTTCTTGCTTTGTTGTTATCAGTCAAACAGTGTATGTTGTTATTTGTAAGCCAATTATATATACAGAAATGCTTCCTAGATAAATGTTTACATTTCTGAATTTTAGCTTTGCTTTGACAAGCTGTTGCCTCTGTAAACTGAAAATTCACTTTCCAAAGCATTTATACTAATAAAACTCAGTACTTCAAGCAGCCACCAAAAGCAAACAAAAAAGAAATTGAGCACAATCAAATGATACTTGCTAAATATTCAATTATTTTGTACAATATTTTCTAAGCTCTAAGTAGGAATTAAGGAGGAAATAACCTAAGGTATGTTATTTATTGCAATATTAAACTTTCAAAAGCATATAGCGATTCAAGAAAATTATGTAGACACACAATATTCCAATATAGAGAAATACTACATTTAAAAGCCTACAAAAGATTAATTAATTAATCTGACTTTGGCCCCTTGAAGGTTGTACACTAAATTAAAAAAGTATGAAAGCAACATGTTATCCAAGGTTAATAGCAACGTTACTAGGTGACCGTCTAAACCAGGTGTTCTGAATCTTATCATTTAGCATGTTAGAAAATCACTTGACTAGAACAAAATTAAACCTCATAATATTCCTACTCTTCACTTCCCAACCGAGCCACATACATCATTAATAATGCTGCTTTACTCTTTCTTGTTATTATATTCATCATTACCGTTATATTTTTACTATTTCTTCTCCCAACCAAAACTGCTGAGTCAAATAGAGAGAGGTAAGCAGTTTGTTGGGGTTTTGGTGGAGTTCTCTTCCACATGCTCTAAAGAGACACAGGTATTAAAGCCCTCTCTTGAAAATAAGGCAGGAAAGGATACAGGCCCCCGATTCCCCACCTTTTGCCCTGGCTGTAGCCTACCAGGGCCCCAGCAGCTCCCAAAATCCCACACCAGCCTCTCCCAGACAGCATCCTGGGTGCTTTTTCCTGTTATGAGAGAAGGGAAAATTTGTGGTGTCCCCTAACCTGTGTTAAGAAAGCCCACCAGCCCCTTACCATGGAGGGCTGGCCCAGCCCACAGGGTGAGTAGGGAACAGAGATTTGGTATTAAACGAAGGAGGGGTGGTAGCAGAGCACTCTCTCCTCATACTTGAGCAAGAAAGCAAAAAAGTTAGGAGGCCACCTCCTTCCTTAATGTGACCTTGTGTTCTTTTTGCCAGGTTAGTTGCGTTGCCTAATTAGACCCAGCCCAGAAAAATTAGTGCTAATTGCTGCCTGCTTTGGCTACTCATTCAAAGAGCTGGTGGATGGTAGGGGATTCTCTCAGTTAGGCTGGGGGTTCCATAGGCGTGCTGGCTGTGGGGACCTGAGGAGTGGATGTCCTGAAGAAGAGGAGAGTAACACTTGTCCCTCCCTTAGTGCTTTCCCCACAGCCAGGGTGGGAAGTGGCAGCTGCTGGGTGACAGGCAAGGATGTCTTCAGGTCTGTTGTGCTTCTGGAATGGAGTTAGAGGTGAGGAATTTGGGGGCCTGAGGCAGCTGGGGTGTGGGGAGGAGAGGGAGCTGGCTGCCCTGTCTGGTGGCGGAGGTGTGCTGGGGATGGATGGGTCTGTGATCGTGAGAGTGACCACAAGGCTTGTGAAGGCATTCTGGCTGTGCTTCTGCTTTTGGTAAAATGGCTGTTAACTGAGCAAGCATTGATGAAGTAACCTGAGTTGTTGGAACACTCTGCTGGGGGACAGCTGGCTTAATGTGAGCCAGCAGTGTGCCCAGGTGGCCAAGAAGGCAAATAACAACCTGTCTTGTATCAGGAACAGTGTGGCCAGCAGGAGCAGGGAAGTAATGGTGTCTCTGTGCTTGACACTGGTGAGGACCCTGTCCTGTGTTCAGTTCTGGGCCCCTCATTACAAGAAGGACATTGAAGTGCTGGAGTGTGTCCACAGGAGAGCCACCAAGCTGGTGAGGGGTCTAGAGAGGAGGAGATGCTGAGGAAACTGTGTAGGTTTAGTTTGGAGGAGGCTGCGGGGAGACCTCATTGCCCTCTACAGCTACCTGAAAGGAGGGTGTAGGGAGGTCGGTGTTGGCCTCTTCTCCCAAGTGAATAGTGACAAGACCAGAGAAGATGGTCTGAAGTTGCAGCAGGGGACGTTTAGACTGGATATTAGGAAGAATTACTTTACTGAAAGAGCGGTCAGACACTGGAATGGCCTGCCCAGGGAGGTGGTGGAGTCACCATCCCTGGAGGTATTTAAGAAACATGTAGATGTGGCACTTCAGGGCATGCTCTAGTGGACAAGTTTGCAGGGGTTTTTTGTGTGTGTTGGACTTAATGATCTCAGAGGTCCTTTCCAACACTGACAATTTTGTGGTATTGTGGTATGGCTCATGACTTTTGAGGAGATGTAGATGCTGGCATTAGCTGTTACTCTGTTTTTTCTAGAACTGTCTATAAGATAATTAATCTTATTTACTAGCAAAAAAATCTAACAACAGCATTAAGCATGTTTACATTTATTTTAACATCCTCTAGTTGTTGTTAGTCTAATAATTGCTACTAATTATTTTGTGATCACAACTGTGAAAGAAAACACTGTGTAGAAACTCTGAAATGATTTGATGAAATACATTAAAAAAGCTATATAGTGAGAGTTTTCCTTGCAGCCAGACTGGGTGTGCTGCTGCTGATACCAGTGATGTGATATGTTTGAATTTCAGATTGGGGTGAAAAAAATCTCATGAAGAAGTTTAGCAAATTTTTGAGGTTTTGTTTTCTGGGGTTTTTTAAATCCTGTTTCTTTTACACGGGTTGAATTGAATTACATGCACGATTAACAAAGCCAGAATTTGGCCTAGAATCTTTTGAATTACCTTTCCTGTTCTGGTAAAGATCTGGTGTTTTTATTATACTTGCTCTCTGAGTTTCATCCTCTTGCACTTTTAGCTTGTGTTTTTTGAAAGCTTAGGGGCTGAAATTTAGAACACGCTATGGTGAGATGTGGAAGTCCTTTGCAGGCTCCTGGACCGTGAAAGGGAGCTCAAATTCGTAGTCCCTACTTGTAATCAGACAGGTGATAGAGTTGCATTTACTGTTCTATTACAATGGGTTTCATTTGGTCAATTTTTTGTTATTGTAGACTCATTTCCAGTAGTTTATATTTTTCAGTGGATCTAAAAATATAAATTACTTTTATATTAATGGAAAGCTTATTACCCTACCTTTTATTGTTAACGATAAATACTGTTGCGTAACTTGTTTGCTATGAGCAACAAAAAAATGATGGAATATAGTAATAAGGAAAATTTTTTAATCATTAATTTAAATGCCAACAAAATATGCTTTACTTTAGGGAACAGGAGAGAGGTTTCCCCATTCAATGACAAAAATGTAACATTAAAAATCATCAAATAAGGATGCAAAGATTTAGTTTACCTTTGTATTAGGTGAATAGCAACTATAGCATATTAACAACTCCAGCTATATCAGAAACATAATGTAGGTGTGTACAGATACAGGTAAAACCATCAGGCCTCTGGTTCTCATTATGTTAAGCTGCATCACATGCCTCTGAATAGTCTGTGTGAATGACTGATTTTCTGTTAAATAAATAGATTCCCTTATAGTTTGGGGACTGCAATTAATGTTGGAACAACACCAGATGTGCTCTGAAATCTTTTGAGATGAATGGGTAGATTTACAATTCAATTAAATATATTTGTCTTGATGTGTCCAATTATTTCCTAGCATATTAATAAATCCTGATTAAATGTATTAATGCATACACAATATTATATCTGTATAAAATGTTATTGAAAAAATACTGAGTTAAAAACTTTCACTGCAGAATTCGCCTTGCTTTTTGCCTTTTTGATAACAGAAAGGAATATTCTTTTCTTCCTAGTTGGTTTGTTTGGGGGTTTGTTGTTTTTTGTTTGGTGTTTGAGGTTTTTTTACAGCTTGGTAAGGAACTTTCTAGGTGTTAACTTGTACTGATGTTTGCCAAATTGACCTCTTTAGATCTGCAGAAACTGTGCATTTCTCTAGTTGTGGTACTCATTTGTAACAGAAAATAACCTGCAAAGCAGTTCTGAGAATGACATGCAGTGCTTACAAAAATGTAGTGTTTCTCTTTTCTCCTATGTTTAGGTCACGTTGCTGTGCTTAATATGGTGATGAAACAACACAACGTGTTAAACAGTCATAACTGTTGTAATGCTTATAGAGTGCCTGTAACTGCTTTTGGCCCTTTTCTTACTGAACCTGTCTGTGATCTCAGAGTGGCTGTTCAAACTGAAAACATCACTCCAGCTAGAGGCTTTTGTATAGGTTGCAGGGAAATGTTGAGTTACATCTCTAAACTGAAACAGAAAATACATTTGCCAAGGTCTTAGCTGGTTCTGAATGTATACAGGAGACCTAATGTGAATCAACAGAGTCTTTCTCACAGCATTAGCAGTTAGGGTTATGCCCATTAAGATTTCTCTCGAACTAAGTATGTGCATGATAATTGGGAAGGAAAAAAAACATTTCACAATTCTTACATATTCGCTGTCAATAAAATGAAGATAATAGGCTACTTGGTGTATAGCTCTCTACATATAAATTGCATTGATTACCATTCAATCTGGAAGATTCTAACAAGATTTTTTTGTGACAAAATATAAGCATGTATTTTATTAGCAACACAACTTTTTCTAAAATAAAAGTGCCTGGTTGCTTTAATCAACTTTTTCATTGTTATCCAAAATGTATTTGAAATCAAAATATGCTCTCTGAAAAAGAGAATATTCTGTCCCGGTCAGGGAATGAGTGTTGCCACAATAGTCTTTGTTGACTGTAATTTGATGCCTTCTCTTTCTCTCTTCTTTGCTGTCAAAGCATCATGTATCTGTCAGGACTGAGCCCAATCAAGCCAAAAGAATTGCAATTTTTTCATGGAAAGCTTAAGCAAGATCTGTTTTAATCAGCTTTAGGCTGAAACTTTCCTTTTTGATAAAAGTTTAGGGAATGTTCCAATCTTGCTTTGACTGTAAAGCAAGCTGTCTTGTATTGTGATGCCAGATTGCTTCTGAATGTTCTGGCTCTGCGTGCTGCATAGTTTCAACTGAGATTACTAGTTTTTGTTTTACCGTAGTGCACAGTCAGTGTGTTCTTTCTGCACCTGAGATGCTTATTTATACCTGTTGCAGTATTCATGTTGCTTGCTTCTTGCTGTGCAAGATTACAGAAGTTACATTTCCTTTTGCCTTTAGCAACATAACAATAAGTTTTAATGTAAAAGCTGCTTGAAATTTTCTTTATTTTGTACTAGACTATAAAGTGAAAAAATCCTGCCTTTGTTTTGTTATTGTGTTAACATAGTGGTCCTGCATTATTTTTTTTCTTACTCATATTTTTTCCCAAAGGAAAAATCTGCTAAAGGACCGATACAGTTAGAGAATGTCATAGTTAACATTCAATTTGACTTATGTGTAAATTCCCGATGCCTGTATAAAGGAGAAGCAGAGAGGAAAAAAATCATGCACACCAGATCACAACCAATTATGGGTCATTGCTTTGAAATCCAGGGAACCTGGGAGTAAACTCTGCTGGGTTTGGTCCATTAATCTTTCTTAAATGCTAGCATCTCTAAGCAGGAAGTGCAACAGGCACTCTTTTACTATGTTTCCTCTTCTGTATCTTCTTAGTGTTTGAGCCAGTGCCATCTACACCTGCCAAGATATGGTCTATGCAGTTGCTCAAGTAGCACAGTCGATTCAATTGCGTTTTTTATACAATCGCCCTGTCTTAAAGCTGAATGTTTGATCTTCTTACCTGACATAAACATTGAGACTCAAAAGAAGTTAAGCATATTAAATCATCTTTAAGTGAGTCTTGGCTGTGTTTTTCTAATCAAATTTTAATCCCGAGAGAAATTAAGCATTTGCAGTCCTAGTAAGATGACTGGATGGTGTTCCAGCATTGTACCTCAACTGCAAGGCTAAATCACAATTGATCATGGAAATTTTAAGAAATCAGATTAAAAGGAAGAGTTGCTACCCTTACCAAACACTTTTTGTGGGATGGCCTTTCATCCGCATGCAGTATAGTGGGGCTGGAAATTAAAACAATACAACTCTAGCTACTGTTCTTAACATGAGCAGGATTATTCAGAATCTGGGAGGGTATGTCAGAATATAACCTGAACCTGCCTCTGTGTTTGGCACTAAGGCAGATAAGTAATGTTCAGTAAGCTCCGTGGATCTCTTTATGTTCTAGAACAGATTTGTGATCCATTTGTCCACTTCCACAGCCCTTCATGTCTTGAGACATAATTCATATTGCTGAATCAGTTTGACAGCTGGAATTTTCCAATGAAACCAAAAGCACTTTATAACGTCTGGATGAGGTTCTACGAGACATGATTTAGTAGCTTAGTGGGTAGTATTGGTGACAGGAGGACAGTTGGACTAGATGACTTTTAAGTCCTTTGCAACCTTGTGTTTCTATGATTCTATAGTACTGTAAAGAAGTCAGCCCAAAGAGCACTTAGATCTACTTACATTCTGACCATAAGTAGGAACATAAAGAGAATAAGAAGAGGTCAGGGCAGTGGCCTTGATCTTGAGAACAGCTTCTAGTCGTTTAACCATCTGTGCATCTGGCTCAGAGGAGGTATGCAGTTGCAGCAGAGCCCTGTGTGAGTTCTAGGGCTACCTGCTCTTTCCTGCCAAAGACACAGGACTTTTGGCCATTTGACAGTAACGCCTGCCTTAGGGATGCACGTGCTGCTATGTGTTAACGCTCCGTGCCAGCAAGTGGTGCCAGGAATTTTCCATACAAATTTCATATCTTCACCAACCTGGATGGAACAGGCTCTCCTCTATGCACCAAGTGAGAAAGTAGCTCCACTCTGGCATCTCTGTAATTTCTCCAGGTAACAGAGAAGTTCGTTTCAAGACAAGTGGCATCGTCTCGTTTTACTGCTGCCATTTGTGCAGTTCATGAAAGGCAATGTTTTAGTGCTAGGGTCTTCATCAGTGAGCAAGTCTTTTCAAGACTGAAAAGATCCATGAAGTGACAAAGTTCCAATGTAGGTAAAGGAGCAAGATTTATTGTTTTTCCAAATTACTGTAATGAAAAACAGAAAGTTCTAAAACATGCCACGCTGGAACTAATGTTGCTCCCTCTTTACATATGATACAAATCACCCAAACAAAATAAAAAACCAAAGCAGAACATTTTATACACAGTAATTTTGTAAATATATTATCTGCACTTAGTTGTATATACGATGGTTTTATATGATTCTTGCACATTTTGTATACTTCTGACATGAATTATTGAAGACCTTGTGGTGGGGCCTTTTTTTGTGCAGGGTTTGGGAGAAATGACATGTGTGGTAGCATGTAGCAGATCGTATTTTAAATAAGGAGCAAACAAAATATGTTGGCAATCTTTCCTGAAAGAGGACTGAAGGGGTTACCATGGAAATCATTCTAATCTGTGATCCATTACACCAACAAATACTTAATTTGTTGTGATTATTTTTTTTCCTAGCACTAAGTATCATTACAATCTTGCTAAGATAGGCAAGAGTATTGTATTATGTTTTCCTAGACTGTCAACGGCTCTGTGCAGCACAGACCCTCTAAGGGAGTAACAGGGTAGCTTTTGCAGTTCAGTTTTGCACTGAGGGGAAAAAAATTGTTTCTGCATTCACATTGCTCTCCAAACAGCACTTAAGCAACTTCCGAGTTCTTCAGACCTCATTCATAGTAGCTTTTCTGCAACTCATATGAGAAAGATTTGGTTTAACATTTTTTTTAAATAAAATAGCTAAATTTAGATTTTTAACATCTCTGAAGTTTGAGGCAGTTCATGTCATGAGCTGAACTTTACAGCTAAAATCCCTGTTTTATTAAAAGAGGGGTTTATTCAGTGGGGTATAAAGCAATACACTTCCAGCAATATACAGCCAATTTCCAGCTTTGTTGCCCTAACATTTCTTGTAATATTGCCTGAAAAAATATATTATATTTAATAGTTAATTTTTGATTCTGTGTTTAAAAAATTTGCCTGCGCTTGAGAGCTCAGATTGTAGCATAGGCCGATATTTCTTGTGCAGCCTGTGTACATCCCTACATTATTTTGCTTAGGAAAAATTTACTGAAGAATAAAGTTTCATGGCAATAGCAACATTGCACGTGATTTCCAATGAATTGATTGCAAAATACTTTTGTTTATTCACTGTACTATGATAGCAGCATCACATTTTCCATCCACTTGCAGATTCTTCAAAATAAACCTTTCAAATTCTTTATACTTTGTCTTCTAGGCCAAGGTCTATTGAGAAGAGCACTCAGTTGACAGTTTTTGGGTAGTTTTGTTGTTTGGTTTTTTTAGTAAACCAATTTTAAGTTTCATTACTGGTTAAACAGAAACTTAAAATTTCCAGTAGAGAAGGAGTACTGGCAAGGAAAGCATTTTGAGGGTAGAATTAAAATAGATCAATTCCTCCTCTGTTTGTGGCTATGAGAAGAATTGATTTTAAGGGTATTTCAAATGAGGTGGGAAGCTTATAACTTCACCAGAAAAGGCAGCGTGGTGTTGGAATAATAATTGCAATGTTTGCCTTAAAGGTCAATTATAAAAGTAAGCAACATTTTACTTTTGTGTTTTCATTAGAAAGCTACTCCATTTTTACCAAAATGTTTGGGTTTTTTTAAAGTCTAATACAACTTGTGCATTTGCACATTATTTTTTATTTGCATGATATTACCAATAAGAGCAATATAGACAATATTCTTGTACTATAAAGTTGGGCATTAAAGAAAAATATAGGTATATAGACCTTTAATAAGACTTGAATTCAGCTTTGCTGTGGGCAGACCTCATTAAAGTCTGCGGTGGCAGCATGCTGACTTCTGTAAAAGGACATGTATTGGCTCTAGGACTCTCTAAAGCTTTGCTAAAGTAAAAAGTACTATTTTCCTCAAAGAATCTCTGCGCGTTCAGTGCATTACTTGTTTGGGTAAGTATTTCTGCATCAAGTAACGTGTACAATTCTACTAGTTTACTTATCTGCTTGCTCTTTGCTTATATATATGCACCATAATAACACTTAAATCGGTGGGTTATTTTTTTCAAAGATATATTGATGGTTTACATTTCTAAAAGGAATAATTATGTTGCAGTACTTTAAAAAAAAATCTACATTTTATAAAAGGCTGTTTTCTTTTAAATCTAGGCTGTTGAAGTATAATTTTGGAAAGTTGTGCTGTTTGAACATGCAATCCCAACAATAGACATTATTTCAATTGTAATGTGCAGAATGTCTTTAAATAAAACTCTCCCCCTTTCAAAGTCTGTCTAAGGGCCTTCAAGAGAAGGAAAAAGCAGTTGAACTGTGGCACTAGCCAAATAGTATCTGTTGTAACTGTAAAGGCATCACACCTCTGTTGCTTGTTTGTCTGTAGCCATGGATTTTGGGCTGACAAAACTACAATCTTTTAGCCAATAGCATTTCAAAGAATGAATTTCTACGCAGCAGATTCTTCCATGTGCAGCCCATAGTCAAAGTGTGTTCCACCAATCTGAACCAGACACTGGTAGTATGAATAGTTATCTCTGTTCAGAGTGTCAGTCTGCATAAAGCACCTAATGACCCTCAAGAAACAGCCCAGTTGTGGCCTTAAGTGGGATCTTGGGAAGTAGGTGGCAGAAGCAGAAGTCACTCCATGTGTGGACTGTCTGAGATAAAACTCAGCACTGTAAGGATTACACACACACACACACACACACACACACACACACACACACACAAAACCCAAACAACAAGGAGAAAAAAAAAAAAATAAAACAAAAAACCCCATCCCAAACAAACTAAACAAAACAAGAAAACCAACACCAACAAACAAACAAGCAAAAACCCAAACAGCAACTTTGTGCTTTTTTTTTTTTTTGTTAGTCAACTTTTAAAATAAATTAGCTTTTCCAAATAATTAGCTGGGAGGTCTGGCACATTTGCACATTTATATGGACATCATGTGTATTCCACTAGGACAAATTCACCTCTGTACAGAGGCAAAGAGGAACCTGATGAAATTCAGCAAGGGCAAGTGTAGGGTGCTGCACCTGGGGAAGGAATAACCCCCTGCACCAGTACAGGTTAGGAGCTGACCTACTGGAGAGCAGCTCTGAGGAAAAAGACCTGGGAATCCTGGTGGACAACAGGATGACCATGAGCCAGCAACATGCTCTGGGGTGGCATCCTGGGGTGCACCAAGAAGAGTATGACCAGCAGGCCAAGGGAGGTTGTCCTGCACCTCTACTCTGCCATGGTGAGGCCTCATCTCTGGAGTACTGTGTCCAGTTCTGGGTTCACCAGTTCAAGAGGGACAAGGATCTGCTGGAGAGAGTACACAAAAGACCACGAAGATGATTAGGGGTCTGGAGCATCTCTTTTATCAGGAAAGGCTGAAGGACTTGGATCTTTTTTACTTTGGAGAAGAGAAGACTGAGGGGGGATCCGATCAATGCCTATAAATACTTAAGGGCTGCCCAGAGAAGTGGTCCACCTCTCTAGAGACATTCAAAAACACTCCTGGATGAGTTCCTGTGCAACCTGCTCTGGGTGGACCTGTTTTGGCAGGGGGATTGGACTAGATGATCTCCAGAGGTCCCTTTCAACCTCATACATTCTGTGCTTCTGTAACAGTAAAACTACAAACAACAAAATAGCTTGGTAGCAGATTGGCAAAAATTGTGCTGCAACATTCAAAGCAGGTTATTGGGTTAGCTTTTACTTACATGGTATTAGTTTGATTACAAAGTTAGGGGTTTTTTCCACATTATAGGTGGGCTGTTTAATAAAAGTTTTTTAATGCTGTAAGAGGGGGGAGGAGAGAGGAACTAGGACAGTAAGTGTGACCATATCTGACTATGCTGGAAAAACTGTCTGCACAGTTCTACCTTTAGAATGAGTAAAATGTTGGAGTATTCACTTTAAAACTCAAGAACCCACACCTCTCCCCAGCAAGCTTCAAGTTGATAATTGGACTAATGTTGAGATACAACTGTTCTGACCCGCATCATACTTCTTGTCAATGTGCTCTGTTGGTGTTTGCTCTACTATGTTCTAATCCTAAGCTATAAACACGTTAGCACTCATTGCTCAACATTTAGACAGCAAGCCTTAATGAGGCTCTTTAAGTTATGTCATAAAGGGAGTGTAAGTAGGAGTGACAGACCTAGACCCCTTTAAACTACGCTTTGCTTCCTTCGCTCTGAACTGAGCAAGAGAAAAAGTTTACCACCTGGGTTCTGATGCATTTACTAGCTTATGCAAGATGGCCATTAGTGCTCATCAGAAGCAGTTTTTCTGGGTTTGTTCATTTTCTTTTTAATATGTTGTCATTTACGAAGAGATAAGCAGTCTGTAAATGTAAAGCCATGGGTTTTTTTTAGAATACTTACATAAACAGCCACAGCTTCTCAAAGCATTGAAGGTCATTAAAATTTAATGCTGTGTAAAGTTCAATGATCAATGTATCCATTTAGTAAACATACCTTTTTGTACAAGCTTTTAGCTCTTGTCTCTTATTAGTATTCAGGTGGAATCATTACTGAAATATTCCAAATACATATTTTAAATGAAGCTTTTGAAAGCTTCTTCTGGCTTTTAAGTTTATACTCTTTAAATTACTAAAAGGTTCTTCTAATATGTGATGTAATATTTTGCAATGTCTGTTTATATAATGTTTTTCTTTCATTCTACTCTGTTTTTTTGCCTTTTGAAGCAGTTAGAAACAGCTGTAACAATTAATTTTTTTTTAAAATGCAGAGCTTTCTTTTGTTTGGCCACAATATAAATTGGACACTTAAAACTAACAAGCTGAACTCTTTTATTGCTTAAGTATTCTTAATATTTAAGTCTAATAAAGATCATATTTTGCACAGCAATAGTCTTTTTTCAGTTCTGTCTCTTGTTCCAGCTAGACTTAACTACCTTTGTACCCCATTGTAATGTCCATGGCCTCATAAAACCTTGCTACTAGATAGACAGTCTTCAGCCTACCTCTTAAAGACATTATCAAGATTATTGCAGTTTAGATATTTTCTTCAACAGAGAATTCTAGTGTGATATTGGAGATGGAAATAATGTGTAACTGTCCATCTAAATCTAGCTCATCTCTTGTTTAAAACTGAAAAAAATATTTTTCTTTAGGATTGGATCTTATAAGGGGGTTTTATGAGCTGATCATTCCACTTTACTGGATTCTGCAGGATTGAAGTATCTCTCCATTGCAGGCTTCCTGTGAAGAGTATACTTGATTCAGAATTTTCTTCTACTACTGAAACAAATGCTGTTCTGGAATCTCTGTATGAAGTTAAAAGTAGTATTCATTAACTAGACAAGCAATTAATTTAATCTTCTCACTTGTCTGTCTGTGCTTATAGATAGCTATCGGTTTATTAACTGTGTTGAGCTGGATGATCTCAATTTGAACTTTCATAAGAAAGCTTAAATAGAAGGAATGCAACTCAAAAGATGGTCTTGACAGATGCTTAACTGAATGTGTATACAGAGAGAAAATGACCCTCATCGCTTCAAGTCACTGTTTAAGTATATTGTGGTTCAGTACAGATAAGCTGACGTTCTCCCTCTGGGGCAACAGAAACCCATTTGGAGAGGTGATATTGGACTGACAACTGAAAAACAGATCTTTGGTCCTTCATAGGTCCTTCCCTCTGAGTGCGTGTGTGTGGTTATGTGCATGTATACACTGATATAGAGAGATCATAGAATTGTCTAGGTTGGAAAGGACCTTTAAGATCATCTAGTCCAACCATCAACCTAACTCTGATTTGGGAAAAAAAAAAAAAATCACTAAACCATGTCACTATGCACTATGTCAAATACCTCCAGGGATGGTGTTTCAACCATTTCCCTGGGCAGCCTATTCCAAGGCTTAATAACCCTTTCCACGTGAAAAATTTTCCTGATATCCAGTCTGAACCTCCCCTGGTGCAATTTGAGCCACTTCCTCTTGTCCTATCATCTGTGACTTGGGTGAAGAGACCAACCCCCGCCTTTCTACCTGTAGTGCTGCATTGGGTTGTTGTGACCCAACATATGCAAATGTTTACAAATATCTGTTTGTAAAATTGATCAAACTGTATGTGTATTGATGCAAATATACAGACACCATTGAACAAGAATGAATTTAAACATTAACGAACATTCAGGGCTAAGTGTTCCAGATCCTTATCATGCCTCCAGCTGTGTTCATGAGCAATGGATGGAGTTTGGCAGACTGGCTTCCAAGTATAATTACTCAATCAGTTTCACCAGGATTGATAATAAATGTTAAACTGTAGGTGAAAACTAGAAGCTATTTTTCAACATTTGGTTTTGAATTACTATGGCTTATTTTCCTTTTAATTAAAAAATCAAACCAGGTGTCACCGTTTAAAAAAATCGATGGGAATGTGTTTCTTATCACTGGGATGAAATTATTATTTTTCCTCGAGTCAGCTGTATTTTTTCTGTTTGCAATGAGTAACAAGGCTTTTCTCAGTCTGTCTCACAAACACGCACTAGCAGTTCTAATCCCTTATATAAGAAATTAGGTCCCCGGTTCCATCCAAGTTCCAATAATAAATATTTTCAGATAGAGGGCTTGGATAGTTAATTTGGCTAATCGTGATTATCTAGACTGACTGTCTGTCAAAGAGATTAAGTGATACTTTTTTCTATACCTGAATTACCATATGGTCAGAATTGTTTTTCAGGCCAAAAGAAAGTAAACAAAAAGGGTTGGTTTTTTTTTGTCTTTCACTACATGAAGTATATACTGACTATTGGCAGCGATGAGCGCTGACATGATATCACCTTTACTTGGCCAAGAGCACAACCTGCTGCTCAAATTTCATCAGATTCTCTGTCTTTAAGGTTAGGTTTTGTCTATGGTTGAGGTGTTTCAGCATTTGTGATTGAATTAGACTCGGGCTGTTAAAAGCTCCATGATTCAGCCTATCTTATGACACTGCCATACTCTGCAGAGAGCACGTGCCAAAGATTTGTGTGCTTTGCTGTCTGTATATAGAATACACTAGGCATTTTAGGAGTCTTTCTTCTTGCCTTCTGTAGGATCATGCACTATATAGCGACGAAGGATGAGTATGCTCTGTGAGGCGTGTGCTGGTAAGAATATTCACTGTAGAATGATTTGCCACGTTGGTAACGATTTCTTTAGGCTGTGCCCAGGCTGCTGCAGGCACTTGTTTATGCTTTCTTCTCTACTTGATTTTTGTTTTAGGGCTTGCTTCTTCTGAGATTTCATATTCTCTCAGTTGGACTTTATTTAACGGCTCAAAAGATAGTGGGGCCAGCAGTGCCTGGAGCTGCCCGAGAGCAAGGTTTCTTTCTTCTTAGCTTTAGAGATAAGCAGCACCTGTATTCTATCCATTTGCTTTCTTTCATTGTTTTCTAGATCAAAATCTGGGCATCTGAAGGTCAATGAATTACTTGATGTGTGAATATGCAGTTGTTTCACTCTACTGCTGCTGTCACGGCTAAATAAAGCATTCTTTCTTTGCTTAAATTTGGGAATGTGTATTCCAGCAGTTTGCAACATGACTAGAACTGCATTCCTTCAGATGTGGCTTTACAGAAGTATAGACTGCTCTAGAATCCAATTCACCTCTTGTGGATCTATTCCCTCAGGAGAAAGCGTGAGGAATCTCATTCCTGTAACTATTATTATTACCTATCTCCCTGGATCTCGCATGACAGATATAACTTTGCATTTGCACAAAACAAAATGTATCTTTTTCTAGAGTAACTAATGTACAGGCCAGCACCTCAAAGAAACTGCTTTGTACTGAAGTTCAAGAACTTCATTCTTAGGCATTTTGTGCCTGAGGGTAGTTTGTGCTTTTGAATAACTGCCTGCGGAGTTGTTAAGCTGCACTGCTGGGGAAAGCAACAAGGAGAGGAAGACCTCAAGGGAGAAGATATGAGATGTTGTCAAAATTCTATTTTTACATGTAATTTTGCAGTCAGAATTCTGTTGCACTACTAGAGTGCACCCTTCTGCTCCAGTGAAGCCTCCTGTGCCTTCACTCCACTGATAGGTATGAACAGACTGAGTCATTTACAGTTAACACTTTCAGGTTAGCGTTAGGTTAGTTTTCAAAGAGAAACAATATTTTTCATTTACTATGTAAAATAATTCCTGCAATAATGACTTGTATTTTGCTGTATATACTATTGCTCTGGGGAGTTGAAATTTGTCCTGTTGAAGTGGGGGAATAGTTTCCGTGGTAAAAAAGCTTTATTCAAGTCCCATGTTGCTTTTAGGACCTGTATGAAGACTACCATTCATGATGTGTACAAGAACGTTTATCCTTGGCTCCAAATGAGTTTTGGCAGATTTTGTGGCTCACCAATCAGGAAAAGATTAGGCTGATTTGTGCAGGGGGTTAATATAGGTGAAGTTTTCCAAAATGGTGAAATGTAACTCAAGATGGGCTCTCTATAAAATAAAAATGTAAGCACAAAAGAATAGAGGTGATCAAAACTTCATGAATTCTACCATTTCTGTTACCTTCAGTATCCAACTCCAGAACATCTGTCCTGAAAATTTCAATTAGGCACTGGTCAGTGAGCTGTTTATCCCAGGGTGCTTTTCAGCATATTAGAATTGATTAGCTGGTAGAGCAAATGATAATCCTTAAACATGCCTGTGGGCTTTGTTTTCATCTGCATTTAAAAATTATTTTCCTGGATTTTTTTTTCTCCTAGCATTGATTTAGAGTAACTTACTATATAACGCAATGACTCTGGATATATCCAGATTTATTGGATGCTTGGGTAATTAGGAAGTGTAAATTATTCCATTTAAGATCCCAGAGTATGCAGGTGAGATGCTAGGCAGGTTCTGCTGGCTGCAATAAGAAGGGCAGTGCTGACAGCAATATATTACTGGTGCCATTGGCACTGTCAAAATGTTATGATATGAGAGGGAGCCACAGTGATACTGATGATATTAGGACCGTTACTGGCTTGCATATGTCAGATAGCTCTAAGTTACAGATACCTCACAAATAGGTCATAAATTCTTATTTTCTGCTAAACCTGAGTATTAGTATGCACAAATAGTTTAGCTAATGGTATAATTAAGTGAAATCAAAGATGATGGCAGCAGTCAGGAAGGGCAGGGAAAAGGTCATGCAACCCAGAAACAGATTTGTCTTGTTGAAACTAAAACAGGGTACCGTGATTCTTTTTTCCTGTGATTGATACTAGTACCTAAATGCTTAAATAGCATATGGGCCCCATGACCTTGCCTGTTCTTTAATTCACTTACTTTTAGGCAAACACACTCATTCTGCTTTGGTCTAGGCCTCTGTAAATTGTATCTGAAACATCTCTGAATCTGTATACTGTGTAAATGGATGCAATAAGGGAAATCTGGATTTCAAGGGCTTGAAAGCATGTTTTTCAACAGAGTTCCATAATTCAATAGACTTCTCTGTTCTTTGTGTTGCTGACCACAAATTCAAACGCTAAGGAACAGGTGTGACACCTAGGAATACCAAGTTCATTCTCTTATTTCATTTAACGTAGATCAAACTTTTCAAAAACTATCTCTATCTGAACCAGTGAGAGTAGAATCAAATTTTATTGCTCCATGACTAACTGAATACTCATTTGATGTCTTTCATAATTTTCTCTTAATTTTTTTAATAGCATTTTGTAGACGCAGGAACCTACTTGTGGTTAGTTTGATTTGGGCTTATCTCTGTTTTCATTGAATTAATAGCTGAGAGAGTGGCATTTCTGTACACACTTCAAATAGCAATCCATAAAGGAAATGGAAGAAAAATTCAAACAGTTTGATGCAGTTTACTATAACTGATAGTCCTTGGGAGACGACTGAATAAATAATAGTAGCCTAAACCACTTTGTAAACTTGGTTCGAAAACCTTTAAAATGAGAAAATAAATCTCATTCTCTCACAGGCGAGGTTTGTTGGTTGGGCTTTTCCCCTCTTGTCCTTGCAGAAGGATGTAAGTTGTTTGTTAAGTACAGCCATAGAGTTAGTCTGCAGACTACTTTACCCAAAACAAACAGTCTTTGTTCTTACCTTTCAAGTCTGCAATCTGGTAGGTTAGATGTGCATGACAGGATTTTGATAAGTAAATGCATAATAAAATGTGTTTAGACTTTCTTTTCCCCCAATGTATTGTAATGTCAAAAAAAAGCTTGGCAGTTACTTTAACTTCACTGTGGTGGGTATGCACATAATTATTCCTCATCCTTGCAAATGTAAAAAAAAAAAAAAAAACCCTTGAACCAAACAAAACAAAACAACAACAACAACAACAAAAAAAGAAAACCACAAAAACAAAAACCACCAAACGACTTTGTTGCTGGCCAGGATTAAAATTGAATCTTGCCTTGCAGTGGTGACTTGAAGAAAGGAGCTAACTTTGGTGGTATGATTTTCACCACCTAGCTATTCAACTCATCTCATTCACTCAAAGTCTCTAACTGTTTTGAAAATAAAATGCAGGGAGGCAGGATTTTTTGAAGCCTATGTAGCTCTCATTACCTTCTACTGACCTTACACTCAGGAACTCCATGTCTGTCTTTATGCTGCCTTTTTAATATGTTACAGTGACTGTCACACACTGAGAACAGAAATATCTGCATTGCTGTTTTCTTTAGAATTATGCATAAATAAAATTTAAAGCTGTAATGCAAGGACTGAACAGATCATTAAAAACATGAGAGAGCTACTATTTCAAAACTACTAGATATGCTAGAGTGGCAACTACTGATGTGCTAGGAAGCTAGCAAGAAGGGAAGGGTGGAGGGCTGAAAGAAAAGGAGAAGTGATGGTCAGGGTAGCGGTCAGAGAAAGTGGAGGGGGGAAAAAAAATCAGACCAAAGCCTTCACTGACACAGTAGCTGTGTGAATGGCTGAATCTGTAGTGAGGAAGAGCCTTGATACAGGGCTGAGAAGCAAGCATGACATCAGGAGAAGGAAACTGAGAGTTTTAAAGGATGACCACTGATCTCTCAAAATAAAGAATTGCTATGATGAATAGAAAAAGAATAATCAGGAGACCAAAGGAAAAATAAATGAGGGCAGTAAGCAGAGTAGCAAAAGAACTTGGGATTTTAGGAAAAGAGGAGTTGCTTCACTGAAGAGAAGCAGGAGATTAGTAAGAGAGTTAAAAGAACATGGGAGAACAAGTCACTGCCATAAGAAATGGGCAACAAAAGTATCTGTTGAGAAAGAGATAAACTTGTATGTGGAGCAGGAGCTGCAAACAGCCTTGGGTCACGGCGACTCTGAGGATTCCAAAATAAAATTAAGTGGTACAGGTCAAGTTGTTGAGGAGAGGCAATTGGAGAATGTCAGGAAAGGTATTTTGTGATCTGTATGACTTGATATGATGTAGAATGAGATTCAATAGCTCGATTCATGTCAATTCACTTTTCTTTGTCCTTCATTTTAATTCCTCACTTTGCTCCCTGCTGCTCTTCAACCAGATGTGTTTCTCATCTTGCTTTTGCCCAACACACTCCACTGGCTCAGATAGAATCCTTTTGCCTGCACTGGGGTCTTTTAACTCTCCAACAAAGCCTTATGCAATTTTATGATTTCACTTTGTAATTAATGTTGTGGGGTTGGTGGTTGTTTTTTTTTTCCTGTTTACTGAGGAAAGAATTACATTTTTCTTCCACTAGAAGTGAGACTTAACTTTGCATAAATCAAAGCAGGTACACAATACTGTATGGTGAGCCAGAAACTGCTGTTACCAAATATGAAAATCCAGGGTTTAAACAGTAAGTTACTTTACATAAATCAAAGCCATCCTATCTAATACAAGTATCCTTTTCATAAACAAATTGCTACTGATATGCAGTTAATCTATTAAATGGTTTGCATTAGTTCAGAGACTTCATCTTTTTATGACAAATTATTTTTCTAAGAGACCAAATCTACTTTATTATCTTCCCAAAACATGAGGCAACTATTAATTAGAAACATCTTCTTTTCCTTACCAACAAATAATCTATAGCGTGTTTGTTGCAGTGAAGTCTTAGCAATGCCAGCTTCTAGCTCTGATTTCAGAAATTACCTTTCTGTATATAGAAGCAATCTTGGGAACTACTGAGCAATTGTGACCTCTGCTGGAAGCCTTAAAATTGATTCTGATAGATAGCAACCACTGGAAATCAGCATTATGGTTACTTTAGACACTGATCTGCAGTGTGCTAGGCACTGTACAAATGGATTCAGAGGTTGTAGCTGCTCTGAGGAACTTACAGGATAAATAGAAAAGGCAAATACAACATAAATAGAAAATATAAATTAAACCAAACAGGTTATCAGTGGCAAGACTACACAGAGAATCTGTCTGCCTCTTAGACTGCTTGTGCTACCTTTGAAATAGTGTAAGATATTGATGAATGGTCCCCATGCTTATGGACATGGCTATAAATATTCTAGTAAGACAAATACTCCAGAGTCATAGTTTGGAAAAAAAACCTAACCCTTCAGGATTCTGTATAATTATTTCTAAATACAGAAGTGAAACAGGAGAAAAAAACTTTGTTCAGGAAGAGATTCAGTAATGAGTTTCTGCTCAAACGTTATGGTAGTTGTACGTGTGTGACAGGAGCTTTTTATGGAAGTACCGAGACACATATAATCATTGATCCGGAATTGCCTTGAGCCATCCATTCATGATTCTAGGCCAGAGTAAATTCTGAAATGCTCACAATCCCAGTTGAGGCTCTGCTTCAGCATGAGATAAATGTAAAATAAAAAAAAAATTTCATTTATATTCTTGAAAGAGACATTTACATTTGACAATTTGCAACGAAGAACAAACTGATCATGGGGTTTTAAAAGATGTAAATGAATTTACCGCTTTTCTTTGAGTGGAACATTTGCCATCCTGAACATATGGTTCATTAAGGCTTCAGCAACTGTTTACTGTGGTTAAAAACAGGGTTGTGGGAATTCTAAGAAGCAATGCAGTAAGATCAGAACTCTTGATGTCAGAAGGCCCTGAAGCCAAGGCTGTCTTGCTTTTCCCACTGCATCGTTGCCCTCTGTAATTATCTCTACAATGCTTTACATGTTATTTTTTGAATGTCTTTATATTGTGATTGTTTCAAAATCCAGGCATGTTAGTAAGACTATTTTATGTACAAGCATCATATAATGAAAAATTATATGATGAAACCAGTTGTGAAATAGCAATAGTTTAGAACAAATACTAGCCCACTTATTGGATGGGTAGGCCTGGTTGTCATACTTGAAGGAACGAGTTCATTATCCAAATTAAGTCTTTAGGCTCTATTTGAATAAACAGGAAAGCTACCATTGATTTTTTTCGCTGAGTAATGAGCTTAGCCCTACATAGGTTACAATCTACAAATAGCTCTTTTAGGAGAAGGGGATAAGAGGTAGGGAAGAGTCAAGAGATGGGATGCCTGACTATGATAGGGAAACTGTGAACCCTCTGCCTATTCTTTATCCTTGCAGCAAAGTAACTGGGAATGGTGGTGTCATTTCTTTAAATTCCCAGAAAGAGAAAATATTTCAGAGAAGACTTAAAAGTTTCTTTACTCATGACAGATATGAAATAGGAATGTTTTTCTCTTTCTCAGAAAGCTAAGTCTTCGGGCAGTCATTTTTATCAACTTATATGATACAAGCCAAATATAAAAATAATCACATGGTTTCTTTCCTATGGATTTTAATACACACACACGCGTGGTTTTTTTTAATGGGTGTTTAACCATTAAACCTTTTACAGAGACCTTCAAAGGTGCTTTTGTGTCACACCCTTAATAATCACACTTCAACAATATGCTCTGAATTACTTCAGATCCTTCCAGTACAGCTGTTGAAGTTATGGTTTGACACAGAGCTAGTTGCATGTAATTTCATAACATCTGTTTATGCAGAAAGAAGAAAATCTGTTTTGTGTAGATTCTCTTAGCCTTTGCAAAAATACTAAATAATTAATATGGACTGCATGATAGGGGTCACAACTGATGAAGGTGGTTGACTGGATTACCATTGTCCACAACCCACTTTGACTTTTAAATTTATTTTTAAATTTTTAATACAAGCTTACTTGACTTCTAGAAGTATATAAAAATGGTTTCTTTCCTCTACCATTCTCTTCCAGTGTATTTCCCTGCCTAAGACTATCTGCTTGCAACACAGTTTCTCCAAATACACCTAGGATATTTTAAAATGGATAGACGTTATTTTTCCTGTATCTGTGGTAAAGTGTGAATGTACCTATCTCTCTTGACCCACTATCTTTTAATACGATAGTTTTATTTGATAATTTGCAGCCTTGTTCCCTTTCCCTGAAGGAAAGCGTTCACAAAACAATTTCACACAATACAGTAATTACTTTCTCCCACTGTCTTTGAAATAATTTGCTTTTATGGATAAGGTCTATACTTTGGCAGAGCATACATGATATATATAAAGTGTTACTTCTCACTGGGTATCTCAAAAATATTGTTGTGCTTAGATGAAATGTTTTTTTTTTTTAAGTTTCCTTCCTGTATTCTGTCCTATAAATTCTGGCAGAAATGATGGTAGGCATGTCTGTGCACTGATAGTTACGTAGGTGGGTGAAAGCGGTCCTTTCTTTGGAATACCTAATTATTTAATGAAGAGCTGAACTATCAAAATGATTTAGCCAATGCTAAGATTTGGAATGTTATAGGTTTGGAAGGTTACAGGAGATAATTTAATTCAAACAGTATACAGAATGAAGGGAAACAGATTTGTTTCTAGGCAAACAAACCAATAAATGGCTTGCTTAGTAATAGATACACTAGTTTAAGCCAACATTTCATCTTATCCCACATATTTCTGTGCTAGGAGATGGAAAAGTATGATGGAACAAGACCTAACAGGAAACAGCAAGTTGGATTTTCTTGGGTAAATCCCCCTCACCTTTATCAATAAGAAGTACAGGGATTTTTATAGCTAGAAGCTGTTGGACTATGATATTTAATAGCAATTGAAAGGCATTCTTTCATGAATTTCTATTATCCTTTTTAATTCATCATTTCCTGTTGATTTCCATGGCAAACACAATTTATGCTTAATATAAAAAATCCTTTTAATTACAACATCCAAATATTTTAAAATCTATTGCCTGTTAATTTTGCTGACTAGCTTGAATGCTCCATGTTCACATTTTTCCTCACCGTTTATTGATTTCCTTAGCCACCTGTGTTCTCAGTAGAAGGATCCTAAGCACTGCATTGATCTAAGTGAAGCCCATTAATACTCTACCAAGTCCAGTCTGGCTCATCTTCTCTAAGGTGAACAGAATTGTGCCTTGTCCTAACTGAAAATATAATCTCTAAACACACAGTGAAAAAGAAAGAAATTGTGTTGGTGTTGATAAGGTTGCATCAGCGCCCTAGCATGGCAGAGGCATTAATGTGGTATGAACAGGCTGCTTTCTGGCTGAAATCTTGGTCAGTTGTTACCTGATTTATAAATATGTTCTCGCACTTTTTGACAGACCAGTGGCTTCAGCCCTGACATTTTGGCAAACATCCAGGTTACATAGAATTTCTTCATCCTTTTAGGCAGATGCTGTATATTCCACGCTTCCTATTTCAAAGCATTTATCTGTGGAGAGAAATCCAACAGAATTATAATGTGCTAATACTGACATAGCTGAATGGATGCAAGCAGGAATTCTGCTATTTAACTAATAAAGCTCTTTTTCATTCTGGGGAATGGATTTGTATATAAAATTAATGGTAGTGTTGTTATTCTTGAATGAGATTCTCATATAAGGAATTAGGCTAACGTCATGCTAAAATTAATTACAAATCAATCAAGAGATTACTATTTTAATTATTAACATCGCTCTTTAGAAAATACAATATTTATAAGGGTTTGGCCTACAAAGTATTCCAGACTATTATAATTCTTCTTACTGATTTACTCTGCCTAATACCGCTTTACTAAATATAAGAAGCAACTTGAAATATTTGTTTTGTGCCCATGTCAGTGACAGCCTGCAAAGAGAAAGGCAATAGCTGACCTTTTCATAAAAAATGGGACTTGTAGAAATTAGAAAGTAATTGTAAGGCTCATCATTTGTAGCAGAACTTTTGCCAATTGCTGGATTGAAAAGCTTTATCAGTTAAAAAAATTACTTCTCCAACCTCATTTTATAGGTTTTGATATGCTTTACAAATGAAGAGATGTCTCAAGTGTAGTATGAGATTTTATTGCTTGGCTTTGCAGGGGGGATTGTTTGCTTGTTTGTCTCTGCTTTCAAACCAAGGAAAGTGTTTCATGCATTAGTGTCTTGCAGGGATGAAGACAAGGAATGCTGTATCTTTTGAAATTGCAATGAAAAGCCTGCAACTAATTTTTCTTTCCCATGAAATACAGGATAGCAAAAGGAATTATGTCATTTCAAAATGTGTATTAGGATAAAATTGAGATCTCTTTGAATTTACAGTGGCATCTACACAGGACTTGCACATAGAAGGATATTAGTCCTCATTTCTGCAAGAATGTACTTTTTTGAAGCATTTTAGAGGTTTTGCAGTAATTTATTAGATCCAGCTTTAAAAATTGATTTTTCCAAATCAGAGACTCTTGATTTTACTATGAGCTTGGGTGCTGAACAGACAAGTAGAATGAGATGGGACTAGCCTGATGAAATACCTAAAATCGGAGAGTAATCATGCCAGGCTCCCTTTGGAATTACAGCTCAGAAAAAAAATGTCTAGCCCAGTCTTTAGAGGAGCTCATCTGTCACTGAGCTTAATGTGACTGCATGCCCAACCAGAGTCCCTTTAACTGACGGGCCTGAATTAGAGTCAATCTTACTCAAAGATGGTAGCTGAAGAATATTCTTGGAGACTTCAAGGCAGGATAGTACCTACATTTTATTCGGTCTGTGAATAATTAAAATACTTAGAAATACAGGGTCTCAGCTTTCTGACAGATATAGGGTACATAGTCCAAAAGGGGCCATAGACTAGTTTTTGCCACAAGCCATGCAGTTAACCTTGCAGATCAACTGAAAATACGATTTTTCTATAAAGATGTACTCTCAAATTGTGCGCAGCTTCACTCATCTAAATCTCAAACTACAAAGTCTATGTAAAGTCTTAGTAAAGACCTAATACCAGAAGTATATATTGTGCACTCTGACAAAAAAAAATGCAATGGTGGGGGTGAAATACTGGAAACTGAGAAAGCTTTTCCCTAATGTGAGGTATGAGACAGATTTTGACTGACAAATAACACAATTATCATTAAACCCTCAGCAGGTGAGAAGGTGAGGTGGAAGGAAATGTATTTCTCAGCTTGTGGGCATTTTGCCTGAAGCAGAGCACTGAAGACAGTAAGTACAGACTTACTTAAGTAATATTTTATACATGATGCTACTTTCCCTAGTTCCACTAGGTTTTTACATTAGTATTCTGAGTCGTCTGCACTTCCTCTGTGGAGGAAGTGTTCTCTAACTTTGGCAACAACAGTTTTCCAGCTCTAAGCCTAATAAAAATAGAATGCAAGAGAAAAACCTTTTATTTGCTGTGCTTCTGTTGCTGGAGAGCCAGCAGAGGGAGCTTCAGTAACAAACACTCTTCCCAGTGCTTATTAATAATACAAAGATACGTAAACAAATAAACAAAAATCTACCATGATAACCTATTCCCTGTAGGAAATGGGATGAAAAAGAAAATCTGTAGCTGTTGAATGGAGAAGGATAAAATCAGTAGAGAAAGGAAACTTTTCTAGTAGATGAGAATGCACTGAAACTAACAGCAAAAAAAAAAAAAAA
>VXBJ01001562.1:76149-105620 GCA_013400055.1 Nycticryphes semicollaris
AAAAAAAAAAGTGTCTTAAATTTTAGGAATCTCTGTCAAATTTATAGGCATAACTTGTATTGCTATGGTTGTTTTAGACTAGTCTTCATACCAAGGAAGCTTATTGTTGAATTTGTTTGCTTTTCCTTTTTTTTTTTTTTTTTCATGAATGCTCAATGAAAAGCCAAGTGCCGAGTTATTACTTTACAGACCATTGACTTACGGGTCCTGGGACTTTAGGATACCTGGGATATGTTTGTACTGTGCTTTCTAATGCATTACAATAATATCTAAGAAAGTTCTAAGTCCTTTTATCTCTGCACCTGTCTCAGCAGGGCCATCAACCCTGTAGAAAGTAAGAGATGAACAAACAGGAAAATAATCTCCATCTCTTCTTCAAGGAGCTACATGAGGTCACTCAGTATCTGACTTTTTCAACTTAGGCAAGCAAATACTGTGCTCCAGGATCACTTGTCAGATCAGTGACCAAGCTGGGTGAACTCTAGTTCAATTTGTGTGTGTCATGAGCACAGCATCTTGTTTCAAGTCTATAAAGGTTTGCCTATCGCTGGCATCCTTGAGGAAAATATTCCGGGAAAAGATTGAAAGATCTGGAAGAGACATGAAAAAGAATCACAGAAGTGCTCTCAGGTAGGGTTTTTTTGTTGTTTTGAAGTGTGTGTATTTTTATGCTCAATATTTATGGCAATAACTTTGTTATATAAAGGTTGGGGGTTTAATCAAATTATTACATCAAAGATTTACTAAAAATTGCTGGCTTTCTAGAAGACTGGTTGGTTTTGAATAAAAATCTTTCAACAGTAACTCTGCTGTTACAACCCAATATTGATTGTACAGCTCGATGCAAAGCTGTCCACTGAGCACATTGTAAAATGATGTCCTCTCACCTAGTTTCATTCACTTGAAGCGTATTAGAGAACACTTACTGAAACAAGTTCAGTGATCTATAGACTTGTTGGATGTATGGTTTATTTCCAGCCACACAGACACATTTATTTCATGATGCCACTTCCAAGCGCCTAGTTTGGGAGTATTTTGCTTGGAAATGCAAGCCTTTCAAGTTATGCACGCTGTTCTGCTTTGGTTTTCATCTCCATAAATAAATTTGGCTTATGCCTTTGGTAACCGGAGGGTAGACCCCTCAATAAAAATTTTCTGAGTTCCTTTCCTCTTCTTATGGGTCAATACACCACTTGGCTGCCTGCCTCTTAGCAGCCAAGCAATTAATCCCCTTCAGAAAAGTCATAGACCAATTTCCCACTTGCTGTGTACTTAGTAATTGGCCCGGTTCATTCTAGTGTCAAAATTATTTTCTTTTTCCAAGGTAATAATTTCTTTCCAGTAATCCTAAAGTGTCATCTTGTGGCTAATATTGGTTATGATTTTATGTCTTCAAGGGAAATCTTACCCAAGCATCAAATGCAGAAAATCTGTAAATTCTTCACTGTGTATTGGTCAGATTAATTTGATGAGTCGAGATTATTTTATTTTTTCTGAGATTACATCATTGGGGTTTACTTTGGAAATAACTGATGACTGGTAATAAAAATCTACTAGAGAGTTCATAATAAAATTGGAAGCTACTTTAGATTTTTCTATAGTTATATGACATAAAAATGCATGAAAAACTAAGTCATAACAAATTATTAGATCTTTGAAATGCTCATCTGATTGCTATGTAGCACATCTTAATTTCACACTTTAATGAAGCAAACATAAATAAAATGTCATCAGAAGTTAAACAGTTAAACTATCACACTGGTCCCGAGATAACAAATATAAACTGTCATAAAGCATCCCAGTTTGCTCAGCTACACAATCAACCTGTTTGCTCTTGTGAGGGCAGTAAGAAGCAGTTTGAGTAGTTGACTGAGGAGACTGCAACTTCTTGCATCATGCAAAAGGATTCCACTTTTCTTTCAGAGGAATTTAATCTGAGAGCTTTGAGAAATGGGACCTTGCAATATTTTTGTCTCAACACTTTTTCAATGGTGCTTCTCTCGCCTTCTTAAATTACTTTTATATGAATGTTTATTAAGAATAGAAACATTTTTATGTTAAACTTCTACAGTTTTAAAGGGTTTTTTCTAAGAAATTAAAACTTTCAGTTTTGATCCTAATTCAGAATTGTAGCAAGCTCTGGGAATGTGATATTTGAAATCCTTCAGGTAAAAAAAAACCTTCTGTTTTCTACACTTACGTAAATCACTCGATGACAGTATATGACCTAGATTGTGGAGGTTTTTCCTGTATTTGAAATTCTCCTTGGAAAAAAGTCATATATCATTTCTGCTTGCTGCAATATTGTACAGGATCCCAAACTATTTTCAAACAAGCAAGATGAAATTTCATCATGTTTGAATGTGAAACAGTCCATTTGGCCTGAAATGTAGCATTTTATTTCCAGGCACTTGCAAAAAAGTGAAGAGAATAAATAAGTAGATTCACAGAAATGAAGTTGAGTTTCCAGTTTCTTATACAACAATTTCAGCCTTACAGCTCTTTTGTATGACAGTAATCCAAGTCCAATTTATTTTGCTTCCCCATGGATTTAAACAACCATCCCTTTGTTCCAGTATAGTTCTTAGGCTATGAGTATTTTGGACTTTGGGATTTTGGATACTGGTTCCTATTGGTAGTGTTCCACTTACTTTAGTCAAAGAAACAGACAGTAGATCTCAATTTCCCACCTCCCATGTAACTGTTCTGATGCCCTGGTATTTGGGTCATTCTCTAATACTTCAAGTAAGCTCTTGAGGACTACCTGATGTGTTCACCAGATATTGAATGATACGGCAAGAGTGTCCCGATGGCTGAAATGCACCTCTGTGAGACCCTGGTTTGTCTGAACTGCATAACACATGGATTTATTGCTGTCCCAAAGATTATTCTGATGTCTGGTGTTTTACCCAGTCCAAGATTACACAGCATTGCAGAATAACCACTGCAAGAGTCTAACAGAACAACCTGTCTGCAGTTCTGCTTTCACACAGCGTGTTTATGCATATTATAAAGAAATCATTCCACTGTGTTTGCAAAAGTCTATGATAACGCTATGTGTATAGCTAAATTGTTTGGGTATTTTTCTGGCTACTTGAAATTAAATTAATGTAGATGATAATCTTATTCCTGAAACGGAACCAGGGCTTGAGTCGGAGCTAGCAATGTGGCTTCAGTAAGTAAAATGTTTGTAGTAATGTGCAGTATATTAGAAGCTAGTTCTTAGAATTAGTAGACGGTAGTCACTTCATAGATTTAAATCAGAGCTGCTACTGGGTCTGTTCATCGTGTGTCTAAAGGACTGAGGTGTTGCATGAGTACTTATCCTCCAAATCTTGGGCCATCTCCAACATGCTTATAGACATTGGGAGGGTAGGGGCTGTAAAGGGTTTTATGCTACAGAGGGATTCACCAACAATAGACAAATCTCCAGCTGAACCTTTTCAATGATCTTTGTACTGTCTGAACTTTGTAAAGCAGTTGTAGGCATTTTGATGTTTTCTGAAAGAATTTATGAGGAAAGGCCCATAACTCATTCAGTTTTCTTCACAATCCAAACCAAATCCAGTGCAAAGTAGGCAAAGCTTTGTTGCTTGTGTTAAATATCAAATTGTTCAAATACACGCCAATATTTGATGATTTGTCTTGTAAGAAACCACAAATGGGCCTGCAAGTAAACCTTTCTCTTGCTCTTTGGTCTCTTTTTAAGAAGTAGGAAATGTCATGAGTAAGTATTCCCTACGCTTTCTAGCACCAAGGTTTTTGATAAGTCATGTGTGTTCTTAGGTGTGTCTGTAATATAAAGAATGCGGAATATAATTTTTATTGCAGTGACATGCCATAGTTGCTAAATTATTTTGAGTGAAGAAGTATGCATTCCCTGCCTCAGAGCACATTAAATCTAAATTAATTCACACAAAGGGCAGTGTAATTAATGCATAGGCAAGATGATCCTCTGAGATGAGAGTTGCTAATGAAAAGAAATATTCCTGTTGCTTTGAGGAAATTGTTGGCTATTTGCAGTGAGCTCATTTGTGTGTAATATTTTCTGCTGCAGAACATATCTTTAAAATAGATTTTTGAGTTACAGTCTATGAGTGAGCTAACACAGATACCCACCCCAGTGATAACTTCCAATGCATTTTGCTTCTGAAGTACTGCTAAGGTAAATTAGATATCGATTTCTGGCAAAATGGAAGACTTGTCTTATTGGTGAAATTTGAATCTTGCAGATTAAATAAGAATTTGATAGCCGGTGTTAAAACTTATTGTTCTTTGGGTTATAGATGTATTAGGAGTCCTTAAGTGAAAGGTTCCACTGCACAACCACACAGTTAAAAAAAAAAAAATAAATCCCAGTAGAAAGAGGATGGGGGTCAGGGAATGCAATGAAATACAATTCATTTTGGGTTCTGCTCCAGAGGTTAAAACTTCTTCTATGCCTGATTGTGCAGGAACAACCGAACAAAAAAAAATATGAGCTTGGTTTCCACTAGACATAATTGTTCAAATATTTAGCCATGTCCTGCCTATTTTGTGATTTCTTTATGATTTCACTCAAGGTGCTCTGGCTTCTGTAAGTGCACAAAATTTAAAATGTATATTTATACTACCTTTCATGATCTTGCTATTGAGATGCTGTGAAGCCAAGGCATAACAATTATGTGTTACTATTCTTTTAAATCAATTATAGTTTTTCAGAGAAAATTTAAGGGGTTTTTGTTTCTGTGGTTTTGTTATTTTTTTTGTTTGGTTGGTATTTTTTTATTGAGTCTCACCCAGGAAAAATACGATCTGATCTCATCGCAAGACGAGGAATCTGCTAATCCTTCAGGTACAGTTACTTTCTAGGATTAGTTACCACACTGCTTTCTCATTGCTCTCCATAACCCTGATACTCTTTTAGGGTTTCCACAGATGAGACAGAATTCTGCTACTGGAATGTTTTACTCTTGTAAACACAGGTTAACACTGTGTTTTACACTCACTTGGTGAATATTTTATTAACATTGATACTACATTGCACATAATATATAGTATTAAAACATGAATTTCATATGTTTTTCTTCATGCCTGACTGTATGCATATTTCTTGCGATGGGTTCTGCTTTCTCTGTCATCTTTGAGTATCACTTACGTTTCTGTGGGTAAACTGATGCAGATTTTTTTATGCCCTCTATTCTGAATGTGATCGGGTACTGTTAGGTATGACCTTGTACTCACTGAAGTCTCGAACTTCAGTACTCCCTGAAGATCTCACACAGAAGTTTGACATTGACTACAGTTCTTTCCATTCCAAAAATGCAGTTGTGTAAATCTCATTTCTTTCCAGTTTTGACTTGATAAATATAAAGGGTTGAACAGTACAGTTTGCTGCAAGTAGTCAATAATGCTATTTTAGCTTAATTGTGTGCCATTTTAACCTGAGAGATTTTGAAGGAATTCCAGTATGATGTAATTGTTGATGTTTAAGTGTCAGTAAAGGAGATTGAACTTAACTTATGTTGTGAGTGTTCCTCATGTTTACCTCTGCCACAGGTCTTGTTTCAGGTACTTGTTGCTATAAAGCTAATGAGGTTAACCTTTGAAAATATGTTTCAACATCACTGAATAGCTCTGTGGTCCAAGTAAGTATTTGTAGTTAGCGGTGGTCCCAAGCAAGTCTTGCTGACGATCATGGAAAAGCCACAGCAGTGAAATGTTCCTTGGCATGTTTTTTTTTTTCAGTAGGCCTCTGCAAAAGGCTTTACTGCCCCAAATGAGAAAAGGCTGGTCCAGGAATCTTTTTGTATTATATGAGAAATTTCTAGATGATTCAAAAATACATTTCCAGACTGAGCAATGTAATAGGTATGAAAATCATATGAGGTTTGCATTTTAAAAAGCTTTCTTCAAGGGTTATTCAACTATTTTAACCTCTCGATCTTCTGTTTTAACTCTACCCGTAAAAGTTAAAGTAGCAATCACTGTAGTTAACTGCCTGGAGGTCTTTCTAGCCTTCTGCTTATTACTGGTTGATTTGCTTTTACATGAAGAGCAAGTATCTTTAAATGAACCAAGTCCCAGGAGTTTGGAAAGACAAAAGTTTAATTTAAACTTAAAATATGATGTTAGACATTAATAAAGCATTTGTTGAATATTACACGGTCTTGCTTTAATTTTCTCCTGGAAGCTTTGTAAAACTGTGCATGAGTATCTCATCATTTGTCTGACTCCAAAATGCCATCCCAAGCCCTTGTGTCATCAGGCTGGGGGATTGCACTCTGACAACCTCCAAACTCTCTGAACCTCATTGTTCTTTCTCGTGGAGTTTTAGTCTTTTGTGAAGTGTCGGTGGGCATAATTTACATGTCATGACAATGGTGGTTACATCATGTGTTCCTAAAAGGGATAGCCGGCTAGAGGTCTTTTTGTACTTGACTGACACCATTTAGTAACTATCATTAGATGACTGTCAATTAGGTTTATTATACTTCCATTATCACAAAATGAACTGAGCTATTACAGATGGCTAGAACTAGCGTTGTTGTACACTGTTGATGAAATACAAAGATGTGTTCACTTTGGGAACAGTTGACTAGTCGTGATTTCTTCTCCCTTCTTAGGGAAAAACCAACCTGAGTAGTGGGTACTAAGATTTATTTCTATGAAGACTTTATTTTGTATCTATGTAAAGACAAAAAAGCTTACCGAAATCAGCATTTAGAAGATTAGATGGCTTATCCCTCTTTCTAAATCTCATCTGTGCTTTCTTCTTTTTCTAATATTCACCTCTTCAAGTATTCCAGAAGTCTGTTTGGAAATGTACTGCTACTCTGCCATTGCACAGTCTTATCTTTCTGTTGGTTACCAGAGTTCTTACTGCATTTTACTTGTTTTCTCTTTCTTGTTCTAGCTTTCTCCTGATGAAGGACTAATGTATGTACTTTAAGATAAATATCAGAACAATATATGAAGTTTAGCTTCAATAAATAAAAAAACATTCTGCATGGTGTGTTTTACCTCCATTTGGAAAAACATTTTAAAAAATGTATGCACTGTCTCAAAACTAGACCTTTTACAATTTACTTCCCAACTGGTTCTTGGCACAGAGAATGTTTGGACATAAATGCAAAAATGACACAGAAATTGGTTGCCCAATTTCTGATCCTTCCTGCCCAAGTGGAAGTCCGTGTTACTTGCTTGGGTAGATAAGCACTCCTTCAGTGCAGATCGCACCAGCCCAAGGGCCCAGGTGCAAATACACGTTCGCCCAGTTAACTCTGCTCTGCTGGTTCCTCGAGTGATGACTCTGAAGTGTTTCTTGGCTCCAATTTCCTTTTCGACTCTGAAGTGTTTCTTGGCTCGAATTTCCTTTTCGCCAAACCGTTTGCTTGGGGTGTCAGGTTATTTCTGCTATAAGCAGTAAATTACTGGCAGTTGTGATTGACACTGTGTTCACACACTCAGGTGGATTCCTAACTGGTTGACGTGCTTCCTGTGCTGCCTGACTGTGAGTGGGAAGCAACATGTTAAATGCATTGTTACTAAATGCCTCTTTTCTGCAAATCTCATGTGTTAAATCAGGCTTTCTGAAAAAGCAAGAGATTTCCAAACCAAGAACTTTAAGTAAACAGATACTGATAGTTTAAGATGAATTACTTAAAAATTATGTGGCCAAAAAAATATAAAACTTTATTTACTATTTTTCATTTAACTTCTTTCTAGAACACTGTAGTTATAAACCCAGTGTGAAAATGTGATAAGATTTTGCTGAAATCCATTACCAATGGCTTAACAATAATAAAAATTATTTATGTCAAGCAACACAAAGTTGAGTGAGCTAGACTTTGAGTTCAAAGAGAAGATGTACTTTTAATGTAAATTAAAACAGATTCTTACTGGCCACTAATCAAGTGTTTACCTGCTTCCATTAAAACTACATTGAATTTAATCAGTATGCTTTCTAAAGCATGCATTTCTCCCTAAATAAGAAGTGTATTTGTCATGAATATTTAAATTGGATTTTAAATCCATGAAAGTTTAATTTAAATAAAAAGTGAGGTGTTTTTTCCAGGTTGAAAGTTAGCATCTTCAAATTCTATTCAACATTTGTAAACAAATTTTAAAGTTAATGGTATTGAGGGAATTTTTCTTACCATTTGGGAATAAACTTCTTTATTGCAAAAGACTTATAAATGCAGTTTATGTAATTTTATCTGTACATAAAACTTAAGTTTTTGTTTCTTGCAATGAAATAAAACTATTAATGACTAATTTGGAAATTGGAAGAGTATGGGGTATTTTAAATATAAATCACATATATAAGGCAATAATTTGTTTTGCACTTTTCACTGTAACCACTGAGTAGCAAATTGGAGTTATGTTCTTTATATACAATTCTGTCATTATATATTCTTAGGTTTTCAACACACACCTAATATAAGCTCCAGCTTTATTTCTGTGATATAAAACAAATAGATCAGTGTGGAAAAATTGTCTTTTTTTTTTTTTTTTTAATATGAACTGCTGCCTGATCTTAAAACAGAAGTGTAATAGATGAGCATATACACAATATTTATGAGCCTTCTTAGTCAGCTCAAGACCTGCATTAACTTCAGCACAGCCAGATCCTGTGAGATATGGGCCAGCATCTCCGGGCGGTGTTCAGCTTCAGTGGTGGAGATAGGAAAGGCAGCAAAGACTTGAGTCAAGGCTGTACTTACAGGATTAGAATTTCTGATGTTTGACAGTAGTGGTGCCTTTGTCAAGTCTTCAAATAGACATCATATATTTGAGGGAAGAATTCCCTTGATAAGCTTTGGTGTTGGACCAGGACGTTGGAAGAGCACATGGCAAGAAGCTTTATGCTCCTTTGGACCAGATTTTTCCCTGCTGTCCAGGCAGCTGTCAAGATTGGAGCTGGTTTCTGCTGAACTTCAGAGCATCAGTGTCTGAACAGAAGGAATTAGTTAACCAAACCGAACTGCACCGTATTCAGATCTCTGTGAAAAAAGGCTTGCGTATGTTAATTTCTATGAATGTATATTATAAGCATATAAACACACAAAAATGCATCATTTCATGCTGTAAATAGACACCAGGATACAAGGAACCAAAGGGCTGGCAAATCATGAATAAGTTAATAGCTTTATCTTCTGTAGCAATTTAGAGCGCATATTTTCCTAAAGTTATCCTGTCCCTTCACAGTAAGGCAAACAGACCACTGATAAAATGTCCACTACTCACAGGAAGTACAGTTAAGACATTTGAATTGAAGCGCTTAATAAAATCCTGGTTCTGTTGCAGTTATCATGGGCTTGAATAAAGCCAGAAAAACACCCCTATTTTTCCAAAAACAGAGCTACGTACTTGTATGGCTCTGCTGGTTTACTTCTATCTGGCTTTACTTCAAGGTTTATATCAGGTAAGCTAGCAGCAACAGAGTTGAATTGAAGATGTAGTATCATTCGTGATGTTCTTTAAACAAGCATAGAAGTGCACGTGAGAACGGTTCTCAGCAGTCTGGCTATTACTGCTTGTCACTGTCACAGAGGTCTTGTATTACTGTTCAGTCACTGAGTCAGTTAACTGTTGCTGGAAGATAAAGGATTGGATATGAATGATGTAAATGTTCATGAACAGATGCATTGTACCGTGATACTGTCTGTCACTCAAATTCACAGAGTGCAGAAAATGTTATTCCTTGCTAGAGGAGCATGGTTTCAGCAGTTTGAGGGCCTTTCTCATTGTTAAACACTAACGCGTTTGAAAAGACATGAGATACTCCAAAGAAGTTACCTGAGGAAAAGGTAGTAAGCGTGGGCAGGGATAAACTTGGAGAAAGGCTGTTCAAAACACAGGCAAATGACATCTTGAAAGACATGGAGGTGAAGGCAGAATTCCCTGAGGCTTTAATGCAACCAGGGTTTCACCCGTGATTCCTAACTTAGAGACTCACCCCTACCAAGTTTTTGAGTGTACTCTCGTCTTTATAGTCTTTCCTTTCAACGGTGGTATTTGTGCATCGTTGAAATAGAGCTGCTTCCATTCTGTGGGTGCAGGATTTGGGCAGAAGTCATCTGGAAACAGCCCATGACAGTCTGGGCACTGTCTTGAATTTTACAAATACTAGTTAATATCTTCATGACTGGCCTGTACGTCATCCTCTGTTGCTGGAATCCCTACGATGTTGGAGAGTAGTTTGGCCCTACAGTAGCTGATAACTGAAGTTCAGCTACATTTACATGAATGTATGATGCTATTTTTATAATATTTTCCATAATTAGAAAGTGAAATGAGCCTTCAGACTGACTAACCTGGTAAAAACATCAAAGAGTAAACTTTTGGTGAACTGTCTGAATATTAGAGAGAAGTTTAATTCTCCAACTAAAATATTTTCATGAGTAGCTCTTCTTCCATCATTTATTATAGAAGATAACTCCTTAGGATATTTTTTTAGAGAGTTTGATGCTTCACTCAGGCGAAACAAATAAAACTGCTTCATTTCCTAATAATGTTTTCTCTGGACTTGTCTGGGAGATGTTGTATGCATGTTTCATTTCTGGTTTTTTGTTTGTCTGTAAGGACTGCTTTGCATACTGAGTGCTGGAATGAGAAACTTTTCTCCTTCACAGCCTTAACCCATTCAAGCGGTTTTAGTCATGAAGTTTTGTTGACTTTATCTTTTAATTTCTCTCTTAAATTCTAAAGCATTTTACCTGCTGTGTCATCATGTTGGGATTAACCAACAGATTTCTTCCATTGGCAAGAACGATGGTAGAAGAATAAGGCAAGAAATAGCAATGGAGAGGTAGGAATATTCTTGTATTTCTACTTTTGAATACAATTGCTAGTCTCTAGCTTTTGACCCGTGGTTCCTTCCACAAAAAGAAATAATAAACGTATATTTGTTATTTGCTAATTTAACAGTTTCCAAACTATTTAGAATATATTTAATAAATAAAATGTTCTCAATTTGCTTTATTTTTGCTATTTAAAACAAGCAAACAAAAACAAAACAAAAGCCCAGAAAGTACTCAGGAAAATAGCCCTTGTATTTCAGAGGACCTGACCAAGTTTAAAGACAGAGAAAGGAAATAGATTCAAAACTATTTTGAGTCTTGAGAAAGGGAACATTAGATTTCATAAATGGTTCTGGTAAATGCACTTTCCCCGTCCCAGTGACTGTAATTTGATTGTTCCTACTGACAGCCTCGCTACAGTTGGTTAGATTCATGAGACGCCTAAAACAATCATAACCTGCCATCTAGTGGCCTGTTTACGAATTACCACAGTTAAATTTCTTTACATCAGTTAAATAAAACAGGGATACCAGACACAGCATCATATATTGCAGTCGTATTTTAAATTTCATTCTTTTTACTTAGTAATGTTTTTTCCCGTATTGTATAGAATATTCCTTTGCTTTTAGAGTAATTCCTTTGCTCTCATACACCTGCAACAATGCTGGTTGTGGTGTAGATTACCCTGTCACTTCTGTATCAGTAATACATGTGGCAATATTCAAATAAGGTAGTTTGCAAACTGGAAGAGAAAGGGTGCTTGCAAGCAACGTTCTGAAACTGCTTACAGTCTGGTGCAAATCTCAAGCAAATTATTTGAGTTTACCTATGATGAGCTAGGAACAGTGTTACTTTGCCCCAAATAAGTTACTTGTCCAGGAAATGGAAGCCTTCTGTGCAGGGAATCTTTTTATCATCTCCTCAAACTGACATGTGAAACTCACGTGTGCCAAGTTCTTTCTTGTCCTATTAATAATGATTGTTCCCATGATTTGTGACATCTAGTTCATACAATATGCCGAAATAAAACTTGAAGCAGAAACTCTATGCCCTGGAATTGTTTTTGTTCACATAGAAATAAGGCAGTAAGGTCTCTAGCAAAAGTACTGTATCATGCCATGGAAGGTGAGGTGAATATAGAATTTTGTGGCAGTAAACAAAGACAACATCTATCATTACTGATAATCAGTATATTCAGTGATGTATATAAAAAATGTTCCTTATGGTATATAAACTTAACTCACTGTAGCTTCTTGCTGTCCTTATTACACAAAATGTGGTATAGCTGGTCTCTGGAGGACCAAAAATACTATACTCGAGCTGAAATTATAAGGGAGTGTTAGGTACTCTCCTAAGAATGCAAAGCCAGCACTTCTAGTAAGCCCCAAAAACCAGTACTGTCGATGTGCATATGGCGATACCATGCTGCAGCTCCTTTGAAAGAACATAAACACTAATTAAATTGCAGTCCTGAGATATGATCAGTTGAATCTAAAATAGTGTGTGCAACAAGCTGTTAAGTTATAATGGGGCACTTTTAAGATTGAAAGCACCTAGCTTTTTAACAGTTGATAACTTTAGATATGCAGTAATACAGATGTGTATTCACTTGTTTAAAGGTACTATGTATTATTGGAGAATAGTGGCACATGTCTGGACTCATGTGAATTAGGGATTCCTAATTGCAACTTCACATTAAGGAAAGTCCCATCAATACAATTATTCCATTTATTCTTCAGGAGGGGAGATGGGCAGAAGTCTTGCCTATAACTTGGCCTCGGATGATAAATTGTGTCCATCACAAACTGCTGTTTGACTTTGGCTTCAAATCTTTGTTACAAAAGTAGTATTTAAAAGTGTACAGGGTATGGATGTGGCTCTGGCTGAAGGTCTGTGCTGCAGACAAGACATGCACACTCATCAGGAGAGACTTTCTGAGCTGTGGCGATCAAACACATGGTAGCTCAACAGTGGCTCAGCGGGGTGCAAGCAAGGTTTAGTAAGAAGAGGGAAAAAAATAAATCACATCTCCTGAGCTGGAGGTGAAGCTTACTAAATTTGTAATGTATTCTGCTTCTCATGAACAGAATAATATATGTAAGAAAAAACACCTTGAAATATGAAACCGAGCCATCTAATACCTTGGCCAAATGGGGTGTTGGAGAAGGGCCAAGCTGTGTTTGCTACACAGCTAAGGCTGGTTTTACTTTTTTTCTCTTCCATTTCTATTTTATCATAGGAGTTAAATGCTGTGGGGAATCTTCTTACCTTAATCCTGTATCTCTGAAAATGAGTGAACTAATTTCACTGTGCCTGACTTCACTGAAGTGTGTAGTTCAGAGTATTTATCAACCAGTATTTAGTGCTAGGGTACATTTTTGGATCATCAACTGCAGAAAGACTAGGATAATGAAGAAATGTGCTAGACCCAAATCCAGCAGCAAGCCCCATTGAATCAAAGCATAAATCTCAGGTATCTATACCTCCATGAGCTGAAATCAAAATTCCCCAGAATAGGCTCCTGTTAAAGTAAACTACTAAGTTACACTCTAGGAAAAAGATGACAGTATAGTAGGTGTTTCTTATTTTCCTTCATCTCCATTTCAAAGACAATAAAACCAGTTGGTGAAAGGGGAATGAAAAAAATGTAGGCATGTACTTGTATCTCTGATGGCATAGCGAGGCCACAACTGGAATACTGTGTCCAGTTCTGGGTTCCCCAGCTCAAGAGAGACAGGGAAATACTGCAGAGAGTCCAGCGTAGGACAATAAAGATGATGGAGGGATTGGGGCTCCTCCCTGATGAGGAAAGGCTGAGAGAGCTGGGACTCTTTAGAACACAGGAAGTTCCATTCAAAGATGAGAAAAAACCTTCTTTCTGGTGAGGGTGACAGAGCCCTGGAACAGGCTGCCCAGGGAGGGTGTGGAGTCCCCTTCTCTGGAGACCTTCAAGACCCGCCTGAATGCAGTCCTGAGTGATGTGCTCTGAGCAATCCTGCTTTAGCAGGGGAGTTGGGCTAGATGATCTCTAGAGGTCCCTTCCAACTCTGACAATTCCATGATTCCATGATTCATACTGCTCTTCTGCGTGAGGTCCTCTACTGACTGCAACTTGCACACACCCAATTGAGCCATTGCCAAGAAAACAGTGTTCACGCTTCCAATTTCTATTAAATTTTCACTTTTCAACTGAAATCAGTGAAAAGTTGAGAATATTTCAAATCAAGAGCTTTAATACAATATGGATTTAGCTTGCCTCATCCCTTAGGGCTTCTGGATTCCTTATACAGTGAGATGTTGCAAACTTGCTCCTCTACTGAAAATATCAAAGATTATTTTTACTGTGAGGAAAATAGATGGACAAGGCAATTCATTGCTGGCCAGAGCCTTCTGTCCTTACCAGGGCAATAATTTCAAGATTAAGCTCCCTTGATAAAAATTGAAGGAGGAATCATTTATCATGTTTGGCCTCTCAGGAGTTCCAAATTTTGAAATGGAATCTGACTGAAAAAAATTACTGATTTCCCCACATTTATCTATGCCTGAGAACATTTGGCTGCCTGAGCTCGGGGCAAACTTTGCCGTAGTACGGCTGAGGGCTACCTTCCTTCCCAGAGGTGACCTTGGAGAGGGTGCTCCAGGGATAAATCTTCAGGAGACCTCAGCGAGGGATGGATCCCCTCCCCAGGCTGACTCCCTGGCCCAGCTTCCAGCCTGCCTCGTCCCTATGGACTTGCCTTGCAATCACTGGGCTGTGTCTGATCCTGTTTCTCTTCACTGGACCTCTCTGTGGAATTTGGATGGCATTCTAGTGAGGTTTTTCTAGATGAGTCAAAGCTAACAGGTATTCAGAAGTGGATGTGAAATGGAGGACGCTTCCAATGGCAATATTTTTTTCTCTCATTAGGAGAAAATCATTAGGCTATCTTAAGGCTAATTTGTCAGGCCATGTTTATCTCATATCTGATAACAAAGATATGTTGACCTACCACATATAATTAAAGGAAAAAATACTTAATGCACTTTGTATCTCTAAAATTATGTCAAAACCATTTTCTAGCTCCCAAAAGTGCTTATGACATGCTGAAGAACACTCTTCAGCCAGCCTTGGAAATGAATGTTGAATTGCCACAAACAACTGCTTATCATTTTTCAAACTCTTCTAGTACATTCCCGCTGGGCTTGTGTTCACTTCAACTCCCAAAGGCTTCTAGAGAAACTTTTCACTTGTCTGGTTAGAATATATGGGCTTGTTACTTGAAGATAGGCAGCAAAACATTATTTAACCTGTTCAGATAGAAACCATGCACTGTCTAAAAATCCCAACATCCTTCAATTGATTCCTGCTGCATCATTTTTTTTTACCTAAAGTTAAGGAGGTTGGGATCACATCACTACAAAATCTGTAAGCTCCAAATCTCCTACTTAGAACTCTGCTCAGATTCCTATCTAAGCTCAAAACTTACTTCCCTACGCAGCTGTGACAGTTGCAAGGGACTTTGCAGAGACTTGCACGCTTGGGATATTGTCCTCAGCTCACCTCCAGAATTGCCCACTGCACTACAATGCAGCAGGTCAGCAGTAGGGTGCAAGCTGCTGCACAGCTACCATAGAGAAGGGGCAGTAAGTGTCAACGTTTCTAGCACACACCCGAGACTGCGAGAAATAGTGAGAAGCCAAGTGTCCCAAGTCTCCTCTGTAATTACAATTTCTCTGTTCAAGATTGCAGGGAACACTTTAATGATTGAACATCATGGGCACATTATCATCCTTTTAGAACTCCAAGAGCTATAGATACCCCATAGGTCATACATGGGATAATCCTGATTTATGTCATTATGTCTCTTCCTAATGGGGTCTCACTATAGAATTTGCAGGCAGTGACAGTCACAGGTTGAGTGAGAGCTCATTCAGAATTTAGAGTCTCATCTCTTGTTCAGGAGACCAGGCCACTGGAGCAAAGGTTTGCAATTTTTTATGTTACCTGTCATTAAATGAAGTCATATTCTCTAAATAAGCTTTCAGCAAAGGCAGCATATGATCAATCCCAGATAAATTCTTGTCTTCTGTTTGAGGAGAGGGGTAAAAGACAATTGCACATCATGTTAAACTCTGCAGCTTCTTCTTTTGTGGGAAAGAAAAGCAGAAAAGAGAGTATGTAGATTATTATGAATATTTTAAGCATGATGCATGTAATGAGTGATCAGTATTTTGAGGTGGTTCTTGTAATTAATCCATATTGGTCTCCATCCAAGCCAACCTACAGTAGTTCTGGTCCAATTCTAGTAATGGTAAGATAGGTTTGTTATGTAGATGTAGAAGCTTATTTAATAAAAAACTGGACAAAGCACAAAAAGGGACAAAAGCAATTGTGAAGCATGGTTCAATTTTTGGTTCACTCTGGTATACTTCTTATTAACAGAGAGCATGTTTATTTGCATCTTGAAATAGAATGATCCAAACAATGTTATGCTTTCATACAATGGGATTTAAGCTGTCTCTGCCAGCTCGGCTTCATATAACAGCAAAGCAGTCTGGGAAGTATATTTATAAATGCCAGCAGCTCCTAAAGATAGTCATTCCAGCTCAGAATTGTATAGTACCATAGCTCTACCATGCCACCTCCTCTGTGCTGTCAGGTTACTAAGCCACGAGGCCAGGTTTTCATTCCCACCAAGAGTATACCTGAAATGTAAGGGAATTCTAACTTAGCTGAATAATTCTAGTCAAGTTTAGGAGCCTTGAGCAACTCAAAGGAATCTATTAGATGTTTGAATCCTGTCCCTGACTTCTGTTAGCCATTAGGTGAAGACTACAGCATTGATCTTGTCTATATTGCAATAGCCTTCGCTCCTCTCCTGGGAATTCATTAATGGTACTCAGAAATTTTGTAGTCTTGACTTACTGCTTGAAGTGGATAAAATTTATTTCCTGCATTTTTCTTTGAGTGTACCGTTGCAGATATGCCTATTATGCAATTTTTAAGGAATGTTCCCAGTTCTGCTGAAGACAGAGAACTTTGCCAGTTTTTTTTGTAGTTTACCATGAATCTTCCAGTGACTGGTCTTTTCAGTGCTCTGGCTCTTCATTTGATTTATCTGTATGTAGTTACACTTCTTGCTTCAGAAAAAAACAGCATTAAAATATCTCAAGTGAATCTACCTACTCAAAAGTCATGAAAAGAATAATACTCATGTGTGCCTGGCATATGTATATATAGATATATGTAATATGTAAATATATGAGATGTAATATGGGGTGATGTCTAAACCCCAGCTTATAAGCTTAACAGTGCTGCTAAGAAAATTAAAATAATAAGATATAGGTGTGGTCTAAGTCACAGAGTCTTTCTCAAGAGTAATGATTTCTTAAGAGTATATATGTATATGGATTATTATTTTTTTTTCAGTAATAATCTATTTAAGTTTCTCCACATTCCTGAGACCTGTTTTATTCACTTGGTTGTAAGAATAATTTTCTTTATATGCCCAGTGATCCAAAGCCAGCCTGGCTTAGCAAAGGTTTTTGTTACTGGCTTTGTGGAGATCACTTTCTCACTGCTGTGGGGAGCTGGTTTGTAGTATGTAGCTATCATGCAGTCATGTCAGAGTGTTAATAGGACTATTTGCAATCAGATCTGAGCAGATGGACATAAGCACAGGTCTCCTCTTTGCTCTCCTCTTATAGAGGCTCCACAGGAGTAAGAGCCTGGTTAAACAAATTCAGCATTAGCATTGAGTCCGAGGTCATTCCAAATGCAATTAGTAAACAATCTATTGGCGTTTTTTCTGAAGAAAGCAGTGCATAAATGCATGTCAAGTAAAATGGGTCTAGACAGAGAAAAAGGAGAAGGGTAGGTAGTATAAGCAAAGCATGGATGAAAGTTCTGACTGGTAAGGGGGGCTTTAGTTAACCAGCAACATTGGGAAAGCCTGGATTGACTTGCTTGCTCGTATAACTACAGAGGCCACAGTCACACCTAATGCTACAGCTTCCCTACCAGAGAGATCTTCAGCAAAAGGCTTTGTCTTTACAATGTTGCAGGTAGTGGGAACATGCAGTTGCAGGGGAAAATAACCCCAAGGTATCACCTACAGTTCTTGCTCCTGCGTAACACAGAAGTGCAAATTTAAAGCTTTTTAGCAAATATGTGTAGCTCAACAGAATTTTGCTTTCTCAGTGATATTCCAAGTGCTATTATTGAGAGGGAGGGGGTTTCTGCTTTGTTTATTGATTTTAATAGCAAATAATAATAAAAAAATTGCTACTTTTTTTTTCATCTGTTTACTAGCACATCAGGTTTTGACTCCCTAGTGAGAAAGCAGACAATATGCCAATATGAGTTTCTAAAATGTCTGTTCCAGCCCTGGGCTCTGCTGGACTCTTGCTTAAGCTGTACTTAGCAGGTACAAATCGCTTTCACTCCAATATACAGCTTGAAACTTTTTCAACAGCATTCAAATGATGTACTGAGCCTGATGATACGTCAGCTTATACCAATTTTACACATGCTGTTTCATTTACTCCTAATGCATATGAAAATATACAAGAACAGAATCCAGAGATATACCTTGTTTCGAAGATTTTCTTACATCCTGATACTTAAAGTGACTAAATATTCAGATGGTGGGTTATGACATATTTGTCCAGCAGAATTCATTTCACAGTAAAATTTTTGAATGAAGATGACACTCTTGAAAGAATTTAAGGAGCTATTCCACAAAAGTTAGGATGGAGAAGAGCAACAAAGCGATAGAAATCATATAGTGTTAGCTTCTGCTTATCAAAACCACCAAATATCTGAAACATTTAAGATAGAGTAAAAAAGTTTGGAGGCAAGAGATTAAAATAGCTGCAAGTTCAGCTGTCTTTTTAAAGAAAAAGATGGCTATGCTTTTCAAAGAACCTTATTTCAAATATATATATACATATCTGTAATGTGACAGTAGTGCAAAGCCAGGGCACACTCCTGACACTGGATGTCTGAGTAAGAACCCTGTCCTAAATGAATGTTTGAATACAGGGGTATTAAATAGAGATTCTGTTCAATCCAGACTTGTATGTGAATTGTGTAACAAAACCATTCTTTTTCTTATCCTTGATGGCCATTAGCTTTTAAAAGGCCTCTTTATCCAGTAGCCCCATTGTGACACTTATAGTATACCTTCAACAGGACTCATTCTCAAAGAGTAGCCATTTAGGCTTTTCTGAAAATCTGTCTGCTTTTGACGCCTAAATGCAGAGAGTTCTGTTGAGTCAATCTGTTCCAACCCACTCAAAGAATAATGCTTCATTTGTTAACACTCTAATTTTTATATCAAATTACTGTGATGTATGAAGTTCTTACAAAAAATTAAAAAATACTAGAAGTCTTCTAGGAATTCTAGTCCTAAAATATTCTGTCTTCCACTCCCGTGTTGGTACCAGCTGTTGATTTGCACGAGATAAAATTCAGTTCTTTTTCTTGCTGTCACACTGACAAAGGAAGTCAGAATGTTGACATGTCATCTGAAAATCCTGTCTAAAAATATTCCTTTTTTCAAATGGATCCAGGGGCTTGGAAGCTGGAGTGGCAATGAGAAACACAAAACTTGCTGTCAGATCTTTGGAAAGCTCAAAGAATTTAGCCTTTTACATGTGATTTGTTGCCTGATCAATAAGTAGCTTCATTTTTTTTTTTTTTTCTCCAAAGTTCTTGAGTAGGCTTTGTAGATGAGCTGCTGCACAGTGATGATCTGTGAACTGCTAAAAATGCATGCAAACTTTCCCTTGAACAGGCTCATGTCAATGTATTTTTCAAAATGGAATAGTTTATGCAATCACAGACAGTCATATCTTTGCATCTCTGTGTCTTTACAACCTGTCTCCATTGGCGTACCAGCATGTTGGTATAAAAATTGGTAGCATTTTAAGTATTCATTGCACTGCAGATAAGAACCAGAGGACTTCAGTCATTATAACTGGCACTGTCAGATCAGGTACCAACTGTCTGCCTCTAAGCAGTCCATAATTCCAAGGAGGACAATTTTCTTTTTGTATCATTTGTATCATGATGAAGAAGGTAGATTGGGTATTGCAAGGTAGTTACAATAATTTCCTGAACTATATCAAAGTAAGTGATTGAATGAGCTTCAGTTCAGTAGGTAGCCTAAGAACCCAATAAGACTTCCTCCTTCTGAGAAGTAAGGACAACTAGACTCTGACAGTTCTTCTTGTTTCCTTCATTATCATACCTTTTCAAGTCTTAATCAATGTTAGATTTTAGTTTTGAAGCCCAAGAAGGAGAAAACAGGGAAGCTTTCCAGAAAGGGAAAAGACCAGGAAAAGAAATTAAACCTGTCTGAACCAAGTAGGAAGGGAGAGCTGAGCAGGTGACCATCCAAATGCCAAATACTAGAGACCGTAATCGTCTATGAAGTTGGTCAAGTGGTGTAGCTTCAGTATCCTTATCCCTACGTATCCTGCATAATGGTTGGAGACCTCAGTGTTGCAAAGGTAAAGATGAGCCTTGAGGTTGTAACGTGAACAGACTTGTATATGAAGTGGCCATGAAAAAAACTGTAAGTAGCCTTGGCTTAAAGGTTCATGTTAGCTGTGTGTTGTCATTGAGGCTATGAAGGGTATGATGAAATGCCTTCATTTATGGTACAGTTCTAGCAGAGACTTAAAACACCCTGAGCTGAAATGATGGAAAAAACAGGTTTGTTGTATCAGCCAAAAAAAAAAAACAGCCAAAATGTGTTCCTCTTTTAGGGGGTTGGACTAGATGATCTCTAGGGGTCCCTTCCAACCCCATATCATTCTGTGATTCTGTGTGATTCTTCAAGGGCGCTGTGATCGAATCCTCAAGCAGGGAAGTGGTCTTGGTAGGAGTATTCTGAGTGATCATTAGCACAAGAAGTTAGAGTTTGTAGAGTTTCCAGAGAGAATGTTTTCTTAATAACAGCTTCTTGTGCTTATCTTTCTCATGGAGGAGCCTAAATGCCAAATTCATCACTGCTGGAGGTAATCTGCTTTTTCCCTCTTTTATTTCTCATCTTTATTCTCTCCCCTTTCCCCTTCAAAACAAAACACTGAACCCCACAGGCTTTGTTTCAAGAAATTAACAAGTTCAAAGACAATAATAATACTAATAATAAGTAAATAATTATCTGTGTTTGCTATTTTGGAAGGGTGACAACGGCCATGTAAATAAGTTAACACAATATAACACGGCTCAGGCTGCTGAAGTCAGTGGATGGATCACTGTTGGTTTCACTGCTCTCCAGATGAGACCTGGGGCATCGTAATTACATACCTCATCACCAACTGCCTTTTCTCCCGCTGCTAATTGTTACTTCTTAGCTAGCTGAATACTTAATAGAGAAGAAGAACATCATGTTGTATTGTATCCCTTTAAATTGTTTGTCATCATTCTTTTCCGTTTTGGAAAAAAAAAGAGCTGGCTGTTGACAGTGACATTTGTAATATCCCTGGTAGAATAGCTGTGCTGTTCTATGGTGTAAGAAATCACGTGCTCTGGCCGATGTTGAAGTCTAAGAAGGTACGAGAAACTGATATACTATCAACATATGCTGACAAATAATGCTTTCTGAATATAACTTAGGAAGGGAGTGTAGATACATCAACAGAAAAAAAAACATCTGCTGGTATGTGCTGCATTTCCACAAGAGGGCTGTCAGTGTAGCTGTTTTGACAGCAAAACTGTGCTCCACTGCCGGAGAACGCCTTCATGTAACCTGGGTCGCATGTAAAACCATGCGTGGGTTAGATTCCACGGGTTGTGGAAGCAGAAAATCACTTTCATCACTAGAGTATAATTCTTTCTTGGGGTCTTACTAACATCCTGTAAGAGACCGACCACCGGCACTGCCTTAACTGTCTGTACACCTATCTATTTTCTAACACCTGCCTTCTGCTCCCTTCCCTTCTCTGCTTCTTCTCAGTTAAGAAAAGATGTTCTTGGCTGCTCTATTTTTTTTTTTTTTTTGCTTCCTTATTTGCAAATAAATTAAGCTTGCTATATTCCACCCATTATCTGCAACAAATGTTAAAGTCTGATTAATGCTCACGGTCCAAAAAAAGGTTGGGAACTGCTAGACTAGATATTCCGGTCAAAATTCCTCCTAAACAGATCAATTTTACTCTGAATGGTTGATTCGCCTTTAATACTGACCTATTTAAGCTAATTTAAGCCCTACTTGTTGGGAATTTATAATTTACATTCCAGCGTTGTGCTGCGGAAACGGGTTTGTTCCTTTGAAGGTTAAGGGGAGCGTTTCAGAGGTTTTCTTGCTCCTCTTCCACTTTGGCGTGCAATCGTGTAACATCACCACAAGAGGTCAACAGTGATACGTAACCGCCAATATCCCTTTATTTGTATGGACGAAATGCATTATACTACAAACACGCAGTCAGACGAGATTCTCTGGTTAGCTTAGAGCAGATTTTCTCATTTTTACAGAAATAATGGTAATGAACTTGTTAGCAATCTCTTTTCCTAAACGTATTTAAATGATTGTTATCTAGCATTATTTCTAGAACTTTTATTTGCTGTTGCCTTCCAAACAAAAAGCAAGTTATCAAAACCGAAGTGAATTGTCTAGAAATGTATGATTTTCCAAATGACACGGTTGTCTTTATTCATATAACAATAAAATACATCTGCACTCCTTGTGTGAAATTTGTTAGAGTATCCAGGAACGTGCAGATTTATTCACGTACCCAGGCTGACCTTGTATTTTCCCTCAGTGCAGCTCGGCAGATCCCTAGATGTATTATGTCTTGGTTCAGCCGGCAACTATCTACATCCCTGGTTGTGACTTCATGGATTTTGTGCCAGCCTCTACTTGGCACCTTGAGTTCTGCTTAGCCCTGGGCCTCCTTGCAAATATATGTAAATATATTTCACTGACATGTTAAAAGGTGGCGTGTTCACTTCATGTTAAAGGTGGTGTGTTGACTTCCTTAAAAATTGTGTCTGTTGCAGAGGGCTAAGACTTACCATAGGACTGTTTTTACTGCAGCTATTTGTGTTGATATGAAAGAATCCCACCACTTATAATATTGGCACCTAAATTTCAGTCCTTCGCTGCCTGTGTAACTGGAAACCACATTTTTTCCTCACCATCTTTTTTATCCTTCTATGTCTCCTAATCAGCATCTCCTGTAAAAATTAGATTAACACCTCAGAAGCAGCGGTTTTCAAAGGAGAAAAGGCTCACCGTGAGCTCACTGGCTCACCCTCATTTGTGAGGAAGGGAAGCAGGGGTTGGCGATGTACAGTAGTGTTCTCCGCCCGTACAAAATGGGCTCATGCAAATTGCAGATTGTGTTCTCGTTAGCAGCCCACGTTTCCATACCATGGTACCACACCAAACTTTTAACGGGCACCGCTTGTGTTTCGTGCTCATTATAGTAGCAGAGTAGACAACAGGAAGTTTATTGCAATACTTTCCACCTGAATGGCACTAGTATGATATTAACTAAAGGAACCAGTAGCTGTTGCTGTGTATTTATTCATTTTACATGCACAGGTAACACAGAGAGTTACTTTTAGGTTTTGAAAAGGAGAAGGGTCTCACGTATGTCCTTTCAGAAGCTTTAAAAACAGAGGATGCCTTGAATAAAGAGAGTTCAATTAAAGGAAGTCATTTCAAAATATAATTGATAATTTTTAAGTAAATGTGGCCTTGTAACAGAATGCAGATGGCAAACCCACGATCCAGCTGACCCCAGGGTGTGATCGAGAAACAAGCAGGAGGCGCAATACATTCTATTAATTATTTTCACTGCTACAGTTGTTCGCCATATAATACAGGTCAACGGGGGTTAGCCTGAAGCTTCTCCTAATATATTAGTAAATAAATTCGAACAGATTTTAATTTGCTAATGGAAAGGTCTGAGCCAGTTGCAAATAAGAGTGGAGCTACTTTGTCTTGGTCATTACTATGCAACATGGCTGCTCCCAGCCATTCATACAAAATGTTACATTTCCATAAAGCACGCTGTAATTTGTCACAGGGAGAAATAAAAAAAAAACTAAAACCAAAACAAAACAAAACAAAAAAAAAAAAACCCCAACACACACAACTCTGTAAACTATATTGCATTAAAGGTAAATGTGTATCAAGGAGCAATCATTCTCATGGAGTCTGTAGGAAAATTACATGTTGAACACTTGCCTCTGAAGGCTTGCCAAATAATATGCTATGGGATCTTCCTAATACTTACGTTTCACTAAGAAGAAAAAGAAAAAAAAAGTGGTATATGTTATCTCCAAAGGGTATAAACAAGAGTGAGCCTTTTTTTCACATGCCTCCTAATGATTTCGCACCCTGTTTTGCAGCCTTGCTACGTTCCCCATTCCAACACATACTGCTTCCAGGACTGTGCATTCACACACTTATAACGCAGCACCAGCTGCACGCACTGTTTGTTTCTCACTCTTTTTCTACTCATAATAACAATCCCCAGAGTGTTTTATTTCCCCCATAACACCTTTGTAAACATTAGTAAATATTCGCATTTCACAGATACAGAAACAGAGGTGTATAGGTCTGCGTCTTGCCCAAGGTCTAGATTGGTAGTAGCAAAACTGGAAAGACAGGCTGAGTTTCCAAGCCTAGTGGCATCATCTTGGTTTTCCTGTCTCCTCCTTTACACTGCTTAGAACAGGACTGCTGCAAGCAGAGAGAATGACTGCTCTTTTTAAACACGGACAGCTGATTTGGACTACAGGCAGGATACTGCTGGCAGGTGTTTTAGCCTGGCAACACAATCGTTGCTTCACTTCACTGATGATGCACCATAGGTATGGCACCCGTCTTGAATCTCAGAATTTTTTAAAGGAGATCACGAAGCTTCAGTCCTGTACATCACTTGGTCAGTTACTTTAACATCTCTCTCTCTATCGTAAATTTTAAAACTTAAGTTGGTCCAGTTTTCCAATTCATTCATTAACATATCTCATATTAATGAGATAAGACTCTATAAAGTCTAGAGTGATTAGAAAAACTGCAGTCATTGATATGTTCTCAAGACATGGTTCTAAGAGGGAGAATGACAATTTCTTGTCTGGGAGGGTTTACGCAGACAGACATTTGAGGGTTCATGCAAAGTCTGTTCACAAATGGGCAGCTTAAAATGTATGTCCTTAAATTGTATTAGCCTTACCTGCACACAGAACGTTTCTTGTCATCAACCATTTTCTCCACGTTTAAAATCTTGCTTGGTTTTCATGGGTGTGGTTTTTTGGGGGAGTGAGATTTCTGTGGTTTGGTCTTGTTTTAATGGCCTCTTGGTTTTAAATATTCCACCTGTTTGTATTGCTCAGATGCATGAGGTGACAGGAAGGGCTGTTAATGTTTAAACCTCTGTCGTTTTCTCCTCTTCTTCTCTCTTTTGTGATGCAAAAAGTGGCACTCGATTTTAAAATGGGCACAAATGAAGAAGCATCTAAGGATTAGTCCCTTAATTACAATAATCCTTAAAGGATTATTCAGAGATTGGCCCTTACTAAAGTTTTAAACTTATCCATGCATTTTAAATCAAAAACGTGAGCTCTGGTCCAAGAACAAAAGAGAGGGTTCAGGATTGAGCATTGTTTGCATAAATATGTTTAGGTTGAGAAAATTGTCTACCTCGGACAACACAACTACTGATGCATGTTCGGTTTGTCATTGATAAACTGCTTGCCCAGCGAATGTTGGCATTTTATGACTTTTCAATAATTCGGTGTCTAATTGCCATAGAAAAGCCTCAAATAAGCAAACAGAAAGGGAAGGTCCCTGGCTGCCAAGGTCAATGGCATGAAGTTTTCAGGCAAATTCCTTTCTACCATCCCACAGCCTTGAATATGAGAAGTAGATAAAGACCTCAGATTTTTTTTTATTTTTTTTTTGGTCATGTGGATTCAGTAAACCACAGAAGAAAAGATCTCCCAAACGACCTAAATCACTGAATTCACTGACTGGCCCTGCCTGTATGATGGCACCAAGAAACTCTTACAGGACTTTCACAAGCAATGGACACTATATTTACTGATTAATCAAAAATCCAGAAGCTTCATTCACTATGTGTCGTCTCATATTCTGGCCTGAAATTGTAAACAACTCTAATTTGATTATTCCAGAGAGAGAGACAGGGAGGGAGGGAGGGAGGGAAAGGCAGAGGTTAGGTTGTCTTCTACTTTTTTCACAAAGTGCTATGTAATTGCCAATTTTTCCCTTGACTCCTTCCAGAAGCAGAGAGAACTACTGTCCCATGGCTAAGCAGATAAGTCAAATTGAGAATGTTTGTACATAATTCCACTGATTTTGGCTCAAGGCATTAACAGCAAAATAGTTAACAGCAGTATTTATCTCCCCTGCCATTTTGTCTTAAACAGATTTATTCTAATTTACATCATCTCTTCTGTTCAAATCTTGTTCTAGTTCCTCATTGGTTTCTAGTTACTTTCTTTTTCTTTTGTAACTTTTCACGGGAAACCTTTTACCACAGCAAAAAATAAAATCATGATGTCAAGGTGTACCGGGAGGTGTAACTGAGAGATTTAAAGAGAACAGAGGGGGACACCTCTCCTATGAGGACAGGCTGGGGGTTTTAGCCTGGAGAAGAGAAGGGTCCGGGGAGACACTGTTGCAGCCTTTCAGTAATTAAAGGGAGCCTGTAAGAAAAACGGGGAGGGACTTTTGAGCAGGGCCTGCAGCGACAGGACAAGGGATAATGGTTTTAAAGTAAAAGAGGGAGTATTTAGACTAGGTAAAATAAAGAATTTTTTTCGATGAGGTGATGAAACACCGGCACAGATTGCCCCAAAAGGTGGTAGATGGTCCATCCTTGGAAATATTCAAGGTAAGGTTGGACAGGGCTCTGAGCAACCAGATCTAGTTGATGTCCTTGCTCATTGCAGGGAGTGTATATTAGATGACCTTTAAAGGTCCCTTCCAACCCAAACCATTCTATGACAGCAACTCAGTCTGCATTGTCCTTCATAAAATGCTATTCCCAACCAAAAATGATGGAGCAGAGAATAATAATGAATATCCTCAAGTATTGAAACTAATTTTCCTATTCAGATTAATGTTGTGCTAGGATTCTCTTCATATGCTGCCCTGTGTTATGCCAGAGAATTTTTCTGCGTTCATTTCCACCCAGGAATGTCTTTGCCTCCAAAAGAAATTACACTGTCCCTTTGTAGTTGCTGAATACAGCTACAGTTATTATAGAGCAGCTTAACCTGAGGGCTGTGTATCTACAATTTTAATAACTTCATTGTACAGGAGCAGTTTATATTTTAGAGGGCTTTCTATTTCCATTTCTCTGCAGTATTTATGGGTAAACCACTGCAAAGAAAGACAGCCACCTTAAAGTTTCTAAAGTGTCATTGTTATATCTCAGTTCAATAAAACAGTCATATGAAAATTAAACACCAACAAGTATTGAGGGGAGCAAAATTAATTTCAAGACTATGTTAAATATTAAGCTTTATAAATGATTGTGTTCAGAAACGATCCTGCAAGCTGTATCTCCAATGGAAACAAGTCATTGTACGATGGGAACTTTTTAATCACTAAGCTTGTTAAATTCTAAACACCGTGCCGACGCACTTGTTCTGCTGCAATCTTGATTAGTTTTCTCCTGCTTTGATTATCTCCTTTGAAAGCTCGCATCAAGAGGTTAGAAGCCAAGAATAGCAATAAAAATTAAAGCCAAAATCCACACAGCCAAAGCTCCAGTATTTGGGTTTGTAACTATGATAAACATTTTATTACAGATCAGACAGAGGGTGAATTATTTTGCTGAAAATAGAAATTATTCATTTCATTGTGTCTAATACAACACATTGGAAACTCTTCCCTAGGTTATTCCACAATAAATACTCATTAGAAATACCGTGCTAAAACACTGACATGATTTTTGTGAATGTATTAGAAGTTACTTATATTTTTAGCTTGTATACAGGGTAATAAAGGATTCAATGCTGGGTGATAAAGGAATTACCTTTACTTATATTGCTCAAATCTGTAGAATGGAAGCAGTTGCTTTGGTAATAAGCCTGAAGAAAGTTCTTTTGAAAATTAGTTACACGTGTCAGCTACTTATTTAGGGTAAGATTTCAGTCATTGATTCTTGAGACTAAGGGACTAAGGAAGAATAATCCACACATCCACAAGGAAATCTGCATTCTAGGGACATTTCCCCTACATGTTGCAGGAATGTAGAGAACTATGTGGGAAAAGCAATCAGCTCTTAAAGGCAAAACTTATTTTAAATGTCCTTGAAAGCTAGACACTAAAATTCTTAAGAGTTTTAATACATTATTGTATGGATGTAAACAATTAGTGCCATGCATCTTTCCTTTACATAATTAGAGAAAAATGCAATCTTAAGGAACGTTTACATTGCTTTCAAAAACAGATTGTGGTCATGTCTTCTGCTATGGAAATGCTTTGCTTTCTAATGTCAACACCAAAGTATTTGGATCAAGTTAAACTATATTTACTATTATTATTTTTCGGGAAAAAAATATTTCAATTTCACATTTTTATCATTTTCTTACATGTTATCTAAAATGTATTCATTTTAAGGAAAGGGTGTTGTGGACTGAATTTTTAAAACAATTAAAATTGCTCATCTTTTCTTTTAATCTTTTAATATAAAAGGTGGACTTCTTGCACTAAAATTGTATTTATTGGCATGTTTTTGAGAGCTTTGTTTCACCACCCAGTTTTTTTCTCCTTGTTAGGAGCAGTTGTTGGTTTTGTCTGTCCATCCAGTTTCTGCGTGAACACTAGAGTAGAAAATAGAAGTAAATAAAACCACATTTAAACGGGTAGAAAGGGAATGAATGGTGTGGATTGAAGCACTGGGGGCTCTCTTAAGGGTTCTGGCGTTGTTTGGGAAGCCTGATGGCATTACTCGTCCCGGTTGCTCACCTGGCAGGATGCTGACGGGCTCCTCAGTGAGCTGCAGGGTCGCACCGGTTTGTCTAAAGGTATTCATTCAGAAGCAGAGCAGAGCCAGCAGTGCTCGGCTTGAACATACCACGTGGCTATTTCCATGAAAGGTCAGCAGGGATTTTAGGACGGGCTCAGCCTTCTGCATCTGTTAGAAAGAAATAATATTAGTAACTGCAGCCGTTTCTCCACAGCACACTGTCTTCTGATGTTAAATGGACACTTTGCTTTAAGGCTTATCTGCAAGTTGTTGTTCCTCCTCAGCTGCTGCAAATCAGCTACATCTGTCCACGTGCTGCAATAATTATTCTGAACAAGAACAAGTCGTTCCAGCAGCAGTAGAATCTCTACTTACGTTCCCAGCGTGACATGCTGTGGGAAACCTTTGATGTCCGTGAAAGATGAAAGTGGTGATGGGAAATGATGACCTGTCTCTCGGTGGGATGGAGGGTGGGGTCTTCTCGCACCGACTGTTTTCTGCAATGAAAGTTTAGAACTGTAGAACTTCTGAGCATTCTGCAACTGTGTCAGATTTGTCTGGACTTCGAGAGTAAAAAATGGACTGACTGACTGCTTTTCTCCAGCCTTTCCCTCTCATACACACCTCCACAGACAGCACACCTGACCTTAAGATTTATTTCTTGAGGAAAGCAGGCTAAACCCAAGAGAGTAGGAAGTAGATAAAATCAAGAATTTCCATTTTCCAAACAATTACAGAATCACAGAA
>VXBJ01001565.1:0-23559 GCA_013400055.1 Nycticryphes semicollaris
GGGGCACAAGGAGCTGGGAGGGGTCACAGCAGGGATAACTGACCCCAACCAACCGAAGGGACATTTCGTGTCATGTGACATCATGATCAGTGTATAAAACCGTGGAAGTAGGAAGAGAGAATCTTGAGAGTGATGGTGTTTGTCTTCCCAAGTCACTGCTACGTGTGATGGAGCCTGGCTTTCCCAGAGATGGCTGGACCCCTACTTGTGATGGGGAGCAGGGAATTAATTCCTTGTTGTGCTTTGCTGGTGTATGCAGCTTTTGCTCTACCTTTTAAACTGTCTTTNCCTTTTAAACTGTCTTTTCTCAACCCACAAGGTTTTTTTTCCTCACTTTTACTCTCCCGATTCTCTCTCCCACCTCACCAGAGAACCCGCATGGTTCTGGTCACCGTCTGGGGTGAAACCACTACACCTGTCCCCCAGCAGCCCCGCATCAGGACCCCCCCACCGCACCCGTTTTGCATAATTGAACTCAAACTAATTAAACCCCCTCACGCCCCCGGCACCGCGTTAGAACCAACACCAAGTCGTCTCGAATCCGCGGAGGATTAATTAGAGGAAGAGAATGCGTGTATGCAAGCATCGAGCGGCCCACCGGTGATGGCGGGGAGGGGGCAGCCGGGCCCAGGGCGGGAGGGGCTCAGCACGGCTGAACAGTTCCCTCCAGCCCTAGACCCGGCTGCCCGCTGCCCCCTCCCCTTAGGCATCAGGCTCGGGGAAAGGGCCGGGATCCCCCCCGGGCTACTGGCCCGCACCGTGGCCTGGGCGGCGGAAGAGGACCGGCACATCCCAGCATGCCTCACACCGCTCCCGGCGGAAGAAGAAACCGCGCGGCGCCACTCGCCCGCCCCCTCCGCCCTTTCTAACCAGTCAGAGAACAGTTCCGCCGGCCAGGAGAGGGAGAGCAGCCAACAGAGAGCGAGGAGCTGCGAGACGGAAGTTCTCGTCAGCGCCGTTGTCAGGGAAANGCGGCCCGGCGGCGCCATGACCGGCGAGAAGAAGAAAAAGAAGCGGCTAAACCGCAGCGTCTTGCTGGCCAAGAAGATCGTTATCCGGGACGGGGCCGGCGTGAGTGAGGGGCCAGCAGGGATCGGGGAGGCCACGAGAGCGTGTGGCATTGGCGAGCGAGCTTCGGCTGACGTGACTGAGCGGGACCGGTGGCTGGGCCGTTTCTGGGTCCGGACTCTCCCCAGCCGGGCTGAGGGTCCCGGGCGGTGGGGGCTTGGTCGGGGCTGGGGGCCGCGGCGCAGGGCCCCGGTCGGGAGTGAAGTGAGCGGGTGCGGGGCTGTGGTGTGGGGCCTGGCGGTGCCTTGGGGAGCTGGGCCCGGGGTGAGGTTTGTCCCCTCAACGGTGTTGCTCTCTGGGCTGATAGGGTCTCTGCCGATTCCTCCCGGAGCCCAGCCGCCGTGCTGAGACCCGTCGTGCCGGCGGAGAGCCCCCTGCCCCGGGGCTCCCCTTGGGGTCGGGCCCACGGCCATCACCTTCCCAGACAGGTTTCTAGTACGATTTACCAGGTGCCGACATCCACTGATTGTGAGATGTCAATGCTGACGTTTAATATTTGCTTTGAGGGTGACAGGGTACCTTCAGATCCATGTGAAATATTTGCCTCTTCTGAGACGAGCTCTTTGCTGCGGGGGAAGAGCTGCAGAGGCTCCACACCGTGCAAGCAACAGCATCATGCCTGAACCTAGGCAGCTTTGAAGCAGGTGCACCTGAGCTTAAGCTGGTTGCAAGCTCTTTCCCTCTGGGGCTCATCTCCCAAGGAACCAGGGTTCTGGCCATGAGGTGCTGCCTGTCCTGTGGGCCCCAGAGGAGTGGGGCGGTGGGGTGACCCCGAACTCTGAGCTATCCTCAGTTTTTTGGGGAGTCTCACGCAGTAAGATGGTCAATAAGTGCAAGGAGTGATATTAAACTGTGAACAGGTCAGATCTGGAACTGCTCAATAAAGCAAGATTGGCTGTTAATTGTGTTACAGTCACATGGTAGAAATGTTTAACTGCTGGAGAGGATAGAAAGGGGGATGATGAGAGGAAGAGGAGGGGGCCACTCTGTGGAGCGAAGTGGGTAATGATAGCTGTACTCTTAATTACTGGCTTCAGGCTTCTCCCTTTGCTGCAAAACATTATCTCATTTGTGTGCAATACAACTGACTTATTTTAATGACCATGTCCCCCTCGGGTAGGGTGCCTCTGGTGTTGATGCTGTTGATTTCCTTTATAAGCAGACTTAGCCTCTGCGGGAGACAGTTTTGATAGCATCTGTGAACACAAACAATATTGCAGCAGAATAATGTCTCTTGCTGCTCTCTCTTGTATTTCAAGTTACTCACAGCTGTATTAGTTATCTGAAATGCAGTGTTATTCCATTAGAACCAGGGAAGATGTGACTGGGTAAAAGATTGTTCTTTGTGTGGCATGTTTCTTGAATTCCTGTCCCTGAGAACCTGTCAGTAGCGAGTGCTGGAGGCAGGGTCATGATACAGATGTGTCTTTGGTCTGGTCCCTTAAACAATTTGTGTCACAAGAACACAGTGTAGAAAAGTTAGTCAGCTGTGAGGAAATTAATTTTTTAGCCTGTGGATTTGAGGCTTCCCATACCTGATCCCAAATCCCTTTGGACTGAGATTTGTGCAGCTGAAGGAAGTTGGGGTTTTTTTTGACTTCTGACTACTCTTCAAGCTGTTGGAAGCTGTCTAAATTGGTGGGATTGCAGACATTTCAGGTGGTTCTATTAAAAATGCATCAGGGCTGGACTACACTTCTTGGTGAGTTCATATCTTGTGGTTTGATAATATAAGAAATGGGTTCTTGTGGAAAAGCACAGTGTGTGCTACTAAATGCTTGACCTATGCAATCTCCTAATGTAATTTGGCTGAAACTTGTGTGCTTTCCACCCATTCCTAGTGAATTATTTTCCTTGCAAGCTTGTGACTGTGGAGGTGTGTCCTGCATGGCAAGAGAAATCCTCCTGGACTAGCAGCTGAGATTTGACATTTGGAAAAGGGACAGAACAAGTGTTGCCCTGGAAGCGCCATCAGAAATCTTTGTGAAGAAAGATAAGCAAGGCTTGAGGTGTGGGGTTTTTTAACAGCTGATCTAAGGACTGTGCCTTTCCCACTGTGATGGGTAGATGGAGTTGGTGCTGAGGAGTAAAATCACGTTCCCAAACTCCCAGAGTCTTTTCTGGGATCTTGCACATACTGCTGTGAAAATATTTAGAGAATTGAGGCATTTCATTTCAAAGCCATTAAGGTAGGGATTGAAAGGATGGTAATATGGCTGGTAATGTTCAGAGAAAGCATAATGATACCAAAAATATTAGTTCTCAGAGGAAAAAACACAAACCCCTTAGCTTTATAGGAGAGACACATGTTGGTGGATCCTGGATGGAGACGCTGCAGCATGAGCTCTCCTGCACCAGGCAGCAGGAAAGCACCACGGCAAGGGCTTAGGCCAGAGTCAACATTTCAGCACCATCCACACGTCTCAAATCTACTGCAGATCAGGATGTGAATATTGTTTGACTTATGGAGCTCTGTTTTGCAGCGACAGGGGATTGGGGAGCCCAGTGTGTACCATGCTGTGGTGGTTATTTTCCTGGAGTTCTTTGCCTGGGGGCTTCTGACCACGCCAATGCTGACGGTGAGTGAGTCTCTCTGGGAATAATCCTGCCTCTGTTGGGATAGAGCTTGGCTTGGTGAAGGTAGGGATCTGAACATCAGCCTTGGGAGAATAGGGAGTAGAAACCAGGATGTAATGCTTTGTACCTGAAATTTCTTCTGTGTGAATAAGCTGGAGCTATAGTAATTTTTTGTGGAGTTGGACAGTTATTTTGAAATGTAGTGCATTAAGTATGAAATGTAAATCAAAGGTATAGACAGTACAAAAAGGGGAGAGAACCGAAAAATTACGTGGTAATATGACACAAAACCAGAGGGAAATAAGGTGGTGCAGGGGTGGAGAAAGACATGTTTCAGATTCTTAGCCTTGTCCAAGCTGCTGGAATAATTTATAGACCCAGGAAGCATTAATGAAAGCAGCTGCCTGTGTTGGAGAGGGGAGGAAGAGCTCCTGACATAGTACACCAGTGGCATTGGTGGTGTGTTTCCCACTCCCCCTGTTTTGCTCTTCAGGCATCTAGCTGTCATGGACTGGGGGGAATTAATGCAAGTTTTGCAAAAGCTGCTAGCTCTGCTTTTTGTTTCCTTTTCTTTCTTTTTTTTTTTTTTCCCCCACTAGGTGTTACACCAGACTTTTCCTCAGCACACGTTCTTGATGAATGGCCTGATTCATGGAGTCAAGGTAAGGAATATTCTTCCCAGTCTTTTGTTTGAATCTGCCATCGGTGCAAGGAGTGGCAAGCCATTATAATCTGTCATTTGCTGATGTCCACCAATAGACAGAAAAATGCTCATATTTCAGTTTGGGATGCTCATTGGTTCAACTAAAGCAACATGGAGAATTGACAGGCACAGAGATGGGGCAGCTTGTGTGGCTGATCTTACTGAGCGGCATTAGCAACATGCTGCTTGTCAGCACGGGTTTTGGACTATGACAGCTGTGTGTTTCAGCAGAAAATATTCTAATCATCATGAAATTAGCCCTGTTACCATATTCTGGAGTATAACAAAATAAAAATGAATGACATCTGAAGTTATCAGTAGCAGAAGTTGAAAGTAAGCTGGCCTCAGTAGGCTCTGCCCAGGCAGGAGCAGGGGAGAACGCTGTGGCACGGTCAGTGGGCACACGGAGTTTGGATGAGATGGGCATTTATAGAGCAGAATTGGAGGCAACTACAGCAACCACCCAGTAGCCATGTGTTCTGGCTCTGGCAAGAGGATCTCAAAAAATGGCCCCAGAGAAGTTTGCTCTGATATGAGTTGGGCACTGCTGTATATACTTTTGGGCTCTTCCCTGCCCATCTTGAGTTGGAAAGGTGTTGAAAGGCATTAAACAATTCCATTTGTGCTTAATGGCCTTGGCATTGTGTCAGGTCTGTCTTGTCTGCATCCAGAAGAGAAAGCTTTTCCTAGAACTGCAGCAGATGTTGATGTGACAGAGCTGTGCCAACATCTGTTTTGGTGCTGTCAGGGCAGCCCCTGCTGCACAGAGGTGCCCCGGGGAGCACAGCTGTGGGTGCAGCAGTTGCAGAGAATGGGCAGTAACTGGAGTTTCTCACAGCACTGAGCTGGTCGAGGACTGGGTTTGTTTTTTTTCTCCCTAGAAGGATGTGAGCAGTTTAATGAACTGTTATGTTTTGGTAATATTGCCTGCTTGTAAAAAATAGGAATGGATTGTCTCCATGTATTTTTACCTTTAGATCAAAAGCTCTTGCTGTTGATAATCATAATTTGACTGAGGAATTTCGCTCTGTTGTCCTGTCTGTCTGTCTTAGGGTCTGCTTTCTTTTCTAAGTGCCCCACTGATTGGTGCTCTCTCTGATGTCTGGGGCAGGAAATCCTTCCTCCTCCTCACTGTCTTCTTCACCTGTGCACCAATTCCCCTTATGAAGATCAGTCCGTGGTGAGTTAAGAGGAGAGTGAGGCTGGATGATGGGATGTTGCCGTGTGGTTGCTCTCTAACTCTGCCTTTGGGAATACCTGTTTTCAGGTGGTATTTTGCTGTCATTTCCATGTCTGGAGTCTTTGCTGTCACTTTTTCTGTGATTTTTGCCTACGTTGCTGATATCACACAGGAGCATGAACGCAGCACGGCATATGGCTTGGTAAGGAGCTGAACTTGTCTCTTGGAGCAAAAATCTGGGGCTCTGCAGGTAGGAGAGGTATAAAATAAGGGTGGGAGAATTATTGACAACCTGAGACATTATCAGTGGAAAAAATGTCACACCCTTCATGAATAGTGCAGACTCCCCATTCTGTTTGTGATTCAGCACTCTGGGAGAGGGCTGATTTCTGTGTGATCTGAATATTGGCTGTTCTGCTGCTCAGCCTTTGAACCAGCCTGGTTGGGGAGCTGCTGTTCAGCAGGAAAGGGGCAGGCTGTGGTGCTGGGTGCATATGAGTACGCTGTGATGGGGCCCTTTCTCCAGGGTTACTGGCAGTATCGTATGTGATTTGTTGGGTTAGCTTTGATTTCCTTTTGCTAGAATGTAGCCTGGATTGCACCAGGAGAACCTGGTTGTCTCTTTAAGGAGTTCCTGTCCACCTGGGTTGTCTCCATCAAAGATGGTAAATCCCTTGGGTTACTCTGGAGGAGAAAATACGCTCTGGGAAGAAGAGGCTGTATTAGTGTTTTATGCTTCCAGGTATCAGCCACGTTTGCTGCTAGTCTGGTCACAAGCCCAGCCATTGGTGCGTACCTTTCCCAGGCCTATGGTGACACGTTGGTGGTTGTGCTCGCGTCCGGCGTTGCTCTGCTGGACATTGGTTTCATCCTGCTGGCGGTGCCAGAGTCTCTGCCAGAGGAGATGCGCCCCGTCTCCTGGGGAGCTCCCATCTCTTGGGAGCAAGCAGACCCATTCGCTGTAAGTAAATACAGTTGCTTTTGTTCTGTGTGCTGGCAGTACTTACAATTGCTTTAGTTCTGCTAATTTCTCTCAAAAGGAACGTTTAATGATATTAACTCATTGTTTTAAGTTACTTGTTTTCATTTCCCATCTTCCTTCCCTACAGTCTTTGCGAAAAGTGGGTCAGGATTCTACAGTGCTGCTCATCTGTATCACCGTCTTTCTCTCCTACCTTCCTGAAGCCGGCCAGTACTCCAGCTTTTTCCTCTACCTGCGACAGGTCAGTCTCTGGCTATGAGGGAAGGCTCTGAATGCAGGAAATCCCAGTCTAGAAATGTTATCTTGGTTTCATGTCCTGAAGGAGCTTGTCATGGCCAATAGCTTAGCAAAGTTGAAGCTATAGGAAATAGTGACTTGTTCCAGTTGTCCTTAAAAATGTGGGAGCCTGGCAACTACTCTGGGCGTTCCAGGACCCTTGTGTGGTGGTGCTCCTTCTGGTGCTCTGCCTGCTCACCCTGTCCCTGCTGCTCTCAGGTGTTTAAGCTGAGCCCAGTGATTTAAAGCTGTTTTTTCAGCCAGAGAAAATCTTCTGTTTTGTTCCTGTGGCAGCAGGGAGGCAGTGGAAGGTACAGTTGGTTGATGTTTGAGTAGCTGGTAAGCAATGTCAGTGAACCTTAGTGACACTGATGGAGTGTCTTTTCTCGTACGGTACAAGTCTCTTGCCTGAAAAGTCCCTCTTTGGTGTTTTCACAGGTCATTGGTTTTTCCTCGGAGACTGTGGCAGCCTTTATTGGTGTAGTTGGAATTCTCTCCATACTGGCTCAGGTGAGAAGCAATTCCTGGTGTCGCTCTAGCAGTCTGGTTATAAGAATATCCAAAATTTCTGACAATCGGGGTTGGTGAGGTGTTAAATCCCTGTGGCCACACAGACACTGCCAGAACCCGTGGCCCCTTTCTTGTCTTTTAAAAGTAGCTGTTTGTTGCATAAAGAACCAGTAAATCATGGGGTGGCCCCATGTTACTCTGTAAAACGCCATAGATTGTGCTGACTGCCATGGCCAGGGATGTGCTGGTTTCTGACATGACATTATGGGAGCGGAGGACCGCTTGTGTGTGATCACCCATCTCACGGCAGCATGAATTCCCTTGGATTCCTATCCTCTTCCAGTGCCATCGCTTTGTTTGCATGCACTTTGAAAGCACTTGTTTTTCTTTCCAGACAGTAGTGTTGGGAATTCTCATGCGTTCAATAGGAAATAAAAACACCATCCTGCTGGGACTGGGCTTCCAGATCCTGCAGCTTGCCTGGTACGGCTTCGGGTCACAGCCTTGGTAAGAGTTTGTCCCTCTTGGTCTCCTGGCACCAGCGGTTTCCCCCACCGCAGTGGCCAGGAGAGATGCTGCCTGGCTGCAGGGCTGGCCCTTGGTGGCCTGTCCCCTGACTGCTGCCTCTTTCTGCCCAAGGATGATGTGGGCAGCGGGAGCTGTGGCTGCCATGTCCAGCATCACCTTCCCTGCCATCAGTGCCATGGTGTCCCGGAACGCAGACCCTGACCAACAGGGTGAGTCTCAAGGGTTTGATGGGCGAGTTCATCCAGCAGTGCTTGTGCTGCCACACGCTGGAGCTCTCGGCAGTGGTGATGGAGGGGTGGGCAGGAATGTCTGTGCCAGCTGTGGAGAGTCACTTTATTTGTAGTCTTTGACTGTAGCTGATGCTTTGGGAGGGAATTCTGACACTATGCATGTAGGTGTTTGGTGGTGTCTGTCTGTGGGAGAGAAGGCTGCTGCTTAATCATTTGCCTGCTTCATAGAATGGAAGAGACCCTTGGGATCATTGAGTCCAACTATCAGCCCTACTCCGCCAAGTTCTCCCCTACACCAGATCCCCCAACACCACTTCTCAATGACTCAAACACATTCAGGGATGGGGACTCAACCCCCTCCCTGGGCAGCCCATTCCAATGTCTGACCACTCTTTCTGGGAAAAATAATTTCCTAATGTTCAGCCTAGACCTACCCTGTTGCAGCTTGAAGCCATTCCCTCTCATTCTATCACTAATGACCTGTGAGAAGAGACCAGCATCAACCTCTCCAACGTCCTTTCAAGCAGTTGTAGAGATGGATGAGGTTTCCCCTCACCCTCCTCTTCCTTAAACAGTCTCAGCTCCTTCAATCACTCTTCATAAGATTTGTTCCCCAAGCCCTTCCCCAGCTCTGTTGCCTCCTCTGCACTCGCTCCAGCCCCTCCATCTTTCTCGTGTTGAGGTGCCCAGAACTGGACACAGCACTCAAGATGTGGCCTCACCAGTGCTGAGTAAAGGGGGACAATCACCTCCCTACTCCTGCTGTCACACTATTTCTAATACAAGCCAGGATGCCATTGGCTTTCTTGGCCACCTGGGCACACTGCTGGCTCGTGTTCAGCCACTTGTCAACCAGAACCCCCAGGTCCTTTTCTGCCAGGCAGCTCCAGCCTCACTTCCCCAAGCCTGTAGCCATGCATGGGGTTGTTGTGGCCCAAGGGCAGGACCTGGCAGTTGATCTTGTTGATTCTCATACCATTAACCTTGGCCCATCCATCCAATCTATTCAAGTCCCTCTGTAAAGCTTTCCTGCCCTCCTGCAGATCAACATTCCCACCTACCTTAGTGTCATCTGCAAACTTACTGATGGTACACTCTATATCTTTACCAAGATCATCAATAAAGACATTAAACAGAAATGGTCCCAACACTGAGCCCTGAGGAACACCTCTTGTGACCAGCCACCAGCTGGATATAACTCCATTGAGCACCACTCTTTGGGACTGTCCATCCAGCCAGTGCTTGATCCAGCAGATTGTACACTCCTCCAGGCCATGAGCAGCCAGCTTGTCCATGAGAATTTTGTGGGGGACAGTGTCAAATGTTTTTCAAAAGTCCAGGTGTACCATATCCACAGCTTTCTCCTCACTCAATACTGGGGTGATCTTGTCATAGAAGGAGATCAGGTTTGTCAGGCAGGACCTGCCTTTCATAAACCCATGCTGACTAGGCCTGATCCCCTGGTTGTCCATTACATGGTTTGTGATGACATCTGCTCCATGACCTTCCCTGGTATCAAGGTCAGACTGACAGGTCTATAGTTTCCCAGATCCTCCTCCATGGTTTGACCCCGGGTCCTCAGATTTGGCTGCCTTAATTTCCAGTTCAGCTGGAAATGGTTGGTTGATGTGCCTATGCTCCTTCTGTTCTCCAAAGCAGCAAGTCCAGCATTACTGATTCTTTGCAAATCCTGGGCAAAGCTAATCACCAGCTTAGGTACTTCATTGGTACAGTGTGTGTCATCCAGGTCTGAATGTTTCATCCTGTCTTCAAATACGTGAGCATCCTTGAATAAAACAAATTTCCTCAGAAGCTAGAGGCACATCTTCCTGTCCTTGCTCTGTCCCCAGGTGTGGTGCAGGGAATGATCACTGGAATTCGGGGTCTGTGTAACGGCCTGGGGCCGGCGCTCTATGGCTTTGTCTTCTATCTCTTCCACGTGGAGCTGAATGAAATGGCTGAGGTGGAAACTTTGGGTAAGGCCTCCAAACCCAACATGGCCAACCCTACAGACGAGGTAAACTGTTCAGCTTTATCCTTCGCTTTGCCAGGCTGCTTCTATCCTTGCGCTGGAGCATTGATGTTTCCTCTATTTCTCCTTACAGAGCAGCATTATCCCAGGGCCTCCGTTCCTCTTTGGGGCTTGCTCTGTCCTACTGTCGCTCCTGGTGGCCTTGTTCATTCCAGAGCACAACCTTGCTCTGAGGTCGGGCAGCCACAAGAAGCACAGCAACGGGGCACAGACCCACAGCCCACAGGCCGGGGGGGCAGAAGGGAAGGAGCCGCTGCTGGAGGACAGCAGCGTCTGAGCGGGGAGAGGAGGACCTGGCTCCTGTCTCAGCTCCCCAGCAGGGATGGACCCAGCCAACGGGAATTCAGGGAGAGCATGGGGGGAGAGGAGAAAGGAGGTAATGGGCAGTGCCACTGACAGCTGATGAGAAGGGACTGGGGCTCCCTCTGTGCCAAATATACCCCCGCAGGTGCAAGAATGGAATTGTATCACCTGGTGCTGATGGAAAGGGGAGACGCTGAACTGCTCCACGGGGAGGGATTGTTCTTTAAAACCAACCTGCTCTTGTACAAGAATAATGACCTTCATGGTGTGACCTGCCAAATACCCAACTTGCCAGTGACAAATTCAGGAGCTGATGTTGTCTTTGTTCTGACCTGAACTGACTGAGCTGCTGGCCAGAGGAAAACAGGGCGTCTGCATCCTGCCCCATCCCCTCCCGTAATTGGTACTCGCTGCTGACCCCGTCACTGCGCAGCTGGGACCAGCCGGACACCGTCTGCGCCCACACACTGAGGAAGGTGTGTGTGTTTGAAGAACAGACAGTGCCATCACCTGATGGATTTGCCCATTCTGGCCTGAGTGAAACTTGGACCAAAAAAAAGATAAAAATCTACTGACTTTACATTCTGATGAAGATAAGAAAAATTAAGAAGTGAAGTTGCAACTGACACAAGGGAGAACAGGCAGATGAGAGAAGGGCAACTACATGAATTGCAAATGCTTAGTTTGTATCTCTGATTGTTTTTTTTCTGTTTTTGTTACACCCATGTAACATTTGTCTGCCATCGGTAGTAGGTAGAAGGATTTCTCAGAACTCATTTTCTGCAACTGTGAGGGTTGTTTAGAAAATACAGTTCTCTGAGAAGTTGAAGAAACAGCTAAACTCTGCTGAGCACTTTGGTAAAGAGTGGTTTCCTGAGAGAAAGGTCAAAGAAATACCTGTTTATCTTGAGCACTTTTATAAAGCATGTTGGTTTTTGCCCAGGCTCTTGCCATCTGATATTAAAACCAGATAATGACTGTAGCTTGTTTTTTTTCCTCAGTGCAGCAGATCCTGATGGTGATGATTGCAGCTGACTTGAACGTACAGGTCTGGATTCTGGTTTGAATTCCTTCTGCTTTTGTTTTGTTGAAAAGCAGAATTGTTGCCTGTGCAGCAGGGTTCAGCTCTGGTTAGAAAGAGCAGCAGATACTCGAGCTTGAGCGTTGTGAAAGAAACAAATACAAATGTATAGGGATCACCTGGTTGTTTATAGATCCATAGAGATATGGCAGAGGGCAGGAAATGATCGTTCTCGTTTGAGTAAGATCAAAAATTAATGGTACTGAGCAGTCGCTGGGGAAGTAAAGCCCGAACTGGGAACATTAGGAAATGAGTTGTTAAGGGAATTGAGGGTACAATGGCCAAAACCAGCCCCGTCTCAGAGCGGGATTTGTGCAGCAGCTCCTCTCTCTGGCTGGGGTCCCCTCGCTGTGGCTTTGGGAGAGGTACCTTGGGGGAGAAGGGCCAAAGGGAGGGAGCATTCTCACTTGGTGTCTTGGTGTTTGCGATCGTGGCCGACACGGTGCCTGCGTAGCAGCGTCTGCAAATGCCATTGGCCCCTGGGTTCAGTGGGAAACACCAACTGGATGTCCCCGGAGAGCGTGGTCCCTGCCCCACTGCTGGTGCCCAGCTCTGCCCGGGCAGTGCAGCTCGTTCTGCTCCAGAGATGAGGGGGGATGTGAGCTCAGCGTCCGACCCCCCCCTGGTCGTGTGGTGCTGGCTCCTCTTTGCTCTGGGCAGTGGGAGCTGCGGTGTCGTGTAGGTCTCTAACGCCTGTCAGGTATCAACAGCTTGGAACCACTGCCCGGAATGGGCTGAACTAATAATACAGTGTCTGTTTACCCATTTTCTGGACCAGTTAGTTATTGGAGGTGGACATTTAAGTGAAATAATTCCTAATTTGTTTTGCATTAATCCAATCTGATGCTCAGCTCCTGTGATCAGAACTGTAAGAGTAGGTGATTGCCATGCAGAGGGCAGCCGTCCTGCACTCTGAGGGTTCACTGATGTGGATCTAAGTGAGGACTGGAGCACGGGGCCAGCAGAGAGTCTGTGACCTGCGGTGACTCCAGTTTTCCCAAGCTCATTGTGTGATGCTCCAAATTCCCAAATGTTACTGGGATGGTCTGTGTGGTGGGTGCACAGCAACCTTCTTCCCTAAAGGAAATCCAGTCACTTAAACTTCCAGGCAGCAGCCCCAACTCTGTATTGCTCACAAAAACGCCTTTTTTAGACTGGAGCTTTACCAAGTGTGTCTGGTGATTAATTTATTTACACTGTATTAAAATGAACTGCAGTAGGTTTGTCCCTCACACACAAATGAAGTGAAACGAAACACTGAATCGTTACCTCGTTCACACTGAGGCACTTGGAGCTTCACGGGTAGAATATAGAGGAACATTAGAAAAAAGATGAGCATAATTTATATGATATAAAGTATATAGAGATATATTTTTTAAAGTCCTTTCCTTTATTGAATAGTTTATTGAAACCGATGTGTTTCTAGTCCCGTTCCCTCTCGCTGCTGCCTGCAGCATCTTGGCCTCTCCTGCCCTTCAGACAGCAGAATTACCCGAGTGAGTCTCCCTCCTTGGTCCCATGCGACACCCGAGGGTCCAGTGATGCCGATATCCCCCAGCTCATGAGCAGGGAACCAGGAGTGTTTTGGTCACTTCATGAGCCCTTTGTGACTTGTACATCATCCCTTGGCTGTGCCAGCACCAGGGCTGGCCCTGGGACCTGGGCTCCCCGTGGCACGGGGCTGCTTACCCGCCCCAGGGGTGTCACTTGTTCCCAGCGCTGAGAATGGGCAGGGGGTCCTTCCCACAGTTCCCCTCACTGGGTTGTGGGGGCCTCAGCCCCCAGTAACTCCCCTCCCCATTGGCACAGGGACGTGACCCATCCACCCGCTGCCTTTAAGTGACAGGAGGGCTTGGGCCACACGGTGACGGAGCTGAAATTATCAGACCTGAATGACGAATGTCTCATTCCGAGGGGCTGGTAATTCTGCAGCATCCCACCTGGAGACTGGAAAATCTGTACGGAGCATTCAGCTAGTTTTGCCAATTTTTGTTACTTTATATGAAATGCAACTTTTTTAAAAGAGCCTTTTCTTAAAATCCTCTTGATCTGCTGTGTAGTGCCTGAGCCTGGCTGCTTAATGTCACCGTTCCAGAATTTGCCTGAAGGTTGGTAACAGCAACGCCCTAAACGTAAGGACTTAATTGTCCTTCTGCAGTCTCAGTGCAACAGCAGCAGTTCAGGGGGTTTAAACTGATCTTGTCACATTAAAAATCCTGTGTTAAGCCATTGCTTTCTCTGTTGCCATTACTTTTGCAAAATAGTGACTTTCTATTTCACTGGTTTTTGTTCCTTTCTCCGCACTCGGCTGGCTGCTGACATCTCTGGTTATCGAGAGCGTGGGCCCGTGGCCAGAATGGCACTTTCTCTGCGCTCTCAAAGTTCACTGTGGCCTGCGTTTCTGTGTCTCTCTTTTTGAAGCTAATGATGAAATGTATTTATTTCAGTTCCAGTTGTGTTCAGAACTGGCTAATCTGTCCCTCCGATGGATTATTTATTAAACTGCTGCTTTCCTGTTGTGTTGAAGTTCTCTGTCCTCATGCTTCCCCTTGCCCATCTTAGGGCTCCCCTGTTGCCCCCCCTGCCCCCGTGTTTCTGCCCAGACGCAGACACCCCACCCCACCCCCCGTATAACTGGTGTGACAAGAGACCCTGTTTCCAGCTTCCCCAATCAGCTTCTGTCTCCAGTGGGTGCGAGCTGTTGAGTTGTTTCTAGCGACTCCTTACAACTCAGGCATACTAAAGTGAAAAGTGCTTGGAACTTTCACCCTTGATCCTGAACGAGCTCTCCAGGTCTCTGCTGGAGCATGGAAACAGCAGGATTAACAGCTCGACCTTCCCTGGAGCTTGGGCACAAACTGCTCTGAGCCCTGACCCCGCTGCCTGGGGAGAGGGCGCTGCTTTCGGGCAGTTTGTGCAGGGCAGTAATTACAATGTGGGACCAAGGAGGGAGCAATGAAACGCTCTAGAGGAGCAAGGGTCTCTCGCTGCTTCCCCCCCTCCCCGGCCATGTCCCCACCCCGGGACTGTGGAGTGGGTCCCTGCACCAAGTCCCTGCCTCCCGCTGGCCCCACTGCAGCCTCCTCCTGAGGCTGGTTTCAGCAGCCCCAACTCTATTGTCTCCCTTTCCAGCCAGGCTTAATTTAGATCTTATCTTACATTTAAACACTTTTGGTGTTTGAAGATGTACTAAGTGAACAATATACTCACAAGTGCTCTTGGATGGGACCTGGTGTTTGATGGCCGATATCCTGTAATGAGCTGGAAACACAACCCATCTATTATGCAATGTGTTACCTTTTGTATTTATTATCTCTGGACTTGAGCTTAGTTTTATTGTTTTCACCATTGAGAAAGAACCCACACTTGTCTCATTTTGCGTCACTGGAGAAACAATGCAGCGTGGTGTTGTCCATCCTCTCCTCATGGCTGGTACCCGGGTGGTGCACACAGCCTGGGGATGCTGCCGTGGAGCGGGGCCTCTCTGTGGGTCGAGACCCTCAGGAGTGGAATTCCCATCTTTTGCACCACGCAGAAAGCTTTCATCTTGTTCCAGCTGCCCTCATTAACCCCAACTCCAGCCCTGTCATTTCTGATACTGAGCATTTGCCGGTGATGACAGCCTGGGGCTACACCCCGGCGCGGGGGCATCCTGTGCTGGGCCCAGCACTCATCCCTCCACTGTGTCTCTGGTTTGTTTCCTGCCACTCTCGCTGAGCATTTCCCAGCGAGAGTCCCTGCTCCTGCCCTTCAGGAGGAAGCACCGTCGGCTTCCAGGAAAGGTCTTCGGGCTTCTGCTTCTTGAAAACCACCGTTCCCCTCGCTCTGACCCCAAAGCTTTCCTGTTGGGTAGAAAACTGTTCCAGTGCCTAAACTTGCTCTTTCCGCCTTCACGTCTGCGACCCCCTGATCTCTCTGCCATGTTTGGGACAGGAGCTGCCTGGGAGTGCCTTGGGGATGGCTCATAGGCAGAGGCTGCGTGGGCCCCACAGCCCCCGGCACAGGTCACAGGCACCGAAAGGCCGGGTCTGGTCCCCCAGAACCTGGTGGTGTTGGTGCATTGTCTGTTGTTTGTCCCTCCTGCCCCAAACCCTGTAGCAGCGAGAGTGGTCTGTGAGGACCATATTTCCCTTCTTTAAACTCTTGGCAATGTTATGAAGCAATCCTTCCCCTAATGAAGTACCTCATGGCTTGGTCCTCACCCATCTGAACCTCAGTGGGTTGTGGGACCTCTGCAGCCCCGACCGTTCCCTCCAGGGCCTTCACTTGCCTGTCACCCGTGGGGGGACTGGCCAGGCCTCATGCACTGAGTGGCCACCACGGATCTGGGCTGCGGGAGGCGAAAACCTGGTCTCAAGCATGTCCTCGGGCGTGCCGGGCTCGCTGCAAGGAGCAGCCATGGCCATGGTTTGTCCCACGACAGGGCTGGGCCGGGGGCTCCAACAGCTGCTGGGAACTGCGGGAAGTGTCTCTGTTAACACAGGATGGAAGGAACAAAAACCCCAGAGCCATTAATCATCCGCCTTTGGGTGAATGTACATATTAGATGGTGGCTGTTTACAGAGCACTTCCCTTGCTCAGACGCCTCTTGGACCATCAGAGGATTAATTACCTGGTCTCCCGAAAGGATATGCGACGCGCCCAGTGCCTGGACCCCCCTCTCCAGAGGGTTCCTGGATGGGAAATGCGCTGACTTTTCATCTTTTGTGACAGGAGGTGCAGGGCTGGGCACGTCCCCTCCTTCAGCCCTTCCATGCCCTGTCTGGCCTCAGCCGCAGCCGAGCAGAGCCAGGCCCGTCTTCTCCTGGGGAGTGGAGCAGGAGTCAGGAAGCGATGCCAGACCTGCCATGAGACAAGGGATAGGCCCTGAAGCTGTGTCAGGGCCTTGTGGCTAGAAAATATGGTGTAATCAACCTCTTCCACAGGATAACGCTTTCTCCATCTGTGCCATAAAACCAACACCTACTTTTATCCTCAAAAATACCCTGTTCTGGGAATAAATGCTGATTGCAGCACTGCTGAGCAGCACCTGAACTGGGGAGAAACACCTCCTGCCTCTGCCTGGAGGATGCACCTTCTCAAACCGCCATTTTGGGACAGCCAGAGCTTGGGGACCAGTTCCTCCCTCATGCCGAGACAGCCAACCCCACAACAGGCGCTATCCCCACGACATTCATTCCAGCTGTGGGTGGTTTGGAAAGGACTGGTTTGCCAGTGGCTGTAGGGTGAACAGCGGAGCCCGATGAGAACCGGGGAACAGATAGGACCTCAGGGTGCAGGAGCCTGGGCAGGGCTGCCCATGGGGGTGATGGGGGACCCTGCAGCTGTGCAGGGACCCTTTGGGTTCAGGGCTCTCCCAAGTTTGGGGCTGCCAGCAGGGCCCTTGGCTGCGGAGCTGAGTGTTGTGCAAAAGCTGAATTTGGAAGAAAATCAGAAACCTCCCTCTGGAAATACCCCTTGGGCTGGAAAATTGTGGGGCCCTGGGGCCAGTGCTCATGGGGGCGGTTCCTGCAGAGCTTAAGAAGGGCTGAGGACAGGGCTGGCGGCCAGAAGGAAGCAGCCCCAGACGGCGGCGTTCACTCCCTGGAAGGAGGGAAGGAAGGAAAACCAGCCCCAGCTGCTGCCCTGCCACTGCTGGTGATGGAGCCACCTCCTCTCCTCTTCCTCCTCCATAGCTTGCTGTGGGGTTGCAGTGGTGAGTGCCATGGTGGCCAAGAGCCGCCCCGATCCCTTACCCCGTCGTGTAACCCGGTTTTCCTGCTGCTCTCGCTGCTGTGCTGTGTGGCACTGTGAGCCAAGGGTCTCCCGCTGTGGAGCCCCAGTGGCTGCTGTGTCTCATGTGTGCCACAGGTAAAAGATGAGAACTGGGGGGAAGAGGAGTTTGGGCTCACTTCCCTAAGAAATGGCTGGAAAATCCCAGTGATAAATGGAGATGAATCAAGCAGCGAGGCCTGCAATGGGGCAGACCTGGACTGGCAATCGCCACAGGTGCTCCCAATGCCTGATGTTGGCAAGTGGCTACCCCAGGACAGCAGCACTGCAGGAAAAGCCTCAGCCATCCCTAAAGAGCTGTCGCTAGCAAGCAGTGCCCCCCCCCTCCACAGTGATGGGGATGGAGCTTCGGTGATGCCTGAGTGTGACTGTCCTCTTCTCAGCAAAGGCGACAACCGGCACTCTATTTGCTCTGTAAATGACTGGGTTCTGGTGATTGTTCTTTTCCCTAAAGCCTCCTTCCTCCACCCAGGGCGACCCGCTGAGAAGCTGGTGGTGATGCCGCGGCAGCCGGTGGTGCAGTACGGGGGCTCGGTGCAGCTGAACTGCTCCCTGACCTGCATAGGGGGCACGGTGCAGTGGAAGGGGCTGGACACCAACCTGGGGAGCATCACTTCCTTCCCCACCCACAGCATCCTGCATGTCAGCAGCGCCGTGGTGGCCACAGGTGGCACCAAGATTTGCCAGGGGACCTGCCACGGACAGCACTACCAGCAAGTTGTTGACCTGAAGGTCTATGGTAAGCGTCGCCCAGCCTGTCCTTTGTATGCTCCCCAAAGGCAGCCTGCTCTCTCCTGGGCAGCATTGCCAAAAATCACTGTGTGGTGCTGCAATTTCCCCCTCAGCCCTCCCGGACATGCTGCAGCTGGACACAGAGCCCCATGCCCTGGAGCCGGGGCAGCCAGCCACACTGCACTGCTCAGCCCGGCAGGTCTACCCACTCACGGGGCTGGTGCTCGCCTGGTACTGGGGGGACCAGGCACTGGAGGAGGCAGACTTTAACTTCACAGAGTCGGAGGAGGAACTGTTTGACATTGCAGCCAAGCTGCAGGTGCCTGGGAAGCACGTGGAAGAAGGAGTGGAGTTCAGGTGCAAGGTGACGCTGAGCATTGGGCAGGAGACCCTCACCCGGGTAGCATCCGTGGCAGTGAGCGCTGAGGGTGAGTGCCAGGGCAAGAGCTGGGGACCCGGGATTGCGTGCTTCCCCCTCCGCTGGGGCCGGCTTCATTGCCCATTGCTTGAAACAGCTTTGCTGGAAGAGGAGCAGCCCCCATTTCTGTGCCACTCTGCCAGCTTCCCGTCCCCTTCCTTGTCCCCATCCCCACTGCTGTGCTGCTGCCTCTCCCTGCTTGGGGACAGTGTGTTCGTGGGGTGGAGGAGGAGGGGGCTGTGGGGAATAGCATGTGGCAGAGAGGCCCTGTCCTGGATCTGAGCCACCTGTGACCTGCTGTGTCCACAGCTGTTACAGAGCAGCCGGTGGCTGGGGCCACCTCCACAGCAAGTCCCTGGACAGCAGCGACTATGATGGAGAGCTCCAGCACAGCCAGGCCGGTGACTACCATAGCACTGTCCCCAGAGCCAAGTGTCCCCACACAGGATCCCACCACAACTTTGACCACCACAGCACAGGAGCCCAGTGCTGAGACTGTCCTGGAGCTGGCTGCGGCCACCAAACCCCCCTCCACAGAGCGCCCTGCTCCTAAGGACCTCCCTACAGCATATCTGGCCACTACCACGCTCCCCAGCTCCAGCACCATGAGCTCCCTAGCTGAGGCACAGGGGACAGCTGGGGACAACATCAGCTGGGGCTCTGTCCCAGCAGAGATGGGGACAGGGCTGTCTGTGGGGACAACACCCACCTGCAGCCTGCGGATTTGGTCACTGCCTCCCAATGGGACGCGGGGCAGGGCCCTGCGCATCGAGTGCCATGCCCAGTGCACCGGGAACGCCACCATCCGCTGGCTGCAGACCCCCGTGGCCCTCTCACAGTACCGTGAGGAGGCGGCAGGCAGCAGCTCCACATTGCGGCTGGACCACGCTGAGCCCCAGCACCAGGGCCACTACAAGTGTGTCTTGCTCGGTCACCACTCCCAAGTGGTCAGTCTGCAGCTGACGGTCTCAGACGGTGAGTGGTAGTCTGGGTCTGCAGCCCTCTCTCCTGAACCTCCCATCACTTGGGCTTGGGCCGCAGCGAGTTGTATCGGTACTGTGTTAGGTGCTGGGGGGTGTCACGCTCACCCCTGAGTACCTGCTGGTGTGGGCAGAGTCTGTTTGCAATTATACATCCTTACGGTGTCTTTGCAGATGGGGACAGCACAGGCCCAGCCATCGCTGGGGGAACAACGGTCTCGCTGTTGGGGCTGATTGTGACCAGTGTCGTGTCCCATCGCCTGTGGAAGCGGTTCAGATCTCAGTACAAGCTGCCATAGGAGAAGAAGCTGCCAACAGATGCCCACAGCCCTCCGGACTCCCCTGCTGCCACCGCTCCTGACCCTGGGATGATGAACAGTCCCCCTCTCATAGCAGGACCAGGCAGGGCTGGTAGGGTCTGGGGTGCTGAGGTGAGAGCCGGGAGAGGAGCAAACCCTGTCCCAGGACACATGCTGTGGGGCCCAGAGATCTCCAAGCTGCCACTGCTTTTGAAAGTGTCACTTGTGTTGGAGGCTGCTGCCGCCCGGCAACACCAAGGGGCCTGCAAGGGGCCACATTGCCCTGGGGGTCCCCAGGCAGCGGGAACGGCATGTCCGGCTGCTTGGGGGAGCTCGGTGTGAGTCCTGCGGGAGAGGAGACCCCGGAGCTGTCAACAGGACACCCCGAGAGGGAGGGAGCGGAGACGCCTCCAGTAATGGGGGGACAGGGACAGTCCCAGGCGCTGAGGAGGGTCTGGCTTTGGGGGCTCCTGGGACCGGTGGGGATGGATGGGGGAACAACGGCAGATCATCTGTTGCGACATGTGTGTGCATCCCTCCCCGAGTGAGGCCTTGGCCTGCGGTGCAGGCACCCCAATAAAGTGTTTGTGTTGGAACCCTGAGCCGGTGTCACCGGGCCCTGCAGCCCCACGCCAGGCCCGGGCCCGGCCCCGCGGGAGACCCGGGCTACCGTCCGGAGCGACGGCCTGAGGCCGGTCGCTAAGGACTGGGCACCTGCTCGGAGTAGCCATGGCGGGCGCCGCGTTCCGACCGCTAGGGCGGCTCCTTTGCCCACACTCAAAATGGTGGGCCGCGGCCTCGCCCAAGGGCGGTGCCCTAGAGGGCGGCACGCTCGCCCACCGATTGGCTGCCAGTCTGAAAGATGGCGGTGCAGGGACTTCTGGCCCCGGCGGAAGGGCAGTGCAAGACAGCCGGAAACGGCCTTCGCCGCCCGCAGCCACGATGGCGGCGTACGAGAAGCGGCGGGTGGCCGCCGCTCCGGCCCCGGCCCCGGCCAGCGGGTTGGCGGAGCCGGGCCAGGCGGCGTCTGGCGGGCTGGAGAGCGAGGCGGAGTTCCTGCTGCGGGCCGGCGTCACCGCCATGGTGCGGGAGGCGCTGCTGAAGGTGCTGGAAGCGCGGCCCGAGGAACCCGTCTCCTTCCTGGCCGACTACTTCGAGCGGCTGGTGCCGGGCAGCCCCGGCGCAGCGGGGGAGGCCGCAGCCGAGCTGCCGGGGCCGCCGCAGCGCCTGGCGCGGGCGCTGTGGTACGTGCGCCTGGCTCACCACTCCCAGAGGTGCGGGCTGCGGCGGGCGGCGGCGGAGAACTACAGCTCCCGGCATGCCCNGGCGGGGCGGGCCGGGGTGAGGCCGCGCGTCTGTCTGTCTGCCGTGTCGCGACAGGACGGCCTTCGACAGCAACGCCGGCGCGGCCTACGAGGTGCTGGGCGCCGGCGGGCGGCGGCGGAAGGCGGGCGTGGACGGGCGGCTGTACAGCGAGCTGCTGCGGCGCATCTGCCAGCACGGAGGAGCGCCGGCGGAGGCGGCGGCGGCGCTGCTGGGCCGCGTCCGCTGCCGCGACCACGAGGCCGTGCCCTTCGACGTTTTCCGCTACGGCGTCCTCACCTGCTTCGTGCTTCTGGAGTTCGCCGCCAAGGCGGACGCGCTCTTCGGCGTCCTGGACGGCGGCTCGGGTGCCGCTGACGGGCGGGTGTGCCAGGCCGTGCTGCGGGCACTGGAGGATGCCCTGGGCATCGGCCACGTCGCTCTTCCCGGCCGCTACCTGGAGGCGGGCTCCAGACTGGGGCCGGACGGCCTGGCCCTGGCCATGGACCGGGCACTGCAGGAGAGGAAGCTCGGCACCTCCATGAGCCGTGACGAGTTCCTGAGGAAAGCCACCGCCTTGTTCGTTGCAAAAGTGAAGCCTGTGGAGTAGGGCCCGGGTATGAGCAACACGGACTCTGTCACCTCTGGCCTACGTGGTGGCTCTGCCCAGAGCCCGTCATGCCGAGGGGCGCTGGGCCCCGGCACGGGGCTGGATGGTGGCGGAGGGGGCGGCCGGGCGCTGGCTGAGGCGATTCCCCATTTCCATGCTCCCTTCCTGGTTTGAGCCAGTGGGTGCCCGGCTCCTCTGGTGCTAGATCGGTCCCTCCCCACGGTGCTGCTCCCAGCTGCGGCTCCTCCAATGTGGCTGCTATTAGTAAATCATTTTTAGTCATTAACTGGGGGCTTGCAAGGAGGCCGGTCAGCTGTAGGGTGGGGTCAGCCATTAAAAATGAACCAGAGTGATGTAAATGTGGGGCTGGGCCTCCAGATTTCCTGCAGTTTCCTCCCAGCCCTGGCAGTGTCTTGTCTTGCAGCTTCAGCGGGGAACTTTGTTTCCGCTTTTGGGTTTGTTTCCCACCTTCCTGTGAAGGGGGCCCTGACCTGCTGTGCACTCGCAGGTTGATGCAGAGCTGATCCACAGTGTGAGATAGTGTTTATTTTACTCAGCAAAGCGTTTTACATGCACAGCAGATGAGAAACAGCCGCTGTGGAGCAGATGGCGGCGGGAAGGGCTGGGGACCAGAGGGGCCATGGGGCTGAGCTGTCCCTGCGGTCCCCTGGCTCAGCCTTTACCCCGCTGCCGTCCAGACCCCGAAGATCAGAGGTCGCTCCAGAGCGATGCCCCCTCAGGCGCCCTGGATTCCACCGTGATCCGGGATGTGGAGCAGTGGGTGAGGATGAGACAAACCCCTGCTTCCCTCAGGTCACCATTTGCTTTTGAACAGGGGCACGTGTTGAACTGTGTGTTATTTATTTGAACTTGTCTGTGTTAATTATTTATACCGTGCAATTTACTGTAAGACATTAAAGGTCTTTATTATTTTTTGGTGGCCGGTTTCTGTACCGCCCGGCAGCCCGCGGTGCCGGGAGGAACTGCAGCCGCCCGGGGGCAGCTTCTCCCTGCTGGGGTCGGTGCTGGGGCTTGTGGCCGCCTGTCGGGCCAGAGGCGGGGGGGGTGGCGCCCGCAGGCCCTCACGGACACGGGAAGAGGCGCCGGGAGGTGTCCCCCGCGCCCCGGGACGTTGTTGTGCTCCGCTGAGCGGATGTTTTGATCCCCGCGGGCGGTGGCAGCCGAACAAAGCGCAGGTGACGGGATGTGACAGGCGGGAGGGGGGAGCCCGCGAGGCCCCGCCAGGAACTGCCCCCGCTCCCGTCTCAGACGCTGCCACAGGAGCCGCCGCGCGGTGTCACTCGGTTGTAATGACATCAGCACCGTGTACAAACACGGGCGCGGTGACTGCGGAGGCAGGGGAGCAGGAACAGCCAGCGCAGCCGCCATGTGGGACTGAGGCACCGGACACCCACGGCGCAGCGGAGGCTGCCGGGAAGGGACCCCGCCCCCATTGAGCCTACGGTGCGCTCTGATAGGCGGAGAGCACCCGAGAGGAGGAGTTCTACCCCTGCACCACCCACTCCGCGGGCTGGCCGTGCGTTCTGATAGCTCGACAACAGGCAGAGGGAGGAGCCTGCCCCTTGACCCGCCCCGGTGGCGTGCTTTGATAGGCCAGCGCTGCCAGTAGAGGCGGCGCCTCAGTCGGCCCCGCCCCGCGCGGGCGGACTACACCTCCCNTCCCGGCGTGCCCCGCGCGGCTGCGCTCGCTGCGGCCCCATAGCAGCAGCGTCGGCCTTGCTGTCGCTGCCTTGCTGCGGCTGCTGCGACTACGCTAGTCCCCGGCTCCGCTTGCGGCCTACTCTGTTCCTTGGCATGGCGCGGCCCCTTGTGCCCAGCTCGCAGAAGGCGCTGCTGCTGGAGCTGAAAGGGCTGCAGGAGGAGCCCGTGGAAGGGTTCCGGGTCAACCTGGTGGATGAGGGGGACCTCTACAACTGGGAGGTAGCCATCTTCGGTCCCCCGAACACCTACTATGA